>VXBH01009740.1:104553-142622 GCA_013400035.1 Rynchops niger
GGGGTGTTTGGGTAGCAGAACATCCTAGCGCCCAAATCTGTGATACCCACAAGCCAAAAGGGACTGCAGACCCCTCCTGGAGGCACTTCACGTGATGTTGTCCCAGAACCCACCCCTGCCACCACTCTCCTGTCCTCTCAACCCTTTCTCTCCTGTTTCATTTCCCATTGGGCACAGGCAAAGTTGTTGAAATAGTTAATGTCCATTTAAGCAAGACTAATCCTAGTTTCAGGAGACATGTTTTCTCTTTCTTGATGTAGTCAGAGCACTTCACTTTCAGCCCAAACTACATGGGCGACTGTGCTGGAACATCTTTGTCCCAAGGACAGAAGCAGCAGTAGGGACCAAGCCAGATTTTATCCCAGATAACACATAATCCAGAGATTCAACGACTACATTTCAAATGCAAGCATCAAAGCCCATCATAATTTATACCTCAGCAGTTCCACTTGGCATAATTTGTATTATAATAGCACAGGAAACAACAGTTATGATTGTCACAATCCCCTCCAAAGGAGAAAAAAAAAAAAAACCCACAGCTTTTATTTTTTATTTCCATTCTTGGAGCTGGGGATTTAAGAGGGTATAAACCCATTCATAAATTCATGCATGGCTAGCCAGGCCACAGAGCTACATAGGACAGAAAGGGACTCCAACAGGCCAGTTAGTTGCTTCTTCTCCCCAAAGGCACGATCACCGTTTCTAAAACACACCTCATAGTTATGGGTCTAACCCATTCACTTCTTGTCATCCAGCTTTTCCCCAAAAAGGATCTTAAAGCGCTTTACAATCAGCATTTGTGGGGTCGTTGGTGCCGTTGCTGGGGTGGAGCCCAGAAACTGCTCAACATGACCAAGCAAAGGATGGTGTCTCGAATGGTAGAGAAAACAGCCCAACACACTATAGTTACTACTATGGTTGCTACTAAATTTGGAGTGAGGACAAAGATTAGTCATTTACAAGAACATCTGCACAGTTTTTAGTGGCCACAATACCTTCTTAGTCCATTTCCTCCGTACAAAATGCAGATAAATGCAGGGTTTGACTCTGAGAAGGGCAGATTTGTTGGAGGGGTGGATTTAACACCGAATGGGACACAGAGAGGAAAGACACTTTAGTATCAGTGAGCACTGTGCATGTACCTTGCCTTCTCTCTGTACACCTTGGAAAATGACTGCGTGTCTGATGCACACTCGTTGCACATGCACTGAACACCAGGGACATGCTCACCATGCACACACTGCACACGGGGACGCGCACGCCTGGCACAGGCTGCACAGCCGTTGTTGGCTCACTGCACATGCACTGCACACCAGACTTACATTCCCTGGATGTACACTGCACACCGGATGCACGCTCACTGCACACACCCTGCACATTGGCTGCTGCGCACCCACCGCATTCATCCTGATGTTCACCAGATGTGCAGTCACTGCACATGTGCTTCATGCTGAAGGCACCTCTCACTGCCTCTGGATGGATGTGCACTGCACACAGTGTCCTGCATGTGCAACTCCCTGATGGAGCAGGTCTAGAGGAGGCCCCGGAGATGGTGGGAGGGCTGGAGCCCCTCTGCTGGCAGGACAGGCTGAGAGAGCTGGGGGGGTTCAGCCTGGAGAAGAGAAGGCTCCGGGGAGACCTTGGAGCCCCTTCCAGTCCCTCAAGGGGCTCCAGGAAAGCTGGGGAGGGACTCTGGAGCAGGGACTGGGGCAACAGGGCAAGGGGTAATGACTTTAAACTGGAAGAGGGGAGGCTGAGATTAGATATCAGGAAGAAATTTTTCACTCTGAGGATGGTGAGCCCTTGGCTCAGGTTGCCCAGAGAAGCTGTGGCTGCCTCATCCCTGGAGGGGTTCAAGGGCAGGTTGGCTGGGGCTTGGAGCAACCTGGGCTGGTGGGAGGTGTCCCTGCCCAGGGCAGGGGGCTGGAACTAGGTGATCTTTAAGGTCCCTTCCAACTCTAACCATTCTATGGTTCCATGAAACTCCTCACACACATACCGCACACACACACTGCACTCCAGAGGTACACACACTGCACTCCAGAGGTACACACACTGAGCATGGACTGCGTATCACATACCCTCCTCCAGCTGCATGTGCACTGCACACACACCATCCTCCAGATTTAGATTCACTGCCCACACTGCCTACTGCATGCGTGCTCACTCCCCATGCCTGATAGAGGCAAAATGCATCCCTGTTTCTTTGCAAGATTTCATGGTCAGAAATAAAGGGGTTTAAATGAGTTTAAATTCATTTACCAACATCATGGGGTACGTATTAATTCATTTACCAACTCCATGGTTGAACTATGAGTGCAGGGCAGCAACCCCATGGTGGGACAGTGCTGATGAGAGGAGCTGGGGGTGGGTCTTCAGACACAGAGATGACCCTGAGACTGTCCAATAAATGGGCTAAACTACTCCAACCCTTCCTGTCTCCTCCTCCAGACGTTTGCACTGCACTAGAAACTACATCCACATGCACCTGTTTGTCTCCTTCATGCTGAGAGCCATGAGCATCTTCGTAAAGGATGCAGTCTTGTACTCTGGGTCAGCTTTGGAGGAGATGGAGCGCATCTCAGAGGAAGACTTGAAATCCATTACTGAAGCGCCTCCGGCGGATAAATCACAGTTTGTGAGTATTGCCAGGCTTCGTGCCTCTGTCCTCTCTCTTCAACGCACCTCACCTCTTTCAGGGGCATTTTCCACCCTACTGAGAGACAATCTGAGCTAGCTTAAGCATCCTAGTGGGGTGGCTCTTGCAATGTGGCAACAGACTTTCTGCTTGTAGATTCATTTGGTTTCTCCAGTCTTCCACAGCTTGTTCTACTACCAGAGACCTGGCCACCAACACCCCTGCATAAAATCATCAGATATGAAGTGTTCCCTTGTGTGTCCAAGTGCCCCCAAATGGAAATTTGTTATCACGTTTTCTTCCCATTTCAGAGATCCATTTCCTTAATTTGGCGAGTCTCTAGCTGGAGCACCCAGCACACTTCAAAACAAGCTTTTTTTGGAAAGAACACAAAATGTTTTGCTGCATTGTTTTCTGTTTCTCCTTGGGCTCGACTCATTATAAGGAATAATTGGGATAATATATTGCATTCTTTGAATATTAGTGATTTAATGGCATTTCCCATTCTGCTGAATTGAAAGGCAAACAAGTGATGAAGGTGAAAATTAATGTATTTCTTTCTTTTCTAAGGGAAGTGGGAGCTTTGCAATTATTGCCTGATGCTCTCTGTGTGTGGATAATTGTGGGTTTTTATTAATACAAATATTATTAATAAACCTGGACGGGGATTTTTTAAATTGATGTTCCTTCTACTCTAACTGACTTCATCTGCAAAAGAAAATGGATGTAAATGTGTCCATATTTTATATATATACATATATTGATCTTTAAGGTCCCTTCCAACCCAAACCATTCTATGGTTTTTGCTTGGTAAAGGATTAGCGTAAGAGCTGTACCAGAATAAAAAAATGCACTTTTTATTTACGAGGTACATGTTATTGACATGTTCTGCAAGTCACTTATATTCCTCTCAAAGTAAAGGGCAGCGTGGAGATGTGCTGCTGCTGTGGGATGTGTTTGGTAGTCATAGACGTGAGAGGTCATCAGACTACCCGTAGTCCTAGCATTTCCACGTTGACAAAATATGGCTTTATGTGTCCTTTTGTACCAATTAACCCTGTGTGGCATCATTACTTTGCAGCCTTTCTCTACTAAGGCTGAAGAATGTTGGAAGAAGGGTGGCTTTGCCCCACTCTGCCAGAAGGACAGGGGAGAATTGAGTTGCAGTCAGGGTTTTCCACTCAAGGAAGTGAAGTGGAGTGAGAGGTCAGCTTATGAGTACATTTACAATCAGTGTGTCCTGGAAGTGTCTACCAGGTCTCCCACCTTGCAGCTCAGGTGTGTTCAGAAAACACCTTGACATTGTGGGTGAAATCCTACAGCTTCTGTTTGCTCTTGGAGAACCAGTCGCTAAAGCCTACAGCAGCCATCTAGAGTGTCTTCACAGCCATTGAGGAAACACAGGCAGCCCTGGAGGACTCCATCTTGGACATCCATGACAGGGTGGGGTGACGGACCCTCAGCACGGTGCCCATATCTCTCCATGAGCTGAGGGGCGGAGTCGTAATTCCAAGTGATGTGACTTCTATCAGGTCACCCAGACCCAGGACACTTGGCCATAGCCCTTTGTCCTCTAACATGGAACAAGAGACACAGGGAAAAGATGAAACACAGCTGCCCTAGAAAGTGTGTGAGCCCCTCATGACCGGGGTTGGGAGAGAATAGGATTAGGTCAGCATCTTTCCACATGTGCCCTGCCCTCCTACACCTCCCAGCTCACGTGCTTTTGGAGACGTGATGTCAGGCTGTCTTCTATTCTTGCACTGATTTTTCATGTAAAAGCCCTGCAACAGAATTTTCTGATTTTTTTTTTCCTTCGCCAGCTTGTTTTGCAGCCCGTCTTGGTAAATTATGGCATTATGTAGAACAAGAAAGTCACACCACGTTCCTCACATAACCCTGTCTTTCTGTGGTCATTGCAGGTGGGCTGTAAAGTAGCGGTTACCTTCTTCCTCTACTTCCTGGCAACCAATTACTACTGGATTCTGGTGGAAGGGCTCTATCTCCACAGCCTCATCTTCATGGCATTTTTCTCAGAGAAGAAGTATCTTTGGGGATTCACATTATTTGGCTGGGGTAAGTCATGGCTGCTCCTTATGGCTGATCTGTAAGAAGCCTGTTGGAGGTAGTCTTTGAAGCAGATAGTGCATATACATGAATACAGGAGAAGGGACAGAAGCAAGGTGAGCATCAGAGACACAGTGACTCTTGCAAGGACAGTTTAGCTCTCTTGTGAATCCTTCACCATTTCTAAGTGGTTGTATTTACACTGTGGCACTTCTAGGATCTCTAGAAGGATCAGCCCAGGCTTGGAGAGACCACACATCTTGCCATCCTTCCAGGGCAGCAGATGTGTGCATGTGACAGCTGATTTTAGTGCATCTTCTGAGTTATCCCCATCTCTGCCAAGTGCCTCCAGCTGAGAAACAGGTGTTGGGCTGGAGAGGTGGAAAGTTGCATGAGGCTGTGAGCATCTGCTCCTAATGGCAGACCTAAGTTCTGATTTCCTACCTCAGATCTCAGTTGCTTTAAAAAGCTCCTGAGGTTTCATGAGTGTTGGAGCACCAGTAGAAACCTGCAATTTGTGGGGAAGCTTTTTTTTTTCCCCCCCCTTTTCTTTTAACTTGGGCATCTTTTCCTGGAGTAAGGAGAAAGGGGTGGGATGTGGGTGCAGGGAGGGTGCTAGTTAGTGGGAGGCATTGTGGGCACACACATTTCAGACGAGAATGTGCTTTCTGTTCACTTCTGGCTTTAGCTTTGGCTTGCAAGGAGTTATGAGGTGCTAGTAGGCTGAGGACAATAAAACAACTGCTCACAGTTGTTTGAAGCTTGTGGACTGTAAGGTAGAACAGGAAACGTATTAGATGATCCTCAAGGACATAACTAAGAATAATGGGGTGTAGGTCTACAAAGGAGCTTACAGCAGTAAAAGCCTGTTCAGAGGTGCCTACGGTTACCTTGAAACTGTATGGCCCAGGACCACTTCTCAGTTTCCAGGTCCAAAATGCGCCTGGCCAGATCCTGACTGCATTTTAGGACAAGATTAATGTGTGCACCATGCCATCCCCGTTCCAGCACATGGTTTCTTCTGGAAGAAAAATAGCGTCTCTAACAGTAGAGCTCCGAGCAAGCCAGAGAGTGCAGATCTGAGTTTATGGAGGATTGCGGTTTTTTTCTGCTTTGTGAGAGCAAACAAGGGGTTCACTAGTCCAAGGCAGTCCAGCCCGCCGGACTCTTTCCAGCCTTCCTCCTTCCCCACTGGGATTTTGAGGGAAGAAGGGATCCACAAGCTCCTTACTAACCTCATGTTCAGCTCGTGCTGCCACATGATAAAGATGGGAGGTGTAAATTTGAGTCCCATAGTGGGCATCCATCTCTCAGGCAAAGTCTAGTCCCAGCCAGCTGGTAGGTTTTGGGGAAAATAAATAAATAAAGAGGGATACTTCGGGGACAGGGCATTTCTAACTTCAGCTGCTGTGAGACAGAGAGGACTTTAGATGTCACCTCTTTTTTTAAAACAAATGAATAAAAAATGAAACCCATAACCCACCCTCTTCCAAACCATCAAGCTACATAAAATTTGGTTCTCAGAAAATGGTATTAAACTGTACAGAGCAGACTTAAAGAAGCAAATTCTGGAAGAGGGGGAAGCAGTTGAAAAATAATGCCATATGTTTAACAAGAAAAAACAACTTGATGCTGCTCGTAATGCAGCCAAAGGAAAACAGTCTAACAGGCATGGGTTCCTCTCATTAATTCTTCCAACCACTGCCAGAGTATAATCATTTTATCAGAGCAACCACAAAGCTGAAGTCACACCTGTCACAACACCAATCATCTATGTGCTTCCAAGAGTTTGAGGCTGCTCAATTTAAATTCCTCTGGAATGAGAACATAGGATCCCTCCAGTTGCATTTGTTTTTGCTTTGTTTTGATTAGCATGATAATGTACACACACACACCCGCACAGACGTATTGCTTTGATAGCTTTTGGGCACTGGAAAGGGCAACCCAATCCAAGACCCACTGGAGTCAGTGGAAAAACTCCAGTTCCCTGCAGTGGGCACTGGATCCTGCCCATACCACAGCAATGAATGACAGGGAATCAGCGATAAATAATTATGACATTTCGCATAGGTACAGAAAAGACAAGTTTTGCCCAAAAGCTGGGATTTTTTCATTTTTTTGGCTTGTGTAACAATAAACAAGAGTGGATTTATCCTGCCTGGAAATTTCCAAGGTGGGGATAGGGAGCAAAAGTCACCCTACAACATCTTATTTCCAGACTACTGAGGAAACCAGAACGTATAGCTACTCTTTGATGTCAGACCCAAAGATTTCTGTAGAGTCTTTGCAATCCACATCCTCACTGGCACCAGGGAGCACAGCTCCATGAAAATCCGCAGCGCCCTTCTTGCAAGGGAGACACTGATGACAGAAAGGAATTTGTTCCTTGCCAGCACCCAACAAAAATAAATAATTAATGATATTATGGGCAACAATAAATTCCCCAGCAGACTTCAAGTTCCCTGCAGCTGTTTTATGAAGGAAGTCTAAGAAGCATGACCAATAGCTAGAAAACCCAAGCCGATTCCACTGGCATTTTTCCTTCACACCATGTTAATTTTTCCGCCCCCCTCCCCGCCCCCGCCCCCACATGGATTGCACTGGCTTTCAGCTACGGTGCAAATGAGGATTGCAGGGAGACCTGGAAAAGCCAAATAGATCGATGTGTTACTGTTAGAGGTGCTCAGGTCCAAAAATCCATTATGGTGAGCCCTGGATATTTATCTGAGTGGAAATCATCCTTGCCTGAAAGTATTCGTACCTAACAGGACAGGAGGCATAAGAGGGCAGAACTGAAAAAAACACATGCATTGTTCCTCAGAGTTTTACAAAGAGCAGGGACTCAAGACCAGATTTCTCCAGACCTACATAAGGTCCTTATTCATCGGCTTTCTTTCAGCAGTCGCTTTGTGACCATCTCTCTTATAGCTTCGACACATACCTGAAAGCCGCTTTTCCACACATATGCAAGAAAAGTGACAGAGGAGAGCAAGGGACTGTGGTGGGGTGGGCCACCAGACTGCCCAGCTTGAGGTTTGCACATTTTCCAGCTGATGGGGACATACCTGACTTTATAGCACCTGCATTGTACACACTGTGTGTATGGACTGGAAATGCACAGCGCATACAATGTGGATTCTGTAGAAGTCACTCACAGCATCGCCGGCCAGTTGTTTTCATCCCGCGTCACACCGGTGGTGCACGTGGGGTACATACGTGCAAGGGGGAGGACAAGCGTGCGTCCATCTGGCTGCGCTCAAAGCCACCCAGGAGATGACAGGCTTTTTGGAGACACTTCCCTTTCTCTGGTGCGTTGGCCAGATGCATTTAATCACATATGACTTTCCTGCTCAAAGAGCTGCACCCTCTTGGGTGTCTTGCTGTTTGTGGATGTCTTTGGATGTCTAACTTTGAGGACCCCCGTCCTGATTTTTGGGTCAATGATTCTTCCATCAGTAGGTGCTCAGCAGGAGGGATTGTCTATCCTGGGGCATCATAGACCAGGACCTTGAAGTGGAGACACCAAAAAGGCAGTCATCACCTTTCAAAAGTAAAAGAGATGCTGGAGGCAAAGCTCAACCTTCTTACTCTTCACCTTGAAAGACTAGCTTACCAGAGTGAGAGGAAAAGATTGAACTCTAGAAATCACCTGATGGCCCAAACACTCCTTGTTACGTTGATGTCGAATCTGAAAATGATGCAGAGGAAAGGGAGGGGGAGCATTCATACCACTTTCTGAAAATCTAAGAACATTTACGATTGTTCGCATTGTAAAAAAAAAAAAAAAAAAACAATGTCAGAGACACAGAAAGACAAATGTAGCCGTAAAACCGGTGCCAGGAATTTGCTTTGTGTGTTTTGAAAAAAATGTCAAAGTTCCTTTTCCTAAGCTTGCCTGAACGGAGTGAGGCAGCAGTGCACAGGGCACAATAAATCCACACATAGGGATTTTTTTAGGTGTAATTTTTTTTCTCTTGTATTTTTTATTGTTGCTAGGAACCTTGAACACAGCACGGGATAAGTATGAATGGGAACAGTGTCTTTTCTGAAGTGCGGGACTTGCTAGGGAGGAACAAGTACATGTCAAATGCATCTAAACCTCTGAAACAATCCATCTTTCAAGCTTAGACCTGCCTGCAGGCAGCAGGCATCTGAACTTTGCAACACAGCCGGTTTCTTGCTTGATATAAATTGGAATATCACCAAAGATACCAGCAAAATCAGATGCATTTAAGCCTTTGATAGCTCAGCCAGTAGTCTGGAGCATGCACGTATTGTTCATAGATAGGTGATTAACAGTGAGGGGGGAAAAGATGGTGCCTGTTACAATAAAACATCACCATCCCCAAGCAATCAGCTTCAACGTGCTCATGGGTTCCCAGTGCAATAGGTTAAGTATTTTTTTTCCAATGCCAGCGGTCACAGGGGATTATAAAGCTGGGTGCATTCCTTATAAATGTATCTTTGTAGGCAGTGAGGCTGCGCTGGTCCTCCTGAGTGGGGCTCTGTGTTTAATTATTTATGCTTTCTTATATTACCATGGCATTTAAAGGTTCCAACCAAGATAACGGCCCCGTTGTCCACGTGTGTATGAGACAGGCGTCCCTGCTCCACACCCCAGCTCAGGAAAGCGTCCGTGGTCAGGAAAGACTTTAAGCACCCTAATGAGACTTAAGTGCATGCTGAAAGTTAAGCGTGTGCTTATGCATGCCGAGCCCCAATGAGCTTAGACTGTGAACAGCATATTTACAGTCATCGGTGATAAATGTTGCCTTTATTTTTTTTTTTTTTTTTTTTTCACCTGAAAGGGGCTATTCTTCTTGAATTTGTGGAAGCTACTGTGGATTTGATCCTACCTTTTAAGGGAAGCCAGTAGGGGACTCAGTTGTACAAATAAAGCAGAACTGGACCCTAAAAAAATAAATAGAAGATTGCATTTGGATATTGGTGATTCTTTTACTTTCCACAGGGAAATGGTGATGACCAGTGTAACTGTGCTGAAATGAGGATGGTTCATTTGGGACTGAACCTTTGGCTAAAGTATTTTGCAAACTTTACCCTAAATTCTAGCATTTATCTGCTTTGCGCAGAGTCTCTCACACTTAACAGAGCTACTAATCCATCCGTGCTGGGAGAAACGGTCTGAGCCTGACTCCAGAACTGCCTTTCCTTGACGTTAGGGGCAGGGAACAAATACCTTGGGAAGGGTGTGCTGCACGAAACCCTTACCTGCTTCAAACTGAATGAGTTGGCTAGAGGAGGTATCAGTCACCCAGGTTCAAGCGCTACACATTATGTGTCTATAAAATACCACTATAAGAAAGACACGGGAACTTGATGATTTACCCTGCCAAGTCCATGACCCATCTCAGGCCCACACCTGAGCATCTCCCAAGCAGAAACCAGGAGGCAGCTTAAACCTGGACCACTCCTGGCCAGCAACTTAGGAAAGCAAGCTGCTCAATTTTGAAAGCCAGGAGAGTTCACAGGGGGGACATGTCCAAACCATGGCATTTGTCTTCCAGAAAATGCTTCCTGCCACTCTTTGGTTTACCATTTGGACTACAGAAGAGGTGTGAGACCAATATCAGGCTTTCCTAGTCTAAATTACACTTGAATATTTAAAAACTGCTTCTTCCACCTTCCTCTAGCCTGCTCCACCTGGGCTTATCATAACCAAGTCCTCTGGTCCCTCTACTCACCCCATTTGACGTGTGTTTTTTTGCAGGACTCCCTGCTGTATTTGTTACAGCGTGGGCCAGCGTGAGAGCCACTCTAGCTGACACAGAGTAAGTTGCACTGGATTTTCTTTTCTGCCTTTTACGTGTGATGCTTTTGTGGGTCTTTGGGCAATGGTGGCTTTGTGAGTGAATCGAAAGGAAAAAAAGGAACCAGGCTAAGCCAGAAGTGATTTCCACTATGAAGTTAGCAAACTTTTGGGGGCGTGTGTGGCAGGGAAGGATAAAGTGGGTGCAACATTCCCGGCTTTCCTTTCTTTTTACAGAATTTGATAAATGTGAACACCTGTAGCTGTTATCCCTGGGGTTAAGGGGACTGCTCAGAGCTAGGCAAGGACAGGACAGGGATCTTTAAAATCCTGAATGAATGGGAATGAAGTTGGGAGACAAGAGGTTGGGAGGACAGTCAAAAGAGGCGGTTCAGAGCTGATGAGATGATAAAGCTGTAAAACCTCGCTCCAGGACGTGTGGACGCCAGCATGTCCTTAGGTTTAAAAAGCATTTGTACAAATTCATGGAAGATAAATTCCTCTAAAAGTATTAGATACTCAGTAATGTTCTGGCTCAGGAAACCGTCCTGAACTGCAGATTGTTGGAAGAATATTCTAAAAAAATATCACTACCGTGCTAAATATCAGCTTCTGGATACTGTCAGAAACACGATACTGGATCAGTTGCTTATTTGGTCCTACTCATGCACCCTCATGGCCTCATATTTTTACAATATGCTGAATGAAGGATCCATAGCATCCAGTCTTCAGACCTCTAACCAATCACATTTTCCCCCAGTGATGCACAGGCTTGAATGCACAATGGGTTTCATCTGCCCAAGATCCACCAGCCAACGTGTGGGGGTCCTCAGGCAACTTTTCAAATGGCTTTGCCTGGGAGAACACTGCTTTCATAGAATCATAGAATGGTTTATGTTGGAAGGGACCTTCAAAGGCCATCGAGTCCCACCCCCTGCCCTGGGCAGGGACACCTCCCACCAGCCCAGGTTGCTCCAAGCCCCGTCCAAACTAGCCTTGAACCCCTCCAGGGATGGGGCAGCCACAGCTTCTCTGGGCAACCTGGGCCAGTGTCTCATTACGCTCAGAGTGAAAAACTTATTCCTCATCTCTCATCTAAATCTCCCTTCTTTCAGTTTTAAACCCTTCACCCTTGTCCTATGGCTCCCCTCCCTGTCCCGAGTCCCTCCCCATCTTCTCCTATAGGCCCCCTTTAGGGACTGGAAGGGGCTTGAAGGTCTCCCCAGAGCTTTCTCTTCTCCAGGCTGAACCCCCCCAGCTCTCTCAGCTTGTCCTCACAGAAAAGGGGCTCCAGCCCTCTGATCATCTTCGTAGCCTCCTCTGGACTTGCTCCAACAGGTCCATGTCCTTCTTACATTGCAGGCCCCAGAGCTGGATAGGATTTCAGCTCTAGGCTTGGAAGGACAGAGTAGCACAGCTACTGGAGTGTGACACATCTGCATTGGCACAGGGTCATCCTGGTAGAGCCTTGCAGTCAGCACTGGTGGTTTCTCTGCCCCTGCCTCTCGCTTGCCTTGAATAGCTGCCTGGGCAGCATGTGGCCTGTGAACTGAAAACTGCAGCTGCCATGTGGGGGCTGTCTGGCTCAAATAAAGAAAAGCCTGTGGCACTCCTCTCTCTGTGGTTGGAGAGAATTCAAACACAGTAATTAACACTGAGTGACCTTATTCAATGGCTGCTGGAAAAGCCAGGGAGGAAATAGTGTTCAGCCCCATCTTGGCAGATGGAGGACCGTAGCCCAACATCCACACCACCAACAGTTTGCCCTTCCAATCATTACTCGGATAAAGGCTGAAGATGAAATGGAGATAAAGAGTTTTGCGGGGCATGGCTGGGTCTCACTGCAAGAGCAGGGCTGAAGGAAGCACAGGAACTGAATGTAGAACCCCGCAGCATTGTCCCCATCACCATGTCTCCAAACATGACCTGTCCCCGTGCAAAGTTGTGCGGGTTTATTCCAAGGCATAATATTAGGGCATTTCAGCCTCTCCTGTTTTCATGAAAGCTGGATTACTTTTAGTGTAGTTTATTCTAGTAAGGAGGTAAAGAAGAAGTGGAAAAGGGTGGGTTCCTGCCCAGACACGACAAGTCCTGATGACTGTGGAAAGAGCTGTTCCACCACCTGGAGAGCACAACTTTAAATGTCTTTAATAGTGGTTTCAGTTTTGAATAATGTAACAGCAGCAGAAGCCATCCTGACTGAAGGCAGGGTCCTTCCACCGCATCAGCCTTTGGAGGAACCGTCTTTCCAGGGTGGATTTATCCAACAAGACACTTGAGTCTGTTGCTCTTTGTAACCAATGATTTCCTGACGGGATGTCAATCTCTTCTCAGGTGTTGGGACTTGAGTGCTGGCAATTTAAAGTGGATTATTCAGGTGCCCATCCTGGCAGCTATTGTGGTGAGTACTGGCTGATTGCAAGGGGTGGGAGGCTGTCCCTTCGGTCAATGTAGGTTCAGTGGGAAGAGTTGAGCCAGGTTGCCCTACTCTAATCATCCTGTTAACACATCTCCTGCCTTAATAGTGTGGAGTGTCTGTTTATACAGTCTGAGGGCTTTATATTTGATCTGCCTGTAAGTTTGATGGCTGCATAGGGCAGAGGGGTTTATCAGCAACTTCAAGTTTTACTTACAAGACAAAAATTACACAGGGATAAGACCCTAAAATCAGTAATGAAACAAACATTCAAGCTAATATTTCCAACCCATGTGATACTGGAAACCCTCAGGGATCATAACACGTTCTCACCAGGCATCTCCTGTGGGAAGAACTGGAATTTGGGTTCTGTAGTTGGACTAAACCGTTTCCCCAGGCATGCTTCTGTGGCATCAGATTGTTTCAGACTTGTCTTTCTGAACAGATAAAAGCTTGGGATACCTCAAAGGTGGGGATGAAAGTTAAACCATCCCAGCTATGATCAGACATGATGTTAATCACTGATGGAGGATTATTTCAGCCCCCACCCAGGAGCCGGAGGGGACAGAAAGGATATAAGTGACATTATCCAGACACAGGTCTGAGTTCTCACAAGCTGGAGAGGTCATTATAAGATGTGATTATCTGCACAAGGGAAATTCGGTGGGTAAATATGTGTTTGCTTGAGCAGGGTCCTAATTAGCTAGAGAACCTAATCTCACAGTTTCCATGAATTTCTCTCTTCCCTCCCTTGGTCTTTCTCTATCGTTCTCCGTTAGTCCATCTTCTGATGGTTAGACGAGTGCATGCAAAATAGCTTGTCCACTCCCACACCTCCTAGTCCCCCTTTACATTCTTCCACGAGCAGCTGAGCAGAGTCAGTAAGAATCTCTTTATAGTCTTCAGAGGGTTTTGCATCAAGGTCTGTATGCTTCCTTCTGACTCACAAATCAGGAGGCCTTGGAAGATGATCAGTGTGGGTGAGAAGAAAATCAGACCATCTGCATATAAACAGCAGGGAAGTTTCTGAGGTGAATATGCTCACATGTGCAATTAGGTGAGCTGCTTAAGACTTGGGGGGGGGTTCTTCCTCAGAATTTCCTTTTGGTGGAAATTCTCCACCTGGCTCTAGCAACTAGTTCTGCACCTTGGAAGAAACAAATCAGCAAGCCCACATCATGGTCATTGGAAACGAAATAGTAGGCGGGAGAAGAAAGTTCAGATAGTTCAACTAGATGGATGCCAGCAACCCCGTTGCATTTAATTTAAAGCCCAATTAGCAGAGGAGAAAGAGCTCAATTGAGGCTCGTCCTTGTAAAAATGATGTTTCTCCATGAGGCTTTGCTGTGCTTGTACCCTGGCTATTTGTAAATGCAGCTATTTATCATGCAAAAATATTCTGTGGGTTCATATTGTTCACTTGGCTGCCTTTTCAATTCCCACACTGGCTGGTCATATGTAGCTGGACTAAGTTATGCATTTTCTGGATGTACTCGCAGGGAATTTGGAGGCTGAGGGGCTTAAAATCCCTCCACTCTGCTGCTAGCTTTGATGTTATTCAGTTGTCCAGATTTCTTTCAAAACTTAGCACGTGCTTCAGGAAGTCAGGGGAGTTTCCCCACTGACTGTGATAAGGTTGGACGTCTTCAGTTTAGCCAACAAGCGAAGAACAAGATCCCACTTTTGAGCCTTTGAAGCTAATAAAAACTCATATGAGAACGAAATCCTGCCTTTTCTTTTTTTCCCTTTCAGATTGGTTTCCAATGAAAATGAATTATATGCCCCCCGCTGTGTGCTTCTCTGCCTGTTGGTCGATCCATCCCTCCCTTATAACTTTTGTGCCAGTCAGTAAATTCCAACCAAATGTAACTAAGGGTTGCATGGATGTTAAATTCACACAGACCTCATGAAAACAGTCAAATAGATACAGGAGAGAAATTCTACTAATGCCTCTACAAGGGAAACGGTATAGTACGACCTTACCCCCTTTTTAACACAGAGGAGAGCTGTTTAAAATGAACTTGCACCTCGTTAAAGGAGAAGGAATCCAACCACAGAAGACAAAGCCATAGCAAACCAGGCTGTGTTCATTCAGTGGCTCAGGGAACTACTTGTTTTAACAGTGAGGATAATTAACCGTTGGAACAACTTACCAATGGTTGTGGTAGGATCTTCGTCATGGAAACACTGAAACCCAGAGCTGCTATAGCTCAAACAAAAATGAATACAAGGAGGTCTTATGGACTGCGTTTTGCAGGAGATCAAACTAGAGGTTCACTATGGTCCCTTCTGGCATAAAACTATGAGCCTGTGTGTGGTATGGTAATTCGTGTCCTTGAAATGCTGCTCTACTGGCATCTGAGAGGTCAAATGAGTGCTGCAAGCCTCCAGAGAAACCCATAGGTATCGGCATTAGCCCAGCAACAGGGATCCGCTCAGTGCAGACAGTTACACAATGGTTCTGCTTGTGGCCTTACCGTAGTCCCAAGAATGGGTTTGTCTGGGGCAGCAGCAGGTGTAATCCCAGCCCCAGTGAAACCAATCTCTGAAGAGCTACGAAAAGCTGAGAATCCCTCAAACATCTCCCCATTTTTCACTTCCATTAAGTGGCAGTGTAGCCATGAGGTTTTGCCATTACCTTTTGCCGCATTGCACGGGCATGTTCCTGTAGGACAAGATTAGCTTGGTTGAGCCACAACATGCGTTCACAGATGTGCCTCCCTGCATAGGAAGTAGATATTATTTCCTCACTATCCTTATCAGGTCCATATTAAACACTCCTCCAGAGAGAGAATGAGCAGTAGACATACAACAGAAGTTTTGCAGTTGTATTGCCCTTCTGCATTCTTGATCTGTCATCTCTAGTTTGGTTTGCTCTGTGTCTTTGTCGTGGTCCAGTTTGCTTGCTCTTTTGCATATGGAGATGTGGAAAGGCATCCTACTAATGCTCCTCTTAACCTGAGGAGATCTTCATCTTGGGTGGGCTGCAAGAGACAAATATAACGTAATTGCTGTCTCCTCCCTGTACCCCAAACCAAGTTTGAGAGGTTTATGAGTCAGTGAAAATGACCCATATCGCTGTATGGAGCTTTAAATAAAGATGATGTGAAAAATACTGAGAGTTATCTGTAGTCCATACCTCAAAATGCCTGGTAAGCGTCATACCCAGTTATCAGGTGTCTGCTGGTCTGGCTATATCAGATGTAGGTGTTTCCATGCGAGATGCTCCCACTTTGTCAGAGAAAGCCATTCCCTTCTCTCCCACATCCATTCAGGTTAAACACAGATGACTAGATCCCACCAAACACTGGGTCTTTCCTGTGGAGCTCAACCCTTCTACAGAAGGAGCTCTCCCAGGAGGAGCTTCATACACAGATGATCAGGTCACTGTGTGCCACAGCCCCTTGACTCATCTTGGGCAAACCATTGACTAAACAACACTGTCATCGTCTGGATCTTTTTTAAGAGTTATCCTTTCTTTGTTGTTTTTTCCAGGTAAATTTTATTCTTTTTATCAACATTATTAGAGTCCTAGCAACCAAGCTACGAGAGACGAATGCAGGGAGGTGTGACTCAAGACAACAGTACAGGTGAGTCACGTACCCTCTCCACTTTTTGGGAGATGTACAAGTCCCTGTTTCACCTCCTTGAGTACAAAGGGAGCCGAGGCTGAGTAGTTCATGGTATCTACACTGTAGACACCTAAAATAAGGTGAGGAGAATGCCATCTTCCAAATCTGATAAAGCAGAATGAATCAACAGCAGTTTAAACATCTCCAAAACCTTTCAAATCCAAATTGAGGGACCTGCCTTACAGGTTAAAGAGAGGAACTCAGTCTCTTCAGCTGGTTTGGAAGTGACTGTGCTGGCCTTGAACCAAGAGCGCAAAAATAAAAACACTGGTTATGCTGTTGAAGCCCCTAAAACTTGCACCGATTTATTTATTTCTATTTATTTCCCTCCTGTGCTTTGTAAAACTTGGGCTATTTGTTCAATCTGCCCTTCAGCGGGTGTTTCAGTGCTTTTGCTGAAATGAAAAAAGTTTCTTGACTCTCTGCTGGAAATATGGCCTTTCCTTGTTTGTTTTGTTTTCCTTTGTTCTTCCAGCTCTTTTCTCTTGATAATTTAGGATATTTGCAGCATGGTCAAAACTGGATGGAAAAAACAGATTGCTGAGACACCTCGGCTGCTTGAGAGCTCCTGAGGCATCTCATAATCTTCTGAGCTGGACTGACCAGCATGACGCATGCAGAGGGGGGAGAGCAGACCGATTTGGGCTGCAAACCATGAGCTCATTGCTACCATCTCACTCTCCAAACACAAGATGTTTCATTTGAAGCAGGAATGAGATTTGGCAGGAAAACACCTCTCCATTTTTCTTCACTGCCCTGTCAGGGTTCTGATTTATCTGTTTGTTTATTTCTCGCTGGCTGAAGCTTGCTATTAATTATGGTTTGGATGGGACCTTCTCCTTTTAATGTGTTAAATTCCCTTAGTGGTTTCCAGTTGCTGGACAGAGGAGGTACCAGGTCTTTCTGGTAGTGATGTCTGGCCCTTCTCAATAATTGCCTGCACTTGGTAACTTGCTGTAACTCTTGGCAGAAGGTTTAATCCTTCAATTAGCATCACTTCCAGGCAAGGCTGGTTCCCTCAGGAGCAAATGTAGCCAAGTACTCAGGGTTGTATTGTCCTTCAGCCCCAGCTTCCAGCATTGGTCTTATGCTGAGATGGAGCTGCTTCTTTAAATAGAAGCTTTCAGGTGATACTGCAGTGTAAAGAACCTCCTAAGAGTCTTCAACTCCTGCTTGAAGAGCACAGATTTAGATTAGATATCAGAAAGAAATTTTTCACTCTGAGGATGGTGAGACACTGGCCCAGGTTGCCCAGAGAAGCTGTGGCTGCCCCATCCCTGGAGGTGTTCAAGGCCAGGTTGGACGGGACTTGGAGCAACCTGCTCTGGTGGGAGGTGTCCCAGGGCAGGGGGATGGAACTGGATGATCTTTAAGGTCCCTTCCAACCTAAACCGTTCTATGATTACCCCGCAGTGCACTGTCCTCTTCCCCTAGATATCTGGAACAACTCTGCTCCTAAATGCACTTCCCTCTCCACCAGCCCTGCTCATTGCCCAGGAGGCACTAACCCAGGGTGGACCTTCATGTCTTGCCTCAGTAAGCAAGCAGAATTGCAGAATCGCAGAATCACAGAATGGTTGAGGTTGGAAAGGACCTCTGGAGGTCAGCTAGTCCAACCCCCCCCTGCTCAAGCAGTGTCATAGGTTTTATGGGACCGTGTCCAGCTGTTGTAAGCTGAAGCAGAACCATCTTTTAAGGGTAAGGGGATTTAGCGTCAGTCAGAGGCTGAGGGCTGGAAGCAGCAGTGCACATTTCTTTCCAGTCACCCTTACACCCTCTACCCATGAACCTGACCCGAAACTGGGGATAGTCTGAGGCTGAAAAAAACATCTCCGCTTCTTCATCTCCAGTACCTACAGCAGCATCACATTGGGGCATGCAAGTGCAGAGGGTCAGACTAGAACATCAAGCCATGCTGGAGGATGGATTGGGTTGTGTCAGATGCCGTAAGAGAAGCAACAGTTTGAAATTGCAGATGGACACAGTGCCTGTAAATTTATGGTAGCCAAGCCAGCCAAGGGGGCATGTGAGAAAGGAAGAAATTACATATGACTTGTATCCAAGGTATGAGGTGGACAAGCCTGGTGGGAAGGTTCGTTCCATCCACTAATTTCCTCTGTGTCTTTCTCTTTCCCTATTGCTGCAGGAAGCTGCTGAAATCTACCCTCGTCCTTATGCCTCTGTTCGGCGTTCACTATATTGTTTTCATGGCTATGCCATACACAGATGTGTCAGGGATTCTTTGGCAAGTTCAAATGCACTATGAAATGCTGTTCAACTCTTTCCAGGTATTGTAACTGTTAAACTGTGGGGTCAAACTATGAGCATTTCAGCTGGGACAGAAGGGAATTGAGAGTGGAAGGTGTTGTCTTTGGAAGCAGGGCTGTTTTTACAATACACCAGATTTCATTCACAAGGTGATTTGACAGTGTTTTAGCATCAGGTATGTTTTATATTTGCAAAACACAACGTATAAAAGCTCAGTGTGTCCAACAAAAAAATGTTCCTGTTGAAAGATACCTTTCCTCACAAAATAAATCCCTTTATATCCAGGTTAGACATAAGCTGGTAGAGATCCACTGAGACATGTTATTTCACATTAGCTTCCAATCTGCTTGTCCCAAGTTGTCTTTCAGTCGTGTGAATGGATTCCTGAGTTCCAGGTTAGGGCAAAAGGCAGGTTCAGTTACAGGACTGGTCCTCTATAACACACAGCAGCAAGAATACACAGTTCTCTACAAGCAGAGCAGTGTTTGATCGTCACTGCATACCATCCCCTGAGAAATTAACTTTTGGCTCGCATGCCAAAATGATGGATAATGAAAGGTGGATGATGAAAGGTGGACAGTGGGTCTGTCCAGGTGACAGATTAGAGAAACTGTAAGGGAAAAGGGGACCAAGCTCACATTCATGTGCTTTCACGTGCTTTCACAATTACTGTTGGGTGCAGATGGGACAAAATAGTGGGTGACCTCAGAAAGACCTGGGTAAACTATTGGCCAACCAAAAGATGTGGATGGTTTGCTCACATCTGAATTCCTTTGCCGATCCCACTCAGCCAGTTCTGCTCCACACATGGTCTGCCCCACTTGCAACCAGGGCTGCAAAAGTCCCATTGGGGCCATCTTCCACCCCCCGATCCTTCAGCAGGATCACCTACATGTAATATTCTGGAAGTGTTTATCCAATATGTTCACAAACACCTCCAGTGAGGTAGATCCCACCACCTTCCCAAGAACCCATCACTATCTCAGAAACTTTGCAAAAGATCTGGGGGTGAAAAGAGACCTGTTAGCTAAACCATGACCCAGAGGGCTTATATAGTCTACCTACTTTGTCAGTAGTCTGCAGGGAAATGGCTGTGTCATCAGTCTCTCATACACTACTCAACAATGCAAGGTTTCTTACACATATTATATACAACATATTATAAATGTCATTGATTTCAGAGGAACACAGAGATATTGGGCAGCACTATCAGGAAAGAGAAACTCAGATGTCGCAAGAGTAACATTAATATGTTGTTTCTTCTTCCTTCTAGGGATTTTTTGTTGCCATCATATACTGTTTTTGCAATGGAGAGGTAAGTCACCAGCTTCTTAATTATTTCCCTCCTTTGTTAGGTTAGTTCCACACACAGCTGGGAAGGTGGATGCACATCAACATATCCCCACTTATTCTAGAGATGCAACCCTCTTTTGCATTCAGTGAAGGATCTGTCAGTCCACATAGAAAGTTCATATCCTCGGTTTTGGTCATGTAAGACATCCAGGTCAATATGTCACCAATAAATGAGCTACTGGAAGTAGCTAATGGAAAAGAAAAATGTGGGTTCTTTCTTTCCTTTTCACAGTACAAGTGCTGTTTAGTGCTGCTTAATTTCAGATCTGTGGCAGGAAGAATAGTGGACTGATAGTGTAGCTGCCTAATGAGCAAGCTCTTTTGATTTTCCAGACTTTTTTGACCTTTGTTTCTATTTCCAGAGTGATATACTTTAATGTCTTTGTTTCCATTAATTCCCTCTATGGTTGCAAACTAAGTAACTAGACGGTCAGTGGATGCACACCAGGAAAGAATAGAGCTACTTTCATAAGGCTGGTTTGGCCTAAGTTTGTGGACTTTAAGGGGAAATGCAACTAAAAATACGCTGCTGATGTTCTACAGCAAACAACTAAGAGGAAATCCATACCATAAGGGGTATTGATGTCATCTTAACTTCAGCCATGTAAAAGTGGCACACTCACTCTAAAGTAGTCAGCTAACTTCTTTCTACAGAAAATTTCTAGAGACTCAGACACCTCTGAAGGTTCTTCATCCCACTTATACTTGATGCTCACGGTACATTGAGATAACTCACTCCTGGTTGTGCAGCTCAGTCCCCCTTAATCACAGAATCACAGAATGGTTAGAGTTCAAAGGGACCTTAAAGATGATCTAGTTCCAACTCCCTGACCTGGGCAGGGACACCTCCCACCAGACCAGGTTGCCCAAAGCCCCATCCAACCTGGCCTTGAACACCTCCAGGGATGGGGCCTCCACAACTTCTCCCTGGGAGAGAGTCAACCCATATTTTCAGTTAGATGTTTTCAGGCAGTCAAGCTTCCCAATATCAAATATTTCATTTGGAAAGGGCAGATTTAATGTGAATGTACTGTTCCTTCCAATTTCATACTCTAGAGAGTTTCTCTTCCATTCTGTCTGTGGATATTGCTGCCTTTTGAGGACTCTCTGCCCCTCTCTCCTCCCACTCATGCTTTTTTACCCCCTTTTCTCTCAGGTCCAAGCAGAAATAAAGAAGTCATGGAGCAGGTGGACATTAGCACTTGACTTTAAAAGGAAAGCACGAAGTGGGAGCACAACCTACAGTTATGGACCAATGGTTTCCCACACCAGCATCACAAATGTAGCCACAAGAGGGGCACTTGCCCTCCATCTCAATACGAGACTTATACCAGGGACCCTCAATGGACACCGGAATTTGCCAGGTTATGTAAAAAATGGCTCCATTTCTGAAAACTCCATGCCTTCTTCTGGACCAGAGCAGTACAACAAAGATGAGGAGTACCTGAATGGCTCTGGGCTTTACGATGGAGACAGACCCACAGTACTTGTTGAAGAAGAAAGAGAGACGGTGATGTAAAGGGAGGAGGAGAAAAAAGAAGCAAAAGGATGAAAAAGGTTCCTGGAGAGCATTTAGTGGGCAAAAGAATATCAGGCCACACCTCGGATGCCGAGGGTTTCCATACAGTTTCTCTGTTCTGTGGAACGAGAGGTTAAGTTATATGGGAAAAAAAAGTGAGCCACCAACGTGTCCAGCTGTTGATCACATACATATACTCAGTGATCTGTGTCTCCCTTGTGTTAACGGAGGCAGGGCTATCCAGACCCACGGCCTTGCTCCCTGCTGAACAACAGAGATACTGCGAGTTCGTGAGGGAGGGTTGCAAAGCAGCATGTGGTCCCTGGACCTGTTGGAGAACGTGAGCAGCCGAGGAGGACAGGAGTCTCACTCCGTAAAGCAAGAGTCTTGCAGGGAGTGTACAGTGCCATCTTCTTGCGAGGGTAAAGTCTGTAAAGTCTGCCTGGTAACACACAAAACAGTGGTCAAGACCCCTTGAGGGTCATAGCTGCCCGATCTTGCAGACAAGCGCTCAATGCGGACAGCTCGGTACAACCAGTTGCACGTTCTTCCCTTGGGCAATCTCCCTCTTTGGCAAAATGCTCCTCTGGGGTGGGCAGGTTTAACAGCTCATGGTTGCTGGATGCAGGCTGAAAACTCTCTTCTCCTTTCCCTGACCTCAGTCCCAGTAGCAAGCCAGAAACCAGTGCAATTTTAGGATGGAAAATGTGGTTATCAGAATGTGCGACATTTTTGTTCTTCCAGATGCAGCAGTGGAGAGGGGCCCGTCAAGTGGGTTGAGGCAGGGCGGGGGATTTGCAGGTCTCGGGTACGTGTGCCTGTGCATGTGTGTGGCTAAAATCAGTTCAGAGCTTAGCTCACTCAGCCCTCCATTTCTGTGGATGCTCATGGAACAAGGTTTTTTTAAACCTTTAAATCTTTTAAACCTTTAAATTGCTTCTCACTCTCCTCTCTGAATTTCCTGCTTTTCACTCATCCAAACCCTCGTGAGGAGAAAGACTTTATCAACAGTCTTGCCTGTATCACCCAGAAGTACAAACTGCTGGATACAGCCAGACAAACCTACCCTCATGAGATCGGAAGGCAAAATTTGCTGGACAAAAGCACAAGGGATGTTTGTGGATGTTCTCCCTCTGAGCATCTTCTGAACTTTCCTGTTCTTTGTGGTTTGGTCACACACACACATATATACACTGGATCAGACTCTTAGCTGGTGTAAACAAGCGTAACTTCAACCAAACTCATTGAGTTTGCCTAGAGATGCTCAGATGAGGAGATGTTATTGTGTTGCTTCCAAAGGGAAAAGCACAAGGAAATGCCTCCTTCCTACGGAGAGAGGGATGAGGGAGATTTTGTCACCGTGCAGTTTCCCTTGCTGGTGGGTTTTGCACTGTGTGCCAAAAGGTCATTTTCTGACACACCTCATGTCTTTAGCAGCAGCCGTGACTAGTTGCCATCATTGGTACCATCATTGTTGGCCAACAGTGCACTGTGCTGGTGTCTTTTCACACTAGCTAAGCATCCAGCAAAGGGTCTCTGCCAGTTCCCAAGCATGATTCAGAATTGCCCAGAAGTGGGAAATTAGAAACAGTGACCAAACTTCCTATTGCAGCATGTGCTTCCCCAAAGGAATGACTCTGGCTGAGCCAGCCTGGACCCTCTCTTCAGCCCCTGTCATAACATCACCCCTTGCTGCAGTCTAGGAGTCAGCTCATGGTGCTTTTTTTTCTTATTTCTTTTTTCCTTCTTGGAAAGTTGCTAGTACCTAAAACATTTGACCTCACTTGGCTGTTACTCAAATGGAATAGGAAAGAGGTATTGGGAAATTTTGAAGTTTCTATGATTCTGTGAAGTCTGCAGAAGTCCTTTAGGATGCAGGTGGAGCTGATGGGATAATCTACTCTCTATCCTGATCCTTTAGATACAGCTGCTGAGTCACATCAACCAGCACTTCTGAGATACATCCAGGTGATGCAATCAGCAAATTAAGGGCAAATTAAGGACTAACTTCCCCAAAACTCTGAAGGAGGTCAGGAAGAGTTGGAATGTTGACTCTGTGACCCCCATCTTCTTTAAATGACCTCTCAGGTTAGGGCCTGATCCAAAGCTCAGTGAAGTCAAGGAAAAAACGTGCTTCCTTCGACATCTCTGAGTTTTGGATTCAGAGCTGGTAGGGGATGTGGTGGCTGAGAGGCAGTCCTCTGTCAGGCACTGAAGCACCTCTTCTCCAGCAGCAGATATTCATGAGCAGGTCTTTAAAAGCCAGTATTTATTTGTGATGTTCTTTTCTTGTTTTGCATCATTCGAATAAGTCGAAACTCATCATAACAATTTACTACCAAATGGCAGCTATTGAAATGTCAGGTTTTCAAAGAATAATCTTTTTTCATGCTCTCTTATTATTATTGTTGTTGTTGTTGTTGCTGTTATTCATATAACAATAATAACAATAGTATTACAGAGAAGTTAAGTACTCTTGCAAGAGAAGTCAACTCTAGTGAAAGTTTGCCATGGAGAGCCAACCAGCTCTGCATAAATCTGGGTCAGCCCAGCTACACTTGCTGCTCGCCTTTTCCTCGCAGATGCTGGTATGGCTTCTGGAGGCAATCAAAGGGGGCAAAAGTTATTAACAGTCAGCTGTCAGAGTGTATACAGCTGCATTATTTAGCATCCCTTGTGGCTGAACTGCCAATGAGAGAGAAGAACACTGAATATGCTGGCTCTGGCTTTCCCCCCTTCCAGAAGTACATTATGCTTAAATCCTGCCAAGGATTCAATGAGCCTCCTGATTTCCTCACTTAATTTCTTAGTATCTTTTCACTGCTGGAACAAAGCAAAAAAAAAAAAAAAACCAACCAAACCCCAAAAAAGCCCATCAGTGACTCACTATTTTCTTGTGTTTGTTACTGAGAACTCAAGATTAATATCATGTTTGACAATCATTTAACAAAGTTCAAGGAATTAGCAAAAACCATGAAATTATTTATAAATAGATACAACATCCTGCATAAAAGGCAGCCTTCACTGAAATGCATTCATCACTGGATTATTTAGAATAAATGTCTAAAATCTGTTGTTAAACATAGATAAAAATTGTATGCAGAAGAGATTTACCGGGGAAGAAATCGCTTCTTAATCCTTTCAATTGCAAATCATACGTAATAGATATATTTTTTTTCCGAGTGTTCATGTGTGTGAGCAATATTCATGCAAATATTGGGAAAATGCTGATACCAAAACAGGGCAATAACTCTGCTATTAGGGCACGGCAGACGGTAGGTTTGTCAAAGCCTGTTCTTATCTTTCCTGGGTTGACTACAAACTCTTGATTGAGTCTAAATCTATTAGCTAGAGATCCACGGATCACTGATTGTAGTGAGGAAAGGATCAGAGCTGCGATGTTTAAAAAACAGAGAAGACACCACAATTTGTGGTTGTGATTTGCCCTGGAAGGGAAAGCAGAGTGGTCCTGCTGGCCCTTAGCCAAAGCCTCTAGATTCAAAGTAGGGTCCCCTTCGCTTCCTCCATCACCAGGAGATGCGGGCGTTTCCCAAGGACCGTTTATCCCCATCCAAAAGTCTGAGTCCCCCTGGGGTAAGAGTTCCTCTCCTGTCTGATTTACTAGTGCAGGCATAGCCCCAACAGCCACAGAAAACAGATACATGGTGAGGTGAGGATGCATTTGGCTGTGATTCATCTAGTTACCACTGCAAACCCCACAGGCAGGGCAAGGTTTCTGCCCATCCTGGCTCAGGTCCATCATGGGATGGTGGAGCAGAGATTGCTTTGGAGCCAGTGCGCAGCAAACACATGGGCAAAGAGATTTTTCTCAAGGTCGTTTCTAGCAGGAGGCAAAGTTCCAAAGGAGCTGGTTGTCTGTATTTTTCTAGTTTTTCCTCCTCCACAGTGTCAGCTTTGTGCCTCTTTTCTTCCCGTCTTGTAAAGCAGCTGGCAACACTCAGGAGTCCTATAGACCCTCTCACTTCTCTAAGCCTGCTGGGCTGGCACAGGCCAAACTGTGCGCTGCAATATCCCAGCTGACTGGCTCACATGGGGAAGCATCCCCTTGCTCATCTCTTGGATGTGTGTCTTCTTCTCCAGTGCCACAGCGTCACTGGGCTTGAGCCGGGAATCTCACCCCCTGGCAGGTTCATCTCATGGTACCAACCCAGCACCTCTTCTATTCCCATCCACAGCAGTGCAGCCTGCTTTTCTTCTTGAGTCCTTCCTACATGATCTACCTCTTTTCCAGATGGACACAGAGCTGTTAAATGTTCCTCAGCCTTGTGTCTCTTAAGGATGACTTTTGGCAGGAGCCTTGTCATTTCTGCTTTGTCTGGATATGTGCAGACGAGTGTTTTTACACCTTCTGCATACTGCTTGGTTTTGGTTCAGATGAGATCATGTCTTGTCCTACTCTTCACCATTCCTCATCTCTGCTTCTTCTTGTCTGATACGTATTAGAGCCAAACCAGTTCACAAAGATCTTCCAAAACTGAACTCTTCAGCCAGGGATTGGCTTCATTTATCTGTTTATGGGTGATTGGCTGAAAGTCGTAGAACATCCACAGTGCTGGTAGAATTTTCCATTTTTTAAACTGTGAAAATACATTAAGAGGGAAGATCTCCAATTTTTATTCCTGTTTATTTTTTTGACAAACTCAATGGCTGGATTAAAAGTTTTAAATTTCAGGTTCTGATGTTTCAAAAAGTTAAGAAACTTTAGTTATAGGTTGGGTTCTTTTGCTTTGTCATTGGCTGATTTTTCTGCACACTTTCCACCTAGAATTCATTGAAAGCTTCAAGCAGAATTACTGATGATGAGGAGAGGGATCCTTTAACTTACCTGAATCTCTCGCTATGGTCAATGACTCTTTCACCAGAGATAGGACTGCATGAAATAAGAGAAAGCACTTTAAGAGCTGACCTTTAAGAGAGGTTGTATGAACCTGTGAAGTCTTTTCATATGCAACATTGCTTCTTATTGGTGTATGTAGTTTTTTTTCTACCTGTTGGTGGCCATGAGTTTGCTGAAGACCAGACTGTGCCTTGTCATGGAAAGTTATGCAGCAGTAATGTGGTTCACATCCCTCTCTGGCCTTATCTGAATTTTATGAGCGTTTAGCTGTAACAGGAAGAAAAACCAAAAAAAAAAAGAAACCAAAAAAAAATTACCTGGGGCAGTATTTTCCAAACTTGGGGGATAATGGCTCATCAACTCTATATCGTATGTCACAAATGGGCATTGCATTGATGGCTGCAAGTTGTAAACTGCTCAGCAGGTGAGGAAGCTTTGTTTTAAGGCCATGAGCAGGTTAACCTATGTCTTTCCCATGCCATTTCCCTGCTGGCAGCACCTGCTAGAGAAGAGATCATGTTGCACCCTCAGGCAGGTCTAGGATAATTGGCCTTTTTCAATAAGCTTCATGCTGGAACAGGTTTTCTGTTTGATTTCTTATTATTATTTCTACTGCTATTGCTGATGGGCTGCCATGTTCCACAGCGTAAACAGAGGACATACATGATATCCTTGTCCAGCTACAGTGTGATTCTTCAGACAGAGTAGATATTATATCTCATCCCTCTAGGGTATCTTGAAATGAGAAAAATGTTAAATTGTAAAGGAAATGAGTTCGTGAAAGACCCTATAAATAATTTTCCATCACGATTGTCCATGGGTCTCTGGATTTGCCTGGAAAACATAATGGTCCATAAACTGTATAAGTAAAATAAAGAGCATGTCCATCTCTGTGGATATTTATTGGAAGGCAGTTCTGTTTTGACCCATGGAAGTGAAAGGTTGAACCTGCTGGACAGCCAATACAATTGGCCCAAAGGAACATTTTGTTTTGAGGCAGCAAATTATAAAAATTACTGGGTTTATCCTGCTCCACCCACACTATTTTTGTGGCCACTCATAAAATCAAAACTCAAGCTTAGCTCTTAGCTAAAGGTAGGGGGGGGCAATAAAACAGAGGTGAGCTGTTGCACAGACACATGATCAGCTGAAGACTATTAAAACATAACTTCATCACTGTGATTCTAAAAGAAATCACCTTGGAAATGCAGATTGAACTTGCTTTATTCAGGAAAAAAGACAAAAGGGAAAGGAAAAGAAAAAAAAATGCAGGTTGGCATTTCTTTTCTTTTCTTTTTTTCCCCCAATAACATTCAGTTGGCCAGAAAGATTGAGCTAGAAATCTGGTCTCCTTGCTGTTTCCATGTGCTCCTTGGCCTCTCCATAGGAAATCTCCACGGACCACTGTGAATGAGTTGGGATGGAGAGAGACACATGGACATGCAACTCGGAATCCGCTTTGGCCTATGACCAGCTACTGGTCCTTTAAAGCTTAGGGACATCAAGCAATTGTGTGCTGAAACAGAAATATTGCTAATGTGCTTCATTTAGTGGTTAACCCTAAATTAATTTGCTGTCTAATATATCAAGTCTTGTACGAAGCAAAGTGTATCCTAATCAGGGTGCTTCTCTACTCAGTGCTAATAGACATCTTCACTGGCTGCTCTTTGGTCTGTAGGCAGTTTAGGAGATTTTAGAGCAGGTATCTTCTACTGAGAGCCTCGCAGTTGAAGCTGGGATCACGACGTGACCTTGTGGCAGTGGTAGAAGACTCTCACGTACCTACTTCACCTGTTGGTGAAGGCTGCATTGTAGACCAGCAACCACTTTAGATCTTTGAGGCTGCTTGTCCCTAGCGGGTAGAGAAGCCCACAAAAAGGACACCAGAAGGGTGGACAACCTTCCCCTCTATATCAGTCCCAAACTCAGTTGGGTTGGAGTCCTTCTCCACACTTCATTCCCTTTTTTCCAAACTGGTCCTACAAAACAACCCCCAAAAACTTATTTAAAGAACTTGGTTAAGTATTTCATTTTCTTTTATGGATAGAAGCCAATCTCAACTCTATTTCAAAACCAACCCAGAGCATCGGGATGGGAAGATGATTTGCTCAGGTCAGCTGCACAGTCCCATAGTCTCATCATACCTATCACACCAGGCTCAGAGAACAGGTACCCCAGCAGAGATGGAACGTCGTTCTGCCAAAGTAGTCTTTCATTCTATGTGAATATATAAGAAAAGGGAACAGAGACGAAGAAAAAGACTCACTGTCTTTACACCGCACTTAAGAAGGGTTATAAATGATAAAATAGTAATTATAAATTATCTTTTTATTATTATTATTTCATCAGGTTCTGTTGAGTGTCCTGATGGTTTTTGTGCAGTGTCTGGTTTGTCCCAAACCAACAGAGTTCTGTGGTGGATAGAAGAGTTATAACGAGTGGACAGAGTCATTCAGAGCTGGTCTCTGGGGCAGGACAGTGAGAAACAGACCTGATGTTGATTTTATATTCATTGGCAGAAGGCAGGAGCTACTCCACTGAAGTTAATTGAGTTAACTCGGTCTAATGCCAAGGCAAAACAGATCTGAATCTAGACCACAGTTCAAGACTCATGTACAATTTGCATAATGGAATTAAAATAAAGCTTCCAAGTCTAGCTACAGAAATACTTTGCTGAGTATTAAAGACGAGGCTTGTGGTTTGGGATTAAATAAAAGGACACACAAGGAATCAGCTGTCACATACAACAGTCCAGTTTTGTCCGTTCCTGAGCCACATTCAGCTGTTTCCATTGGTAGGGATTTTTCTTTGCCCCTTCTTTCTTTTCTTTTCTGTCCTATTTGCATGTGAACTCAGATCCTCCAAGTTTTCATACTGTCTTCCAGGTTTAAGCTAGCCCCGCCGTATACAAAGTTCAAGATAGTATCAACATTGTGCCAGGACTTGGGAGGCAAGTAGAAAAAAGAATGTCACAGGGGAGCATTAAAATAAATATCAAATGAGGTTCCTCTGAAACCTTTCCCACAGACCAGGGAAAGGTTTGCGGACCTTGGCACAGCATTTCATCCTCCAACTGAACTCACTTGTGTTTTGCTCACAGATAATCTCGAGCCATTAGGTATGACCTGCAAAGCTGACACAATGTCTTTCCACTGGCTTCAGAGGGCTTGGGGTTAGAGCTGGTACGCTCATTTAAATATTCTTGTTTAATTGAAGTTTAATATTCTGATCTGCTCGTGTGGTTTCTGCATCCTTCTCTAGATTGGTACATTAGTGCTGCTTTTGGGCACAATTGCAGAACTGTCCCTTGAACTGCCTTTGCTTCTGTGGCATGTAGTAATTACTGCACCCATCAGGGGCCATCCCCCTTCTGACCATGTCTCGTGGTGGCCTTCAGTAGTGACGGGCAGCGATGCTGCTTTGCAAGGGAGCCGAAAGCAGCATTTGCAAGAACAGAATCCAACAAGCTTTGTCCTAATTCAGAACGTATTTGCAAGACTCCAGCGAGGCAGGGCAGGGCTGGAAATCAGCTCAGAGTCTGGCAGGGGCCAAGAACAAAAGAAAAAAATTATGGAAGAGCTGACACAGATGATCTTAAGTAATTAGGAAGTCTTATAAATCTGGTTTCTTTTCGGACAGACCTCCCTATCCAGCACAGAGCTGACAGAGGTAGACTCCATTGCACAATTACGCTCTCTCCTCTCGTCTTGAGAGAGCAAATGGGGGGCATGTAACAAAGCCAGTACAACTTTCTCTTCTTCATCATCCTCACTGGCATTTTTTCTTTCTATTTTCACCTGAAAAAAAAGGGGTACATTAGGACAACCTCAACATGAGAACCTGGAATTCAGACCCATTTGTCCTGGCTCCCACAGAGTAACTTCTCCCTGTGATCACAGCAATTGTTTTTCTGGGACATTAACTAAGGGATTTGATGGTATTTAATTATCTTCCCCAGACTGATAGTTAATGATTCTGGGCTAGCGATGTGGTGTGCAACAGCAGAAATGTGCTGGCATCAATTTGGGATGAAATCCCGACCCCATGAAAATCGACACCAAAATGTCTGTTGATTTCCATGGAGTGGGTTTCACCCATAAATTCTGAAGAAGAAAAGGATAACGATTCAAACAAATGACCTCCCCCATCCCCAAAACCTTACTTGCCACCCATATTTCAGGGTGTCCTTTTGCTTTAGGTCAATACAAGACCAGAAAGCAGAGATCAAGAGGTAGAAGTGGTTCGATGGCAGTCTTTTCTCCTGAAATGCTTCCCAAGTGACAACATCAGGCTTTTGTATTGGTGTCAGCTTCTACGTGTGGGGATTTAGGATGTGGTAGATATTTGGCTAGAAAAAGACATGGGATTAAAATGTTTGAGATAGATGGGATATCTATTAGTGTGCACTGGGTTTCCAAAATGCCTGGGCCTACATCCTCTGAAATAGAGCTACAACATCCACTTGAAAGACTGATTAGAACAAACTTAAATGAAGGGTGTTCTCCAAACAGGCAGACCTCGGGTGCCTAAAACAGAAGACAAAACAATGACTTCACCAGAGAAGCAGTATCTATTTAAATCAGAGCATTACAATAGGCATGAGCCCTTCTAAATATAGAGCTGGGTGTTTCTTGCCAGGCCAAGCTTTTACCTTTATATTTTTCTCTAAATTAATCGTTCTTCCTTGAGAGCTGCAGGGAAGGATGAACAAGAAGCCATTTGTTGTTAGAGGTGAAATGTTTTAAGGGACAGGTTGTAGAGGTAAAGCTGGTGGTAGAGGGAAACCAGTTGGTGACAGAGAGGAAGGACAGGCGTAGCAAGGCACCATCACCCAAACCCATCCCCTTGGTCCATCCCTGTGTTCAGAAATACTATGTCGATCTCTTGCCATCTGCATGAGCTGGAGCATGCATGAAGAGACAGATCTGCTGCTAAAACTCATTGCTTCGTCTCAGCAACTTCAGGGTGACCCAGCCATGGTGGTCACCAGAAGTGATGGGGTCTAGGCATTAGCAAAAGGACTCAGCCATTCCCAGCGGTCTGCCAGGCTTTGCCCAGGGATATGTTTTCAAGATATTGGCTCCATTTTGCTAGTCTGAACAGGAGGTAAAGTAGTTGGGGTGTGTTCTTCCCCCTCCAACGTGAGCGCTTTCACTGAAGTGGGTTTTAAGGCCTTGTTTTACTTCAGAAGAGGGACAAAACTGAAAAACTAAAGAATGAAACTGTGATTTCTTTTTATGGGTTACGGGGACATTGCCTTGTGTGTGTCGTTGGGCAGGCATTTGGTTTACATTCCTCCACTTCTGCTTTCTGTATGGACCAAAGTAACAAGCAGAAAATGACAAACCACAGGTGTATGTAAAAGGGAATTAAAATAAAAAGAAACCTTTATTGATTCTCATGAAATGTTTCTTCTGTGTTTTTCCTCCCTCAAATAAGACTCAGAGAAAGTCCTTCAGGGTCACTCTTAGATGGACTTGGGGTAGGTATTCCTCTGGTTTCATGAGGAAGCTCCTCCAGTCCATTAAGGATACAGAAAGATGGGAGTGAGCTATATCTCTGGAAGCCCTTTGGGAAGACCTCACACTGGGTGGATTAAATACCCACTCAAGCTTGCGGTTTTCATGAGCATTGGGAATAAACCTGGTCAGTTCCCATCCATGCTTTCTGCTGGGCAGCCACTTTTGGAGACATGCTAATTCAACCTTCACCTTGTGTATTCTTTAGCTCTAATAGCTTCTAAATAGGAAAGATGATTTACTGAAGCTGAAATGTAAGGCTTTTCCTCACAGAGTTTAGTCATGGCATTTCTTTTGACACAAAGTTGTGCTTCACGCAGAAGGAAGAATTGGCCAAAGAGCTCCTTACCCCAACATTTAGCACATTACATATACTCTGTGGGCTGCGTATCACCATTCCTGCAATATTTTCAAGAAAGCCAGCCAATGGTTATAGGTGGGAACAGGGAGTAAAAATTTTCTGCTCTTTTAAATGGATAAACTTTGAATGATTGGTGTGGTTTCAAAAAACACTCGCTTCCCAGCAGCAAGGAGTGGGAATGCTGCTGACCAAAGACAGTTGCACAAACACTTGCTCCAGATGGATCTCCACAGGTCTTGGCTGAGATTGAGATGGGCTACTGTATAAATTGAGTGTCTTGATCCCATTCGCTGACTTCAACATCAGCATCAGATGACATCCAGGAGAGAGAACAACCACCTTGCAGAAGGTATTCACCCTTACAGAGCTCCTCATACTCATCCCAGGGGGATGTCTACAATGCCACTTCGCTGTGATGCAGGAGTAGGTCTGGCTCCCGTCCCATTCCCATTTTTTACACACAAGCAAACTTCACCCACAGGTTCTAACCTGAACTCTGCATCTGGCTAGAGATATGCTGGGTAGAGTCCAAATCTTTGCTTTCAGCCAGGCTTTCTTTCACCTGAATGGAGAGGAATAGGACAGGGCACACTGCAGCCCATCCACCTCCAGGTGTCCTGGCCTCAGTTCTTCCTAAGCACAGCATGGATGGCTTCAGACCCAATACAAGCTGGTAAATGACCAACCGTGTGGGTAACAGTTGCTTAGATGATCAAGTTCAGTAAGTCTGAGCCTTCCCCTCATCTCATATTAAGACTGTTTTCTGCATCATCAGCGTTAACTGGAGTACAAGGGTGCATGACATCTCTCTGTCTGTGGCCCTAAATGTCAGCTGGAGAATACAGTAGAAAATTGCAGAACAAAAATAAAGCAGTGGCAAAAAGCAAATTGGACAAATCACCCTTTTATCTCTCCCTAGTCCCAAAGCACCTTCTAGCTCTGTTGTTCTAATGTGGTTGCAGTGGCTATTTCGAAGGATGCTCTCATGCCACCTGATACACTCACAGTATCAGTGTCATGAGGGGCACCTCGTTCCATTCACAGCTGTGCGATGCCTTCATCTCACATGGCACAAACAATGGAGGGTGGTTCCCTGGAGTGCTGCCCTTGCAGAGAGAGTCTGTAATTGGGTATGAGCAAATGCTGCTCCTCATGAGCATGAAATATAATCACAGTAAATCCTAACTGGTGGAGACCTTTACAGAATGTCATCCCCACTGGCTAGACTGCTCAGTACTTTCAAGCACTCTTTGGAACTCATTCCTCCTGTAACCTTTCCCCTCTCATTTAGTCATTCCAAAACAAAATGGTTTCAGAGTCCACAACTAAGCATTGAATTTTTGATATGCACAAGCCTCAAATTGGTGGTGGCTCTTGCTTCACACAGAATGGGGCCCTGCTTTGCTCTATAAACAAACTGTGGATTAAACCAGTTGATGCCAACTACCTGCATCCTGCGTTGCTGGTTCCATAGCACTCAGCTGCTTTCTTCCCAGGCACCACCAGCCATAAAAAAATGTGACTTTATGCATCATCCCATCCTGGGGTACATTGGGTAGCAGGTTCACTAAGCTGGGCTGTTTATGGGCACAGCTGGAGAAAGGGCAGCATGGGATGTTAGTATCACCTATGTTGATCATATGCAGGATGTCTAATTATGCAGAATCATTTTGCCCATGAAGCAGAAAGGAAGATGACCGGCATGGTGGGAAGTTGTCCTGCCATGGACTTCTGGTACAAAGAGCTGGCAGAACAAAGATGGGTTGGATGCATTCTGCCTGGAGTTGGGCAGAACTACGAATGTAACATTCTCCCAGTGACCACCTAAACATATCCCTTGATACTTAGCCATCCTACTCCCACCTGTGCAGCCAGAAGTTTCACTGCTAAGATGGTTTCTCTCCTTCAACTCTTTTCTGCACTTTGAGCCAATAGTTCAAGCCAACCAGGGGCAGATTATCATAGAATCCTAGAATGGTTTTGGTTGGAAGGGACCATTCAAAGCTATCTAGTCCAAACCCCCTGCCATGAGCAGGGACATCTTCAACCAGATCAGGTTGCTCAGAGCCTCATCCAACCTGACCTTGAATGTTTCCAGGGATGGGGCATCTACCACCTCTCTGGACAACCTGGGCCAGTGTTAGATTAAACCTAAATGCCCTTAGATACAACCTAGGTGAACCTGGAAAAGGAGGTAGTGGTACTGAATCAAAGACAGACAAACAAACCAGATCTAGATTGACATAGAAACATGCATATTTTTCCTCCATGAGAAGCAGAAGTCTCAGTTTGCTGCTGGCTGAGCAATTGTCAGTTCCAAATCTCTTCGGTTCTCTCGAAGAACAGAAACTTTGCAAAGAATTTTCCATTTCTCTGTGCTCTGCTGAATGCCACAAAGATTAACAAGTAATATTAGCTCTGCTGAAGTACCTTCATCTGCCCATGGAAAATAGAAGACATCTAAGCAGCCAAACTTTGAGCAAGAAAAAGAAATTAAATCCAAACAATGTCTGTTTGGAAGCAATACCCCTTTGGAGAAGAGAAGGATTGATATCTGCCAAAGTGCTAACAGCTGGTTTTTATATGCAGTGCTGTATAAATTTTCTGTAGGAGGAACACTGGATGCAAAACTGGTGGATGATTTATCTGAAGCAGCAGGTGTATTGCAAACCACATCTCAAGCTGGTTTGTGCGTGTGTGGTGAGGGAAGAGGGCTCCATTGAGTGGTAAATCACGGCCACCTATGCAGTAGGATGTCAGCCAACTAGGCTACTCAGTGAGTCTATCTGGAGTATATCTATCAGTTCCAGCATCAAAATAGCTCATGTAATACTTGTTGAATGTGCTTTATGGCCTGCCTGGGAGATAGCAAAGTAGCGAAATCACCATTGGAAAGCAGGAACCTGTAACTCTGTTTTTTAAAGGCTGCTCATTCCTACTTGAGGCACAGTTCCTAGTAGTTTGAGAAGGAATTAAATGGAGGGTCCCTTCCAACCTTAAATTTCAAGCTTGATTTTGCAAGATTTCTATCCAAGTCTCCCCCAATATTGCTTCAGTCCTCCCTCTGTCTTGAAGGAATAAGCAATCCTGGAGGACATCTTAGCTCATCAGAAGTTGAACAGACCAGCACTCATTAAGCTTTTTTGGAAGAAGCATGGTGTCATTCTGGATACAAAGCCAATCTCTTAAGCAATGAAATCTCCAGTGGGCTAAAAATCTTCAGTGTGGAGAGAGCCCAGGAGTTAAGCTGTATCTGGGAAATGATTCCTACCCAACTGTAGGAATTACTTTTTACCCATGGAAGCTCCAGACAAGCCAAGCCCAAGCCAATCCTCTGGCCTCTCTCCCATACCGTGACCTTGTAGTCTAGGTCTGAGGGGTTAGCAGTGAATATCAACCATTTCCATCAGGGTCACAGAACAGGAAAGAAAACCCTGACACTGAAAACACATGAGATACCAGTCCTCTGAAGAGAAAGGAGGGAGCCATGTCTGAATGGGAGAGATGCCACCGACCAAACCCAGCTCTTCCTCATGGCTTGGTTCCTACTTAACAGTAGAAAATTGCAAATTACCTGCAAATTTTTGCAGAGAAAATGCTGAAGGAACCTGAGATGGGACCAAGAAAGATTTCACTTGCAACAGAAGAAAAATCTCTGAACATGAGAAGCATTATAGTACCGAGGTGAGATGAAGGGAGCAGGAGAAAGCCTGCAGAGGAACTAAGTGAATAAACCACCAGGGTGAGTCTGCTGGAACAAGAAATGTTTTTAGCAAACATGAGCTTTCTAAAATGTCAAGCATCATTTATTCACTTATGTCTAAGCCTGAGGAACATCTTGTTTAAATCACACAAAACAGCATGGACAGACCCTGCACGCAAGTAAATCAGCACAATGCCACTGAGCTCCAAGGGATGATGTTGATTTACACAGGCATATCACAATTTCAGTTGGTGGGGAGATTCTTAGGCTACCAGCCAGGATATGGTGCAAGAAAAGAGGGAGAAGGTTTAAAGGATACCACAGGGTGGAACAGGTCTGTGGCCAGCAGGTCGAGGGCGGTGATTCTGTCCCTCTACTCCATTCTCATGAGACCCCACCTGGATTACTGTGTCCAGCTCTGGAGTCCCTAACATAAGGACATGGACCTGTTGGAACAAGTCCAGAGGATGCCATGAAGAACATCAGAGGGCTGGAGCACCTCTCCTACTAAGACAAGCTGAGAGAGTAGGGGGTGTTCAGCCCGGAGAATAGAAGGCCGCAGGGAGACCTTAGAGCCCCTTCCAGTCCCTAAAGGGGGCCTATAGGAGAGATGGGGAGGGACTCGGGTCAGGGAGGGGAGCCATAGGACAAGGGGGAACAGTTTTAAACTGAAAGAGGGGAGATTTAAATGAGGTATGAGGAATAAATTTTTCACACTGAGGGTAATGAGACACTGGCCCAGGTTGCCCAGAGAAGCTGTGGCTCCCCTGTTCAAGGCCAGTTTGGATGGGGCTTTGAGCAACCTGGTCTAACAACCTGGTCTAGTCCCTGACCATAGCAGCAAGGGTTTGAACCAGATGGTCTTTAAGGTCCCTTCTAACCCAAACCATTCTATGATTCTATCAAGCAAGGTCCTGGCTAGTGAACGTAATCATGGTAAAAGAGGGTAAAGTGAAGTCTTGCTGAAACGCTTCCCTCCTCCTTTTTCTCTGGTCAGGACAACATCAGCTCCTGAATGCACTCTGGGGATCTTTCTCCCATTTTACAACATGGAAGAGGTCTCTTGCCACCCCAAAGCTCTTCTCGTGCCCACAGTGGAAGGTTGCAATGGGGCAGATGTACCTGGAGGCTAAGCAAGCAAAGGCACTCCCGGGAGGTACACCTGGTTGCAGGAGCTCAAGGGTATCAGTGAGTTTCATGGGCCTCAGAATGGTTTTCCTTTATATTTCTCCCTACTCATTTTTCTAGACCTACTTCCTAGAGGTGCAGTTGCACTAGGCATGGTCTGAAATTCCACTACCTCTTGTTTTCAACCCGCACCTTCATAATGATGCTTGAGCTCCTGCAGGTTTAGTAGTAGGAGAGGCAGGTGCAGGTCCCCCATGCGCTCCTCCAACCTGATGGTCTTTGCCACATCACAGAATCACAGAATCTTTATGGTTAGAAAGAACCTTTGAGATCATCGAGTCCAACCAAACAACCTACAATCTCTGCTACTAGAGCATGCCCTCAAGTGCCACATCTAGACGTTTCTTAACCACCTCTAGGGATGGTGACTCAACCACCTCCCTGGGCAGGCTCTTCCAGTGCCTCACCACTCTTTCAGTAAAGTAATTCCTCCTAATATCTAACCTAAACCTCCCCTGCCGCAGCTTCAGACCATTTCCTCTGGTTCTGTCATTAGTCACTTGGGAGAAGAGGCCAACCCCCACCTCTCTCCACCCTCCTTCCAGGGAGTTCTAGAGGGCAAGGAGGTCTCCCCTCAGCCTCCTCTTCTCCAAGCTAAACATGCCCAGCTCCCTCAGCATCTCCTCATATGACCTGGTCTCCAGACCCCTCACCAGCCTGGCAGCTCTCCTCTGGACACGCTCCAGCACTTCCATGTCCCTCTTGTCCAGAGGGGCCCAGAACTGAACACGGCACTCGAGGTGAGGCCTCACCAGTGCCCAGTACAGAGGCACCATCACT
>VXBH01009740.1:143283-206035 GCA_013400035.1 Rynchops niger
ACTTATGTGTGTCTGGGTGCAGAAGCAGATCATTGACTACTTCCTCCTGGATTATGGGGGGGTTGTTCTGCTCTCCATCCTTATCTTCCAGCTCAGGAGGCTGACCACCCTGGGAGCACCCTGGAGCACATGCTCCACTTCGTTCCTTCCCCTATCAAAATCCCAGGCCTCCTCCTCCCTCTCCTGAAGGAACCAGACAAAGGGAGTTGTATAGCTGCCTGCTCTAAGTGGGGGAGTGTTTGGAGAAGTAAGCAGCACATTACTTTTCATACTAATAAAACAGCAGCTGGTATTTCATTATTAAATTATTAAATTATTTTTATTATTCTTCTTCCAACATTACATAGTGCCATATCTGGAAACTGATGCTGTCTGTACTTCCCTGATCTGTATCTCCATTGTAAAACTTTCCTAAATTGAAGGTGCTGCTGTTTCTGGTTACTTACAGAGAAACAGTAGTTACTGCCATGAATCATACCCTGGGAGTGCAGAAGGGAAATCTGGGAAAGGGGTCATGGGACCACAGAATACAGAGGATCATCGGGGTTGCTGTAGGTGACCTTGGTGTGTTAAATTCACTCAAAAACTCATCAAACACTGATTGAAAATTAGCCAGCTTGCCTGTGCTCTTGATAACCACTTTGGATCAACAATCCAGAGTCAAGTCTATAAAACATGATCTCGTATTTTGCTTTTGGGAAGAAAAAGATCATATTATATTTGACTTCAGGTTAGATTTGAGCCATGTTTAGTTTTTCTCCGCAGCCATGAGGACTGGAAATTTAATTTTGGTTTTGAAAGAAAGCTGGCTTCTCTGGTAACCACAGGACTTTAGGAGTGGAGTCCTGAGAGTCTTGGGAAACCTGCAATAAACTCACAAGAACCAGCAATGCTGTTTGAAGGGGAGCAAGAGTTATTTGGGGGAGTGTCTGGCAAGAAGAAGCTGAAGGAAAAGAAGACACGAGTCTAATCCAGAAGGATCCATCCAATCCAACACAATTATTCTTGTTTATTATTGTGCACATTTTTCTGGTCGGCTCCTATCTGCTGGCGTGATGCCACTGAGTCCTAATCTGCACAGTGAGGAAAACACATCTTTGTTGCATTCTGAATCATTCCCCTAGACAAAAGTATCTGGGGATTTTGGGGAATGGAGTCTTAAGTTTCTGCAAAGAAATCAGAAGTTAAACATCTGGAATGCTGCAAAAGGCATGCTGAAAATATATGTTTCCCTCAGTCCCCCAACTAATTACAGCGATGGTTGGAGGTTTGGCTTCTCTACAGTTTAGCTCAGTCCTGCCTTGTTCATTCACGCTCCTACCAACGTCTTTCCTGATCTTGTTATGAGTTTGGGGTAAAGGCAATTTCATAAATCTCCACATGCATCTTCTGAGATCGTCCCTGCATTCAGCCTAAAAGTGGAAATCAACCCAAAATTCATTCCACACCAATAAATACCCACCGGGCCTCAGTGGCAGAAAGTTCTACTTTATCTTGACTGTTTCCCCAAAATTCATTGACTGTGACAGGGGTAAACCTTGGTTAGGAGGGGTAAGGTAGCAATATAGATGTTCAGGGGGGTCCATACTTTGTGACTAAATCATCTCTTGACACTATTGGAAATTTTAGGTAGGATGGAGAAACATTGCATCCTCTCTCCAGACTACAAGACTGGGTGACTTTAAGCCAGTGGTCCTGGGCAGCCAGAGGCCATCACATCCCCACTGTGCTTAGTTTCAGCCCTGGTGCTTTACATAAGGCATACTTTTTCAGAGAAAAAGAAGTGCTTCTGGAAATTTCAGTGTGGCACTCATGGCTGGTTATAATGCCAAGTAGGCGGTTCTCTTGGACGTATAAACCACAGATAAAGATAACCAGCCAGCATGAGGAAAAGAGTGACTGAGACACGGGTAATGAGATCAGAGGGTCTCATTCACTTGGAAAATATATTGGTTGTTTTACTGGGATGTGAGGCTGAGGCGAGAGAGCTTCAGCTTGGAATTTTCTTTTTCTCTCCCCATTTCTCTCCCCTCAAAGTGTTGCGATCAATCCCACATTCTAAAGACCTGCAACGGGACTTGTGTGGAGCAACAGGACTAGGAATATCTGGAAAGGCATTCTGGCATTTTAAAAAGCCCCTAGGTATAAGCTAAGGACTTCTGCAAATGTCAGAATGACCATATGCTTGGCCAAAGCTTTTGTGATAGTCAATTAACACTAAGCCGTCTGATGAACTCCAGAGTCACTCTGTACATGTTCCCTCCATATGTCTTCCTCTCTCTACTTGCATATATAAAAATATATTTGTGTGTGTGCATATATATAGGAAAAAATGTGTATATACATCCTTCCATATATCTTCTTAGATTTTGCATTCCACATAGGTCCATACTGTTGGATTTCGCATTGCTTCCCAACACAGAGATATCGGGGTGTGCAGTGGTCCCCAGTACTCCTTCTCAAACTGGAAACAACAGTCCTCTCCAAGAAGACTCAGGCCCAGACTGCCAAGAGGACACGACAGCAGGATGACAGCAGAAGAGGCCTATTATAGGTTTGTTACATTCCTGTAGAATAATTTAAGTTGGAGAGGACCTCTGGAGGTCATCTGGTCCAACACCCTGGTCTAAGCAGGGCCAACTTTAACATCAGATCCAACCTCAAAGTGTGTTCAGGACCACATTATCTTGAGTTTTGAGTACCTCCAGGAATAGAGATTCCACAACCTCTGGGCCCCTATTTCATTTTCTGACCACTTTGACTGCATTATTTTTTGTGTGTTTTTCTGGTATCTAATCAGAAATTTCTTGCAACTTAAATCAATTGTACCTCATCCTTCTGCTCATCTTCATTTTTCATTTCTGGTTCATTTTGACAGGGAGCTGTTAAGAATAGACATTGTCTGTTGGGAGGAGACTACAGGAGAGGTTTTCAGAGCACCAGGGCATCAATATCCAGTTCAAATTATTAGAGGGGTCTTAAAATGCTCTTATCATAATGCTTATTAAGTCTGATCGGTAGAATTACTATTGTTACTGTATAATCATCTCCTTCCTCTGTGTCACAGTGAAGATGCAAGAGGAACAGCCTGACACAGAGAAAGAGAGGAAAGCAAGCTCAGAGGAGGAATTATTTAAGGAAAGATTTGGGTGGGAGACAAGGGGGACAGAGAAGGTACCTGTGCTTTACAATCAAGCTCCCTGCTTTTAGCCATCAGAAAATGAGTCCCTTGGGGACCCTCCTTGGGTTTGCCATTGCTCCAGGGCTTTACCTCTGTCAGCTCAGGTGCCTTGAAGGATCTTACTAGACTTCTACAGATTTTTGGTTCATGGGGGAGTCAGATCTCAGGCCACTTGGTACCTCAATGTACTGAGGGTATCAGCAACAGAAGACAGTCCTAGAGTCTCAGGTCATTGCTTACTTTTGCATTTGAAACACAGTGTGATTACAAAAACCAGCTTCACTCTGCATAGACCATCCTGTCTCTGGTTCCTCTCATGCAAACACAAACGTGAGAACCAGCCACCCTCACAAGGTTAACGATTTTAGGTCAGACAGTTTTTATGCATGTTGTCCCTTGAGTAAGGCCATTTCTCTTCACAGGCAAGTTTTTCAGATGGTATCTGTCACTTCTTTTGACTCAAACCACGCTAACCCTCTCTTGTGGTTGTTTGTGGCCGGCCAAATCCCCTTGTACAGGATGTTACAGCTCATGCTCCTACCTGTACTATCTCTGCAGTTATGTGCTAAGTTATGCCGTTATTGGTTTCCTTGCCGCTGCTCAGTCTGGTTTTCAACTCCCTTTGACTTAACTCTATTGTGTTGCTCTTCGTACTGTCTGCTTTTGCCCACAATTCTGTGTGGGATCAGTTTCCAAAAAACGCCTCTTGTGATATTGAAACAAAGACTGTTGTCACTCCAGATATCCAGCGCAAACCCCGAAACCATAATCCCCCCCGTCTCCACGTTGCCTTTGAGAGGGTGAACAAAGAGTTTGCTATGCTGACACACGCGTTATCACCCCAGATTTACGTTGATGCATTGCTGACATGAATGGGGTGAGCTGCCTCTCTCCACGCTTCTATTGCAAGCCCTCTGCAAATGCTGGCACGGAGCTGGATGAATAACGGGAGTTTTGGTTCAGCGGATGAGTTGAAAACTGGATGAGGAAAGAGGGGAAGGAGGAGGGTGGAAAGAATTCAGCAAACAAGATAAAAATGCTTTTTGACAATTACTTAATTCTGAAATTTCCATTTTGGGGCAACGTGAGAAATTTTGTTTGACACCAAACTCAATATTTCATTTAATCCAGGAGTTATTTAGCCCTGCTGTTGGTACTTGAACTTTGAATTTAAAGTCACTTTAAAATGGAGCATTCCACTTCTGTAAGGCAAAAGCTGAAAAGTTTTATTTTTGAATTACAGAGCTACACAGCAATTTGTCCTCAAGCCCATGCAATGTCCCTGTAGGTCTAAGACATTTTTATTCACTTGTGCATGGGGTTTTTTTTCAGTTCAGGGTGCCTGATACAGCCCCACCACCTCCCAGAATGGTATGTTTATAGCGTGAACCTGTGGGTGGATGTTTCATGACTTGCAAATACCACACGAGCTTGTGTGGGCACGCAATGCCTGTTGAGACAGCACTGCAGGACTGTGCCAAACCCGGTGCACTCAGCTGGCACTTGGCAAGACACGCACAATGTGTACAGAGCTGAGACACGGCAACGTGTTCCGTGTCTCCTACACATGCAAATTATCTCTCAGAAAGTGGTCCACAGCGCCTTGACATCTAGGTGGTGCACTTCATTGCCTGTACAGACCAGACTCCGATGTGCAGAGGCAGATGGTAGCCCATGATGCATCATCAAGGTCATGCCTGCTTGGACCAGTGCTGAAACTGGCCTCTGGTGGATCCATGGAGACCCTATTCACTGGGAACTCAACCTTATGTGTCTCATGGGGAGCTCAGGAACTTGGACTTCCAGTCCTGCTAAGCATTCCGCTTGAACAGACATTAATTACCCCATTCCTCTAACAGTCCCAGCCCAGGAGGTAGCAGAGACGCAGAAAACCATATTGAAACAATTCTGCACTTCCCTGTGACTGATCCAAACATAGCCTCTGTTCTTCATCCACATGACTCCAGTTATCTAAATGGTCACATATCGCTATGTGACAACGTTATTGCACAATCCCAAAGAGGCAATAAAAATAAAAATAAGTTTTTTTTTAAAAGAAAAGCCAAAACATTCTTTTCCCTGTCCAAATGATATTTAAGGTCCCTTCCAACCAAAACCATTCTATAATTCTATAATAATTCTATTTGCTGGTTCACAGACCAAAGTAAGTGGGAAATGCCAGGAAGCTTCCAACGTTGTTTGCAGAGGACAGGAAGATTTGGGAGGGGTTTCTTTCACCAGCCGTGCACATTGCATGGGCACACACTGCAGTGCCCTGGGTTCTTCAATCTTTTAAACTTTCTACATCAATTGAGAGAATCATAGAATTGTTTAGGTTGGAAAAGACCTTTAAGATCATCAAGTCCAGCCATTAACCTAACACTGCCAGGTCCATCACTAAACCATGTCCCTCAGCAACACGACTACATGTCTTTTAAATACCTCCAGGGATGGGGACTCAACCACTTCCCTGGGCAGCCTGTTCCAATGCTTGACAGCCCTTTCAGTGAACCATTTTTTCCTAATATCCATCCTAAACCTCTCCCGGTGCAACTTGAGGCCATTTCCTCTTGTCTGATCATCCATTACTTGGGAGAAGAGACCGACCCCCCCCTGGCTGCCCCCTCCTTTCAGGCAGTTGTCGAGATCGAGAGGTCTCCCCTCAGCCTCCTTTTCTCCAGGCTGAACACCCCCAGCTCCTTCAGCCGCTCCTCACCAGACTCCTGCTCCAGACCCCTCACCAGCTCTGTTGCCTTTCTCTGGACACGCTCCAGCCCCTCAATGTCTTTCTTGTTGTGAGGAACCCCAAACTGAACAAAATATTCAAGGTGGGGCCTCACCAGTGCGCAGTACAGGGGGACCATCACTGCCCAAGTCCTGCTGGCCACACTTTTGCTAATACAGGCCAGGATGTTGTTGGCCTTCTTGGCCACCTGGGCACACTTCTGGTTCAGATTCAGCTGGCTGTCAACCAACACCCCCAGGTTCTTAGTCCTTCTTTGGTTGCTAATGCATTTATTGACTTTTTTTATTTTTTCTTATGGCAGTAGCCAGATTCAGTTTCTTCCTCTCCCTGTTTATCCCTCAATCTTCCTCCTTTTCTACATTCATATCCCATTTCTTTAGCTTCTAGGTAAATCCCAGATCCACAACAAAAAATCTATCCCAAGATTATTGCCTCCTAGGAGAGAAATGTTTGGCTACTGAAAAATTAAGTTCTGTGCCCTCACACATTTCAACATCCCTTTGAGGCAGCACAGCCTATTTGTTCAGTTTTCAGATCTCAAAAGCATTTCTTAAACAGTTTAACACCCCCCAAAAAAATCTCTTTCACTACTGATGGTTAAACTACTTCAGAAAAACTGAATTATTCCATAGATTGCTTTTCTCTCTTTTGTCCCTCAACTGTTTTTATTTTATAGTGTCTGTAAAGAGAATTAACATCAAGATGAGGAAGTGCATATCTTTTTTGTATTAGTTCGGGAGTAATACTCAGTTTTGGAGCATATGATGCAGCTGGGTGGGAAAGTGAACCCTGGGGAACTGGGATTGCTCAGCCCACAGTCCTCAGCACTTTTATATCGTTGGAAGGCAAAGTACTTCTGAGGAAACTTGCCTGAATGATCTGAATACGCTTTACAAGCTGTGTTCTTCCAACACAGACACGCGGCCATGTGGGCTGTGAGAAACAGTGTGTCACTCGTTATGCAAGATTGTCAAGAAAAAATAAATTTGAGAGCCCAGATGCAAGTTTGTGGGATCTGAATTACCTTTTTGGTCCTGCTATGGCCTCTGTGGGTGACCCCCATCTCCTGCACTTTGGGTCCTCAGCAGTGAATGAGAGTCCTGAGCAGCCAGGCTTGGGATAGGCAAGAGGCTAATGGTACAAGAACCATCTCCTAATTGTTTATCGGGTACTTAGAACCGGTGAATCCCAAATCTGATTCTGATGGGTGCCGAGAAGCAGGAGATAAACCAGTCTTAATCTCCTTATGGAGAACAACAGAGCAGGCCTCCATTTTCTGAATTTCCTTCAAAATGACCTTTACAGAGTAATGAACTTCATTTACCTCAGAAGGATGAGCTGTTTCTAGTGTGATTCAAAGCTACAACCACGGGGATAACTGCCAAGGCAACTGCATGCATGGGTAATTCAGTAATTCCCTCCACAGCCTGCCTGTGAGCTAAGTCTATGTGAAGACTCTGAATGCCACCGAGGTGTGCAGCGTTGCGGACTAACAGCATATTTTATGATACCACTCACCTACTAGAGATGCCAGGTCCCAGCAACAGAGAGAATTCAACAGGTCTCAGTGTGATGGTCAAAAAAAATAACAGCAGCTTCATTGAATGCATCCAGCTTGGGTTCAGGGGTTAATGAAAGTCAGATGACGATGCCAGCCCTTTCATGTTCTGCTGGCTGGGAGGTGGCTTCTCAACCACAATGCTAGGGGAGTGTCACAAAAGAGGTGTTTTTTGCAAGATGCAAAAAAGCTGCAAGCAACTGCAAGCCCCACTGGTTTGCAAAAGCAATTTGATCAGAAAATAAGGCTCGTGTTTCTTCCAGTCTCAAAACTGACCACAGAGAGTGCACTTAGTTGAAAGCCAGGATGATTCCTAACAGAGGTTCATTTTTAATGATCTCATAGAGTACTATAAAAAACTGAGAAACAATTTTTATTATTATCATTATTATTACTTTAAGTATGGCATCAAACTCTCCGTGACTCTAAATCAGTGCAATTCTGGGAACTTCAGCTACAGAACTGACTCACAGATTTTTAATAAGACTCGATATTCTTCCAGAAGATTTATTGTCATCAAACCCAATGTAATAGAGTCAGCGCAGACATGACTGTGAAACTGGAACGACAATGGCAAATATGAGGTCAGATTTGAAGATCTCATTATCCCATCTTCTTTTGAACCCTACAAATCTATAAGAGGTTATTTGGAGGTTCTTATTATAGAGACATAACACTATTTCTTTCTTTATTCTCTGCCCAGACAACTCTTTTACAACAGGTGATAAACAACCGGCCTTCATTATCATTTGATTGGATTACCCTTTGGATGAAATTCAATTATATGAGCATCTTCCTTCTCCAAACGTCTCTGATTAGTTTATACCTTCTGAAATTATTCATTTCCTCAACTAATGTCCTCTTCCCTGGTAAATAGCATATATTTACATACATCTTCAGCCTCATTAGCCTTGCACAAGTCAGAAGACACTTGTCCACCATCCAGGTTTAAGCAGATGCCAAAAGATTGCTCTCTGCAGCAAAGCGAAACTATTTTATCATCGTTCTTAATGTGTTGTATACCCAAAGATTTTTCTAAACAGCTCCCTCTGTGTATCTCTCTCTATGCTCAGTGCACTTCTCTGTCCCTGCCAAGTTTATATCAAGCTCATACCATAGGGGAGATTTCAGAAGACAAAGCAATTAAAGACCTAAATCCCTATGATAGCCTGCAGAAGTTAGTTAGTTACTTTGCACAGTTGACATTTCCCCAGAAAAAAATTTTTACTGATGACATTCTCCCAAGTCCTCTTTCTCCTCATATACATCAACCTGCCAAGCTGCTTGCATGAGCACCAACTAAGCTTGTTTCTAAGTAGGTCTGTGGAAGGGCAGCCCAAAAAGCCAGACATATCCTGGGCTGCATCCCCGGCAGTGCAGCCAGCAGGGCGAGGGGTTGGATTCTGCCCCTCTGCTCAGCTCTGGGGAGAACCCCCTGCAGTGCTGCCTCCAGCTCTGGGGCCTCAGCACAGGAGAGACACGGAGCTGTTGGAGCGGGGCCAGAGGAGGCCCCGGAGATGCTGGGAGGGCTGGAGCCCCTCTGCTGGGAGGACAGGCTGAGAGCTGGGGGGGTTCAGCCTGGAGAAGAGAAGGCTGCGGGGAGACCTTGGAGCCCCTTCCAGTCCCTAAAGAGGGCTTATAAGAAAGATGGGGATGAACTTTTTAGTAGGGTTTGTAGCGATAGGACAAGGGGTAATGGTTTTAAACTAAAAGAGAGGAGATTCAGACTAGATATAATGAAGAAATGTTTTAAGCTGACGGTGGTGAGCCCCTGGTCCAGGTTGCCCAGAGAGTTGGGAGATGCCCCATCCCTGGAAGCATTCCAGGTCAGGTTGGATGGGGCTCTGAGCAACCTGGTTTGGTTGAAGATGTCCCCGCTCATGGCAGGGTGTTGGGACTAGATGACCTTTAAAGGTCCCTTCAAACCCAAACTATTTGATGATGATTCTATGATTCTAAGGAGTCAAAACTAATGCAGACCCAGCCATATTACCCTGAGGGAATCTATGCCCAGAGCAGTGTCTTTGCATTGTCCAGAACAGTGCTAGCTGGCCTGGGCCAAAACCATGCCAGGTCATGCCAACTTTTTGCACATCATAGACGATGGTGGGACAGTGCTCAGGACAGTGTTCTGGCTTTATTTCACCAGCATTAAATGTAGTCATATGAGCCAGGAGTGCAATTTTGTCTGTGCTGACCGAAGCAGCATGTTGGGACTCACGATATCTTCCCTTGTGTAATTTGCAGCCACTCTTTAAAGCATCAGGTCTGATGTCCACAGCAAAGCACCCTGCAAACAGCTTATTGAAAGTGCCTCAGAAGAGTAGAATAGCTTAAGGACTCATGTTGGAAGTTTAATAATATCTCAGCTTATCACAGTCAGGAATAATACTCTTCTTTTTCCCCAAAGGGGAAAATCCTAATGCTCTTTCAGTATAAAATATATTTTGGCCAGAAAAATGAAGAAGGATCAATTACGCGACTCTCTGTAGTCGGGGATTTTTCAGATAAAGAATAGAGAAAAATATTTAGAGCAAATGAAGAGCCAATTAATGGCTAATTTGTTTGTATCATTTAACAAGCCCTGCTGAGCACCTGGGGGATGCTATTGCAAGGGAAGCCAGGGACTAGTTCTCATACATGTAAGCAGATTAACTTTCCTTTGCCTAAACCTCATGCATTTTGCATTACTCCGCAGGAGGAGAGATCACAGGTTCGTGTCCCTAACTTCACCTTGCCTGATAGAACTTCGTTATCCTTCAGGAGGCAAAGGAAAAGAGGTCTGTTTGTTAAGTACAGTCAGGCTCCCACTGAGATCCTAAGATTCATCCTGGGGTTGAATTCTCCTCTGCACACAGAGCCAGACAGGAGGAGTCATCCTACCTTTCTTATAGCGAGGGGGAAGGTCCCAGGCATGTCTGTCATCTCTGTCCCTCTCCATCATATCTCATATATACCAATGTTCCTGTATCTATCAGCTCCAAGACAGCCCTTCAGCCTGAGCCCATCTGTTCTCCACATACCATTTGTTCTCCAAGGCATGAAAGTGCTAACTTTTAACTGAATAATTGCTCTTTTTTTGTTGTCCTGAAGCTCCATGCGTAGTCTGGATCCTTCATGGTCTCCCATACATGCTGTACTAGACACTGTGTGAACCCAGAGAAGAAAGACACCACTTCACCCAGAGATGCTGGGCTCCAACAGCCTAACGCGCTGGTGATGATACAATGACTGTAAATACGAACGTGGGTATTATAACCACCAGACTCTCATTTTTCCACCCTGTTGATAAGCCCCTACAATAAGGACTCTTGGTTCTTTGCAAATATATGCATTTCCTCTCCCAGTAAATTGCATTTTCCCAGCCCCTTTCCATGGTGACAAAGGACATGAAGCCCCACAGGCACGTTCTCTTCTTTAATCAGAAGACTAAGTGGACTCAGACACTTGGCCTGAACTCAAGTATAATGCCCGTCAGCAGTTGATGTGCTGCTTTCCTGACAGCCGGCTCTCCCTTCTCGAGACGTTGCCAGAATCTGGTAAAGCAGCAACGCTTCCTGAAAGCATTTGTTACACCCCCAGCAAGAAACACCACAAAGTGACAAGCGTGAGTCGTTCGATGTTACGACCAGCAGCCAGAAATGAATGCCTCTTTCTCAGTGAAAAAGAGCATCGAAAACAAAAGCGAATGAATAAAAATTAAAAGCGGGGATCTAATGTACTCACTGAGTAATTATAGGAACAAAAGCATGCACCAAGCTGAGAGCTTCCATGGAAGGAAAAGCTGAATACCGAGAAAAGCAGATTTCATGCCTATTTGCTGCAGGTCTCCATTCTGCTCCATTTCCAAGCAGGGCATGTAACCTGCCCAGAACTCCCCACGTAAGAAGAAACCACAGGCAGGCAAGTCTTTTGCATTTCTTCAGAGCCCTGAGAAGCCATTCAGATCCCCAAAATATGGTCTGGCTGGTTGCATTCAGCAGTCAACCTCCAGCTCAACGTCCACCCGGAGCAGGGTATGGGGGCCCATAAATGGAAGGAACCCTGCGGAGACCACACCGTAATTTCACCTTCAGATTAATTGCCTCACTGGAATGACCATTTTCAGTTGCAAATCTCACCTTCATGGCTGAATTTCCACTGGTTTGATGATGGTGTAAGCATCCACCTGAATTTAGGAGTTACAATTTGAGCAGCATAGTGTTACCAATCCAGTGAGTATAATCCCTTTCCTTTAAAGCCCCCATGGATTAATAATCATGGAATGGAAAAAAGATGTGAAGACGAATGGGTCTTTCTTTTGGTGTAGTTATAAAACAGAGTTTCTGGCTGTTAAATGTTCTACTACTACTCCCTTTTTTCTTTTGTTGCAAAATTCACTGTCCTGTCTTTATACTAACTTCATTAATGACAGCCTAAAATAACCTCAAATGTGAAGATGTTATATCAGTTGCTCTCAGTTCCCATTTGACACTTTGTGTTACGTTGCCGTGCGCTGTGAAACACCGTATTTCACCCCAAAATTGCTGCCACTTTTCAAAATGCTGCTGTGCCTGTAAAAGAGCCCTCATTATCTGAGCTTCCTACCAGCTGAAGTCAATCAATCCCCCACCCCCCTTTTTTTTTTTTGGACAGGTATCTCACTTCTCAGATCATTCAAGAGAAATGTCAGCCTTTCTTTCAAATCAGTTTAACATTTCAAGAAAAATTCTACTGCCAAATTGAAATTCACTGAGGATGAGACGTGCTGCTTGTATGGAAAATGAGACAGCTGACTTCATCTCAGGAGGAAGCCATGGTGCTGGGGTACGTTCACGTGCAGCAAAAACCACATGAACCAGGGCACATCGTTACCTGAACAATGGCTAGGAAAAGGCATCGTGCAGAGCTAGTGCTGTGCTCTCTTCTGTGCTCCACGGTGGGTTTCCCTCTCATCTGGGGACAGTCCAAAAGTTGCCCTTGGCTAGCGTCTTTCCACTCGCTTCAACAAGCCCCATGTCCAGCCTTAAGCCAGGTTCAACTGAAAAACTCCAGACATGTGTTTTGTGCCAAGCAGAGAGCATCCAGGGCAACTGTGGGTGAATGCCCCACATGTCCCTGCTTTTGCGAGCTTCAGCTCTTGGAGTGCTGTCTGGGGTGGTGGGAAGAGAAGCGGTGAGGAACAGGGAGAGAGGAAGGAACATCCCACGGTGTTCTGGGATACCTGATTAGCAAGAATACTGCTGTCCCACCAGCTCCTTAACAATAAGAGGAATAATTTAGTTGTCTGGAATGGGATAGACTGAGTTGATCCTTGGAGAACTGAAGAAAGCAAGCAAGGTATTGTCAAGGGAATGAAGAAGGACAGAGGTGGTCGATGGTGCTGCAGAGACCGTTCTCAGCACAGCAAAGCACCATGGAGGACAGCAGCGTGATCAGAGAGAGGAAACTTCAAGGGACTGTGAGAGAGCGACCATTAAATCCTCTTGCTCCTTGGGACTTGGTGACTTTATTCATCCTGACAGGAAGGGAGCAGGAGACCATCAGCTTTTGGAGTGGAGTGAGATGCACCTGGCTGAGGACCATGAGAATTAGCCTAGAAAATATGACTTCAAAGAGAAATTTGAAAAAAAAAAAAAAAAGTGAAATGACTGCATTCATAAGGTGCAAGGGAGCTTGGAAGAAAGGGAGGTGCAAAAATCAATTCATTAGAGGGAAACCAATGTTAAAAGGTATTACTTGCCCCGATTCTGAAGCAAAATCTCTGTTTCCATGACTTCTCAAAGGACCAATGGGTCTGTGCCCCATGACTCCATTTCCAGCCCGACACTATAGTATAAGTTCATCTGATGGATAAAACAAAGATACTGATGGGACCTGAGATGCTCTGGATGCAGGTTCAAGTGACATCCTGGCTAAACTCCTACAGGTATAATAATCCAGGAGATGGCTTTATGGGTTAGTAGTCTCCTGAATCTTCAGGGCTTCATCCTCCAGAAACTCTCTATCTCCACCACAAATCGTATCAATTATGTCACTTCAGATTTGATGGAGCATCTCCATGCAAGAAGTTTTCAGCTTTAGCAGTACAGCTGAAAAAATGTACAAAAAAATATTACCACTTTATTTTATTAGATTCTAGTTGTATCTTCAGGGTAAAAATGCACCTTCTGAAATTGAAAGGAACCTATTGGGTGTAAAAACCTTGTGGAGGCAAGTTATTGTAGCTTTTCCCCGAGGGTGCTGTGTCCAGCCTCATGCAACTTTATCTTAGACACTGTAAAGTGAAAAGCAACCTGTGTCTTCTCTCCTTCAGGGCTTCAGAGTAAGAGGGAGAACATTGTTCAAAATACTTTGGCATTTCCACAATAATCTCTAGTTTCCAGCACTGCCTTTAATATAACCGCCATATTTTGTATATTCGTAGTACTGTTTTGAAGTGAGAGTGTCTCTTTCTAATTCGGTTTGTTTACGTTTGCATGCGCAAGTGGACTAAGAGAATTCACAAATGTGGCATGCCATATCTGGTCTGGAAAAGAACGCACATGCAGAAGTTTTTGTGGTGGAAAACGGAGGTTTTCAGATTAATTAAAAGCGATGCTTAATATGCAAAATGGTCTCACTGAAGAATGAGCTCCTTTCTTGTAATTAGCCCCACAAAAAAAAAAAAAAAAAAGAGTTTAAAAAAAGAATAACACACTGGTATTCACCACTCGTTTAATTGGGAGCCTTTTTTAAATGCAAGCTGTTTTGCTGCTATGCATTCTAGATCTAAGACTTCTGATTATCTGCAATTACATAAAATTACTTGATTAGATGTGAGGCGGACCTAGCCTTTTACTGGAATCACAGCTTTCATGATTCACACGGTTAAAATGAGTATTGCAAGTTAAACAGCATTAATCACTTCAAAATAGATCCTCAGAACAGGAAAAATTGACCAAGTTACCTTGACTTTAGTAAAGCTGCACTGGTTTATACTGGGCTGAGAATCCAGAACCCGTATGATAGCATGATTAAAAATCATCCGATACTTAACAAATCAGAGGCTCTTTGGAGTGCTGTGTCTAGCCTTTGTCTCCCTTGAATCTGCCTCATTGTTTATTATCAGAATTATATAATTAAGGTTATTGGATTACCAGATAAAGTCCTCTCTTGCAATGAGCTGTAATAACTAAACCATCTGTCTGTTAGTATTAAACGAGCGTGCTGAGTCATATATCTGTGTTTGAGCATCCAGATCATTACAGAGACATTACAAGGTCTCCTTTAACCTTTCCACTGATTTAAGATTTGTTCTTCTTTAGTCATGGCACTTATAAGACAAAAAAAAGCCTTCCCCCAGGCCACAGAGAGAAGCCCAGGTGATGGGTGTCTAAGCAACATATTTCCATGACTAAACCTCACCCAGCCATTGCTGAAGACACCCCAGGTTGTGATGGCACCTATTTTGGTGTGGTGGCACCCACACAAAGTAGTGTCTCGTTTACCCCATGAATTCCACCACACGTGCTGTCAAAACACCTCCAGGGAGTAATTCAGGGCGGGAACCTAGCATTCATGTTCTGGTGTGTCTCCTGGAGTCTGGAGAGTCTGTCTGTCCAGGTACAATTCTGCTGAGAAGAATCCAGCCTGGACTGGAGGAATAAATGAGCATTTCTACAGCCATGTCATTATCATCTCACCCGCTACTGAAAGGCAGCCATCTCTGGAGGGAGAAAAATACAACTGGTTCAATCATCCGCAATCAACTTCACTCAGGGCTTTGGGGGGAGGGAAGCAAAATGAAGTGACAAGCTGTGAAATACTGACCAAAAATGTAAGAGGAAATTGTACTCGGGGGGAAATATAATTCTTGCTTTCAGATGGACTTGCTGGAATAAATGAGCTGGGAAAATTTAGCCTTGTCTGTAGCTTGCTTATACTAATGAGGTATCCAAATTCTTTCTGTTTGTGTTTTAGGGGTGCCTTTTTTGAATTCAGACAGTTTCTGGAGGTCTTTGGCCTTGGGGTTCCTGAGTTCTTTAGCTCTTTGCTAGTGTTTACGGTGAGAATTATATTTATGCCTGTCTTAGTCAAAGGGACTTTTCAATGTCCTGTGCATTGTTTTCCCAATATTAATAAAAGGACCAGGCAGCCCACAAGGTCCAGTCCCTTCTATCACAAGCAGAAGTACCCACCATCCTTTCCAAAACTGATTGAGCTCCATGTGACAAGTGGCCACGATCTGTCCTTGGTTGCTTCTTTCTGAATCTGTTCCAAAACATCCATTTTCTACCTTTTAGAGACCTACTAATTTCCCCTCTGAATTGATCTGTGCTTAGTTTATCTTCATTTATCCTTGTTTTGACGTTGTCCTTGAGCTTAAATAACTCTTCTTTCTCATAGACCTTTGTATTAAAAACCACAGCAGTTATAGCCCCACTCTACACTGGTTTTGCTACTCAAAACTGATGTCTTCCTCAGTTTTGATGTCTTCTCTTTTACTAGATCTTATATTGTCAACTCTGCACACCATTCCCACTTCAAAGGCATCTTCCTTGACCACAGAAGACAGCGAGGACAAGACAAAGGAGTCCCAAATGCTTCTTTCTCATACAAGACAAGTCTTCAACAGACAGATGCTGTCCACCAATTACTAGATTATGTGGATTGCCTCAAAAACCTCTGAGGACCAGACAGAGCTAGGTTCACCTCAATCTTTTACATCTCACCATCATCACACAAACCACAGAGGTGGTCTCACCACACCAAACCTGAGCTATGGCCCAGTAGAACTCCAGGCACACTTACATGGCTGTCGGGCAGTTCAGACCAGGTGATATTCCACCTAGAACTGGGTGGAAAATGCCAACAAGCACATCTAAACAGGGTCTCCCAGTAGTGCATTTTCTGCTCCCTCAGCCCTACCATTCATGGGCGTTTCATCCCATACTTACCTTTACAGAGCCAAACACGAACCACTGATGGTGGGTGCACAGGTTGGGTTGTGAAGGTCAAGTCACCCACTGCCAAGTCACCCGGTGCCTAGGAAGTCTTCATTCTAGGGAAAACTATTCTTTCCTGGCCTTCTTTCCCTTTTTCTGCTAGATGTCTATCCTGTCCGCAGGGTTTCCAGGGGCCCCACACAGAAAACAGGGGCACTCAAGATCTATCGATATGTATTTTAATTTAAATAGGCAAGATCTTCTCAGCTCCTTCCAAACTGCATCACATCACAATTCATTTCTCCCTCCTGGGCAGCTCTGGCTCCCTCCCCTTCTCTTTCTCTCTCCTTTGCCTCGTGTTCTCTGCAGAAAGGAAGAAACATCTGCTCCTCCCCTGTTTACAGCTTCAACGACACTATGCTTCATATTTTTCTCTTGGCCAAACCTACAACACGCCATAAAAAAAATAAAATACGGTCAAGCATGTTTTTCTAAACGGGACAAAGAGTACAAATCCTGTCCTTAGAGGCACATAAGCACATAAAAACACATGAGAGAAGGTCAGTTGTTAATCCTATAATTACCCCTCCTGCTCCTTAAGAGCAGCATTGTCTTCGAATTCACCAGGGATGGGCGCTGTGGCTGAGGAGATGTTAGCACGAGTTGGAAGTCAGCTGTGAGGAATTAAAAGGCAGCAGAGGCAGGAAGAGCTAATAAGCTTTCCCACAGAGGTCTTGTGGTTTTAGGCACTGGGCCCCAATTCAGTTCAGCACATGCTGTGCTCAGCACGTGCTTTGCTGCAAAGCAGAGGAGTTTGGGACATTGAACTTAACGTATCATGATTTCTACAAGCACTTTGTAGACGTGCCTTCTTTGATACTTTATGTGTGACACTCCCAGACCTATCTTTTGACTTTCTCCCATTTCACAGCCAGACCGCTGCTCCAGATATAGACAACAAGCTCTATGTCGTCTCTTAGTCTACAACACAGATGGCCAGCTTGGTATGGGATCACCAAGCGCTCATGCTGGCAGCAAGGGGTCCAGGTCATGGTGAGGAGCTGTCACCTAGTCAGAGCTGTGGTAGAGAGGAGCAGATCTACACATCAACACCATGGCCTGAAGCATCAAGGAGAGCCCTTGATCAAGCCCATAGCGGTCAGGGAGCATTTCCACATATTCTTTCAGGTGCTGCTTAGACCTGCTGGTACCAAGAGACCATCTCCATTGAACTGCAAAACCAAGGATATGCCCTGAAGCTTTTGCCCCAACATCCCCTGTCAGATATAACTCATAGGTCCTGATAGGAGTCCAAATGTACAACCTGTCTTCCCTTAGCTACCCCGAAGTGCCCACCCATGGACATCCAAAGAGTCCCAGCAACTTACCTTGAGTTCCCTCTAGGTTTGAGGGGGCATGCCTGTTTAGGTGAGATCCAACAGAAAAATTTGCAGCAATAAAAAGTCCCCATCCATGAGGGTCAGGGGGTTTGTCCATGCTAGGACTTCCTCCAAGCCACTTTTTTAAAACTGCTTACCCTGCAGGAAGCAAATTCTTTTTAGCAGTTCTTTCTTTCTCCTGGCTCATTTTCCTCCACAATTTCTCTTGCATGAACAACTAACTGGAACAAATTAATAGACTTTTTCTTTTCCTAAGGCAACAAGGGACCATTAGATCATTCAAGATTGATTTCCCATATAAGACAGTGTCACAATACAGGGCTTTCCTTCAGCAATCAGTTGGCTCACTCTTATCCGTTTCTTGTCAGAGAGGCACTGCTTTATGCTTCCTGGGAGAGCTTCTCTCTTTTTCCTAGTATTTGACATAACTAATCTCTTTGGTAATCCTTTTAGATGACTGTGAAACAAACCCCTCCGCTTCCCAAACTTCTCTGGGCTTCTGGAGCCCCAAAGGTTTTTTCCGCTGAGGACTTGGCAGCTCTGGGAAAAGGAGGTGCAGTTCAGATTTGCTGAATTTGGTCCGCGCATTGAGCAAACACAGGATGAAAACAAGAATTTTTGCACAGGCAAAGTAGAGGGCTATGTTCTTGGTTACAAAAAGGGAGACGTGCAAGAGAAAGAAAGGGGTGGAGTCCAAAGAACTCAGCCTAAGACTCTCCCTGTCATTAATTTAATGTTCTAGTTGCTACTTTCAGCAGCTCTCAGGCCTTGGAAGATAAGGACAATGTTCAGTGGTCTTTCACCACCCTTCATAACAGGGATCACATCTCTGACCTTGGCATCTAACCTGACATTGGCTGCAGCTGACTTAACCAGCCTCTGGGCTGAGTTTAACAGCCTTGGTTCCTGAGCTTGGTTCTAATCACATCTTGTTGTTATATCCCTTTTTATACTTTAATAATACTGGGTTGGGAATGCAGTGGCATGTGCCTTGTTTCCCGCAGGATGAGCAGCTACAGAGGGGTCACTCAGAAGACTAACATCCATACTCATCCTCACCACTACCCACAAGCCAAAGGGACTCCAGCAGTTGTCAAAATCCTTCTGGCTCAGTTGTGCTTCTTTTACAAGGACATTTTTAGTGCATTGCAGACTTTTCTGGGGCTGAGTTATGTCTTGGCCACTAAATGCCTTCCAGGTTTCCCAAACTTTTAGTTTGTGTCCACATTGTAAACCCACTCCTTGTGCACTGCTGTCCCAGAGAACCCTCCTCAAGAAATCAGTGCCCAGGACCCCAGGAAGACTTCCAGGAAGCCTTCCTCCCTGCTGCCCATCCACCGTCCCTTTCTTGGACATAGGCACCACTGTCAGCAAGCTCAATGAAGCAGATCCTGCTGGCTCTGTTGACAAAGATCCTCCACTAATATTTTTTAAGGGCATTTACAGTGCAAAACCCCCATTTGGAAATCAAACCAATGGGAGAAGGCAGTTGGATGGTGTAGCCGGAATAGTGTTCATTGGGTCTTTCTCTAAACCTCTGCTGAGCATAATCGGAAAGTCCAGTTTTCTGTGGACTTTCAAACACAAAGTGCTGCTCCAGTGAAAAAGAGAAATGATGGGTTTGTGGTCAAAGCACCAGCCTGAGGTGTTGGACATGGCTGTGTAGATTATAGAGTCAGAAGATGTCTGGTCTTACCTCCTGCACAACGCTGTCTGCTACAGTTCCAATTTCACTCCTGTTCAGACGGGAACATGGCTTTTTCCAGAACACATTTCCAAAAACTCTCATGCTTAAATAAATTAAAAAAAAATAAAAAACTGTTTAGGGATAGAGGGTCCATCACAAGCCGTGGTAAACTAACTGAATAGTTAAATGTTCGTATGTTGAAATCTGCTTCTTCTTCCTGGCCAGGACTGTCTCCCAGCAAAGGGAAGAAACAAAGGTCCCTGTGTTGGTAGTCACACTGAGGGGCTATTCTCGGTCCTTCCCCAGTCTCGCAGGGTGGTTTAAGTGATCTAGGACAGGCTACCTGATCCCTATGTGCCTTGGCAGTCCCACCTCCAAAGTCCTCATTCAGCTGACCTTCCTAGTCTTGCTGTTACTCCCTTTGTGCCTGTACCTCCACAGGAATTGCCTCCTCTCAGCCCAGATCCTTCCCAGCTTCTGCTCCTTTCTGATCAGGAGCGATGGCTTGTCGTGGCGAAGCAAGTCTTTCTCTGTGCTGGTGGTTTTCATAAGTAGTATGAAGGTGAAGTATCATTGCTCTGCAGCCAGCTGCCAAGAAAGTAAAATGCAAAGGGAAAAATTGAGTCCTGTGCATCAAAGGCAAGGTCCCTGACTCCCACCTTCCATGCCGTAGCAGATCCCAAAGAGGTCCTTCTCCTAGGAGAAGTGGGTGTCAGAGCTTGGGGCCACAACTCCCAGACTTGAATTAAGCTAGTGTCTTCTCGTCCAGATTGCTCAATGCTTCCTGCACGTGCTTTTCCAGACCAATGCACTGATGTACTGTGTCAGGATATACCCTTCTGGATTATTCCCAGTTTAGGGAACTCAGGGCTGGGTGCACCCATCCTTGAGATGAGCGCCAGGTTTGGGCAGCCTGATGCAGACCTTGGCCATACCTGTTGGAGCCGGTCCAGAGGAGGCCTCAGAGGTGATCAAAAGGCTGGAGCTCCTCAGGCTGAGAGAGCTGGGGGGGTTCAGCCTGGAGAAGAGAAATCTCCAGGGAGATCTTAAAGTCTCCAGTAAGCCCTAAAGGGGCTCCAGGAAAGCTGGGGAGGGGCTCTTGATCAGGCAGTGGGGCGATAGGATGAAGGATAGCAGTTTTAAACTGAAAGAGGGGAGATTTAGATGAGGTATTAGGAAGACATTTTGTACAGTGACGATGGTGAGCCCCTGGCCCAGGTTGCCCAGAGAAGCTGTGGCTGCCCCATCCCTGGAGGGGTTCAAGGGCAGGTTGGCCGGGGCTTGGAGCAAGCTGGTCTGGTGGGAGGTGTCCCTGCCCCGGGCAGGGGGTGGGACTGGATGATCTTTAAGGTCCCTTCCAACCCAAACCATTCTATGATTCTATACGCCCAGCGGTGACAAACTTGGCAGGGTTAGACACCTCCTGCTCCCCTGCAGGCACTCTGGACAAGTGCTTCTGCACACAGCTTGTGCAAGCAAAACAAGTCCTGACACTTAGCTCTAAGGGTGGGATTTTTGCAGGATCAGATTAGACCCTTTTTGACTCATGCTCTTTTTAAGACATGCTGCTAGGTCTAGCAGGCACACAGACGTACATACACACATATCTACTTGCAAACACATACCTGTAAATAGTGTGTACGTGTACACATATAAGTCCAAATAGATGTCTCACACAGATACCCCCCTGTCAGGTCCCCCTCTGAAAGCTTATTTGGTCATTTCAAAGACTGGATGTCCCATTCTTATAAAAAACCCTGTGATAACAAACCAGGTGTGGGTATGTGACTTCATCTCTTTCCACTTCAGAGCTGTTTGCAATGAGCTATATCTGTTTGCTTGTTTGTTTGACTATTTTGAATGCATTTTTTTTTTTCCAGAGGGTGGGATTTCAAAAGAGTTTGACAGATTCTCCTTTAAAACCAGACCATTCGTTCCCTCCCAAATCCCCACCCACCACTCTCCCCAGCAGAATATAAATATATAAATATATTTATATATATATATAAACAAACATTCTTGTTATGTTGTTATATTCTATTAAACTCTTGAGGGATCTGTTAAATTCCTCAAGCACAGCGCAAGCAGCAGCCTTACTAATGCTGCACACACGCTTGTCTCGGGGGTTTTGCTCTTGCGGTCACCATGATGCCATATGTGGCCTTTGATGCACGCACACGAAGAGTAAGGGGGCAAAAGGGTGCATGTGCGGGGCTGTGGGTGAAGGAAAGAGCACAAAAATAGCCCACATTCATCTGTGGCACTGGCCAAGCACAATAAAAAGGCTGAGGCAAACAGTCAGGAAATCCCTTTTTAGAGGCTTGGCATGGGCAGCAGAGAGAAGCCCCCAAAGGTCTGATCCAGCCCTTGCTGCCAGCAAAGCAAAAGTCGCCCTTTGATTTCAGTGAACTCCCAAGCAGGCTCTCAGGACATGGGTCCAAATGCCAGAAAAAGTGGGAAACAGTGTGCAGGAACTAAAAGAGGAGGGGGTAAAGAATAAACCCAAAACCCCAATCACCAGGTTGAAGCGTTAGCCCTTGCTTACATGTAATACCTTGATGGCCACAGATCATTGCCTCTGGGCTCAGTTCTTCCCCAGTCACACTGAACATGCCGGGATGTCAATATACACAGACCCCGTCCCCTCTGTCTTAGACCCCAACCCATGTCCTCCCTAACTGCATCCTCTTCCATGCCCATCCTCGGTGGTCCCCAACCTACAGCTTGGCCAAGTAGAGGACCAGAACATGGCCATGTCCTGAGATGAGCACAAGAAAATGTCTTGCAGGTGCAGGGTATCTCCTCTTCCGCTGCTAACCCTCCCTCCAAGGGACTTTCTCATAACCTGCATTCCCTCTGTACATTTTCTGTTCCCTCCAAGAGACAAAACCTCTCCCTTCTTCAGCTTTGACAGTTGTTCAAATGTCAGATCTTCTTTAGGAAGCAAAGCATCAGAGTTCACATTCCTGTTGGAAAAGGGGCTGAGCAATACTGGAAAAGTCAGGAACAAAAATAATTCTGTGAGGGTTTGGATGAATTGCTGTGAATTTCTTTCTTATCTGCATAACAAATCAGTTCCCACAGGCGTGACTGTTCTTCCAGAACACCTAGCACCATGGGGTTGTGCCATCTGGAAACAAGTAGTAAATCTCAACCTCCAACTTCACATTTCCTCAATGCATAGAAGAAAGGCTGCCAAGGAAATCCAAGGCACGGTGGTGCAGTGTGACCGATGCTGTTTGTCCCCTGGGGTGAGGATGGGGTGTCATAGTGGGCTACAGTCTACCAGAGACCCTTCTGCTGCCAAAAACACAATCCTGGTACCACTGCCCTTTCTCCACCCACTGCCATGTGCTCCCAGCCTCTTAGTTACTTATCGTTAGTGACCAGAGGAGTGAAGGGAGAAGAAGGGATGGGACCCAATCATGCGCTGGTTGTTAGGTGGGTATCTTCTGTCCAAAAGGGCAATGAATATCTGGGCCAGCACCTACAGAGGATCCTCAAAGGCTGGTCCTGCCCAGACTGGGGCCAGGACATACTTTCTTCTTCCCTTCTTCAGTTAAGAAGGAGCTGACTCTTCCCAGGCCATCCCCACACTGGCCCTAGTCCCTAAACTAGAGGTTACTCTAAAGACAAAGCCCACCTGAGGTCTACACTTCAGCTAGTGAGATTCAGCCTTTGGAAAGTGTATTCAAGAATTAAAATAAGTCTCTGTCTACGCTGCAAGGCAAAAGGAGATTCAGATCTCCACCAAGCCCCATGACCATGCCAGCCCTGCTGCAGCTCAGGTTCAAAGTGTGTCCATCTGAGAAGGAGCCCAAAGCTCAAGGCTTGAGAAGAGCTCCGGCTGCTCTGGATGGTGTGGATCTACAGGAAGGACACGATAGAAGGCATAGTCTCCTTCTTGCCCTGGAAAGAAGACAGGAAGACAGCTTCTTCCCATCCTTAGAGATCTTGACTTTCTCAGCCACCATCCCAGAAAGCTTCCTTCCTGGCAACACTCTCTGCCCACCAAGGAGTGTCAGGAAATAACGATTAATTAATCATCACACTACAGGACTGCAAATGGTGTAAATCCTGTGAGTTCACAGCTTTTTGCTCACATTTCCTTATGGCTCTTGAATTCAGGATAACCCATGAGTCCCTGGTAAAGAAGCAAAACACCTGGGCCATCTCCCCTTAGACAGCGTAGCCCCCATTCTTGATAGTTTTTTATCCATTCCCTTTTTAACTGCCTTTGGCCCCAGGCTCCTGAGTATCCAGTAACTGAGGAAGATGGGTGAAGATTTACCTGCATCTTTACTGCTCTTCCACCACCCATCCCCTCCAAAAAAGCCCCTTGTCCATATCAATGGCCCTTTACTGTGCTGTGTGACCTGATAGGGAAAGGCAGAGCAGCCAGTGCTCATGAGGTGACACACACTGGTGCGTGGGGAAGTAGAGGGGGAGGTTGATGTGGGCTCCTGACCCAGACAGGCAGCAGTTCAGCCCGGTTAATTTCTCTATAAACACTTCTGTTTATGCAGCGATTTCACCTAAAAGGCCCAATTTTATAGGTATGTTTGTGGATTGGTAACCATATCTATGTAAAGTCTATCGAAAGGAGTGTAGTGTTTTTCTCCTCCAAAAAATTAAATTAAATTAAGTGACCTTCAGTGCTGTCCAGGATCTAATTGCAATGGTGTTGCTGTGTCCTCAGTTCTGTCCTAGCCTGCAGCAGAGCAGAGCCATTCAGGGCTTTCAGCTCATCTCAGTTGCTATCTCAGATCTGCTTCTGCCTTAGGGCTGGCAGCACAACTCTCCTTGGCATGATAACCTGGAGCTCCATCCACCCTGGAGGCAACCTTGGCCCCCACCTCAGACCAAGGATATCATACACAGATGTTCATGGTCACCTGTCCCAAATTTCCTAATGCAGAAGAATTTCAGCAATACCAACAGGTGAGTTATCTCCTCTTGGACCTTTTGTTTCAGCTTCTCTGCAGACTCAGGTTCATAGAATCATAGAATCATAGAAGCATAGAATCATAAAATGGTTTAGGTTGGAAGGGTCCTTAAAAATTATCTAGTTCCAACCTCCCTGCCATGGGCAGGGACACCTCCCACTAGACCAGGTTGCTCAAAGCCCCATCCAACCTGTTCTTGAACATTTCCATGGAGGGGCACCCACAACTTCTCTGGGCAACCTGTTCCAATGTCCAGGTTGGTGCTTTGGGCCCTGTTTCAGAGGGAAATCTGAGCTGGATCCTCTGCAAGTCATTTCTAATCTGGGTGTCTCATACTGCACCACCTCCCTAGGACTATTCATCCTGTTTACCTGTAGCAGTCAATGATTTAAGCATCAAGGAGAAAAAAGAAAAATTACCAAATGACAACAGCTGTTGGTCTGTAAAGTATATCTGCAAGGTGGAGCTATGGAAACTAGAAATGGATAAATCATTTTAGAATCATAGAATCTTTTTGGTTGGAAAAAACCTTTAAGATCATCGAATCCAACCATTAACCCAGCACTGCCAAGTTACCATGTCCCTCAGCACCACATCCACACTTCTTTTGCATACCCCCAGGGATGGCGACTCCACCACTTCCCTGCGCAGCCTGTTCCAATGCTTGACCACTCTTTTCATGGAGAAATTTTTCCTAATATCTAATCTAAACCTCCCCTGTCCCAGCTTGAGTCCATTTCCTCTTATCACTTGTTACTTGGGAGAAGTAAATCATGCAAGCAATGACACAAGGAGCAACTTATCCAAGGAACCTGTTGGAGCACAGAGTTGACAGCCTGAAGTAGGATATGTACTGATGGAAAGTACTGCAGAGTGTGTGTGCCTCATATCGTTAGCTCTCTAGTCCCCCCCCAGAATGGAAGCTTGAAGATGAATCTTTGCCCCCACAGTCGGTGAACTGCAATATCAACTGAATTTTGGTCTTTACTCACACCAGTGCTCACTGCCTGGTGGTACCTCCAGACTGGTCCAGCATGAAGAACAGCTTATCCCTAAATGCTGCTGCATTCCCTTTTGAAGGTCCCCAGATGGAAATATCTGTGTGCACAGTAAGTCCACCGCTTAGGAGACCTACAGGACTTTCTGTGCATGCTCTGAGCAAGCTCCCTGTGAATGCCTGCTTGGTTCAGCCAATGTTTCTCCGAAGAAGAAATCTGAAAAAAAAAAGAGGGTATCATGAAGAAAATCAAAATACAGGGTAATCTTACCTCTTCTGCAGCCGGGGAGCACCATTAGAAGAGTGCAAGTGGCTTCTAGGCAGAAAACTGCTCAACCACTTCTTTCTGAGAGGTTTTCTTCCTATCCTTTTGCCAAGAAAGGCACCGTCCCAATGGGGAAGACAAGGCTCACCTGATCAAATGTAGATATCTCTATGAGACCTGGTTGTCTTGGGCTCTTCCTTTCCACTGAAGGGATATTTACCCACATGTATGTGATCATCTCACCCAAAGAAGGTATTGAAAACAGGTCAAATCTATGGTGTCTAAGAGTTTCTGTATTTCTTTATTGCCTATAGAAGGAGCCCAGGTTGACAGACTCAGATGGAAATGTCTAGACTGAGAGAGATCAAATTGATCCCCAGTGATCAAGTTCCACCAACTCCTTGACTTACGTAGGCTGGGTCCCTGAGGCGACTGGAGGGCAGAGCAGATCTGCTGAGGTCTTTGCAACCTCACGCCTTCGAAAGCCTTCATGCTTTGCCAGCTGAAGAACCATCCACCTTCCCCTTCAGGCTTTCAGGTCAGCTCAGGCTGATCAAAACTCATTCCATTGAGGCAACTTTTGAAGAAAAACATGCAGCCTTTTTCCTATCAAAGGCAAAGGAATTCAGCAGATAAAAGGACCCTTTCTTTATTGTTCTAAGACACATCAGATAAACCTGGTGAGACAATCAACTCCTGACCGCTGGAGGTTGCTCCTGCAAGCAAGACTCTTTGTAAGGCTGGAGGATTGTTGCTAGTAGTGTTGGAAGTGAGGATTTGAAACCATTGTTATTCCCAGATACTCTTCAATGCTATAGAAATTTTATAGTTTTTAACGCTGGAACTAATATTAAAAAACGGGAAAATGTGCCTCCTCTCAGTAGACACAAGCTGAAGAAAAGAGAGGAAAACCTGAGGTGGAAAAAGGAATTGCCACAGGTTTGTGAAATTGAGATTTTATTTTTTTTTTTACTCTACTTACTAAATTTGGTGTGAAGTGAAATAGAATTACTTGGCTCTGCTGCTGTTCCGGCCAGTTTATTTATTTTTTTAAACCTAATGTGAAACCCAAGTCCAATTATAATCTCCTTCCCTGTGTTCCCCCCACCTCCCAGCCTCCACCCAGAATAAATCACAGCCCTGGTCTTTAACAAGAATGTGAAACCACAACTCTGTTCTCCTAAACTGAAAAAAAAAATAATATTAAAAAACTGACATGAGCCAATGGGGCAGGGGGAAAAATGCTGACAAAATTAACACAAATGGTACCAATTACCAATTCCAGCCTTTGCCAAGCACTAAATCATCCATAGAAACCAACTTCACACCTCATTTTGCTGCTGGGGATGTAAATGCAAGTCCAGCGTGCTAGCTGGAGTCCCAGCAACTTCAATTTTCCCCTTTTCAGGTCTAGCAAGTGTCCTCACTTTTGCTCACTGGGAAGCAACAGTGTCTCCCCTTCGAGCACGTACTAGAAAAGTGCTGATCCTCTCCTACAGCATTGCTAACACTTCAGTTTGGATCCTGAAAAGCTTTCCAGGCAAGAGCTGGGGAGCCTGTGTACACACCAGGAGCTCCACACCTGTGAAGGACTAACGGAAATCAAACGCCCGATGAATGGACCAAAATGTAGCTGTGTGAAAGCATGAAGGGCACAGGCCAAGGAGTTTTTTAATAGACTTTTAGTGAACTGAACTTCCACTGAGCTTGGCTGGGTTCGAATAGGGATCAGAAGGACAGGCTCTGCAAAAGGCAGATGCATGAAAGAAACTACAAGAAGTTATCAGCCAGCATCAAAGGCAGCATTTAGTCTCATATGCCAGCAATCCAGCTGCTGTCTGTCTACTGGATCAAAGAAAAGGAGAGTTTTGAGAATTCATTTGATGAAATGGGTACAAAACACTTGCAGGACAAGGAATTTAGGCGCAGAGCAGACTTGCAGAGAGAATCAAAGGCATCTACAGTTATCAAGTATCTTTGGTTACCAAATGTGAGTTGTTCCGCAGCATCTGCCCGAGCAGTGATCTCCCCCTTTAGCAGATACAAAGCAATTCAATGCAGGTCCTCTCTCACAGAAGGAATGACAAATTACCTGATCTTCTCCATACATGCCAGGTGAAGGAGCCATCCATGCTGGAGGTCATTTCAAAGGAACAGATGCATGGTAACTTTTTAAGGCCAATGTAAAACGTGTCTGGAGCAACATCCATACATGTAGTTTTCTATCACATTAGGAGGAATGTTCTCAGACACCATCCTGTCTCCATGCAATTTGCTTCTATTAATGTTGTGTGTAAGATCCTCAGATCAAAAATCAGAGGGTAAGATTAAAGCCAAGAACCAGGAAGACAATCTACAAAGCCAAGGATCAACAAAATAGGGTTAATGGAGCGTGAGACAAAATGATACTGGGAAACCAGCTATCTGACCAGCTGGGCACTTCCCGGCTCACAGCTGAACACAGACAAGATGTTTTCTTGTGTGCATTTCTGCAGAAGGTCTCCTTTTTTTTTTTATCTTCTCCCATACACCGAAGGCCTGACTGCAATGGAAATCCCCTGTCATTTTTTTTTTTTTTTTGGTAGGAGAAGAGGTGTTAACGCCACTGTCCTGGCCAAGTCCCAGCTTGAGCAACTTAATTCATCCTATCAAAACCCCCATCCATTTCGTGGGGATGCCATGTCCTCCCAGGGTGGCAGATAACTCACCACTTGGAGAGCTGTCCTCACGCACAGTTGCTCTGTGGCACCCATCAATGCTGTGTTATCTAAATTTTGCAAAGCTGGCCCTTCGTCTTTTCTGTAGCTGGGGGCTAGAGGATGAGCATTGGATTAGTTTTAACTAATTCCAATTTTCTAGAAGAGGGGCTCATGGGCTGAGATTCAGTTCACCATTTCAGATCTCTCATCTTAGAGGCTACATGGAGGTACCCACAGGTGTTATGTTACCCGAGGGAGTCTCAAATGGCACCGAGGAACTGTATTCTGACATCTGAATTACACCCTGATAGTCTAAATTCCTTTTCCAGTCAATGACAAGCAAAGGTACAATCCAGTTTATCTAAGAAGTGTCTCATGCCTTGGTCCTCTCTCCTATCTAAATACCATAAATACCATGTCTCAGATGACATTAGCCATCAATGATTAGGAGCTGAATTATTAATGGTCACTAATATCATTGATATTGTCACTAATTGTTGCTTATATCCCATGCACAAGTAGATTCTCTGCTGACATCTAAAATGAGCTCTCCACAACTGGAGATGAATCCCACCTGGGTCAAAGCCAGACCTTTAGGCTTCTTACAGAGTCAGCAAAGATGGAGAGGCACTTCCAGGAGGTGTTTTGTGCACTGCTTAAGGTTCCAAGCCAGGCGTGTTGGCTGAAATCACCTTTGTGGGCATTTAAACTAACTTGACTGACTGTACAGAAGGTGTGAAGAGTGTTCACTTGGACCACAAATGTTGCTCAGCTCTGGGGCAGTAACCATGAGAAGATGGAGCCAGAGAGTGAGCTATTCCAGCTGGACTGACAAAAGGACATCTGACCATGTCCTATAGTACAAGAGCTGCATCATATGCCTCACCTTTATCCTGGAGAAAAACTGCAAGGTTTTATTTTCTGTTGTTGGCTCAGAGGGAAGAAAAAGTCAACAATTCACTGTGAGAAGGGTATATGCTGGAAGTGTTCCACTGCATTAATGTGCAAATATTTGTTTTAACTGCTGTTTCAAAGCGGATATAGCTTTTACAGGACAAAACACCCAAAAGAAGGTGGAAACGGAAGATTTTCGACTTTAGCAGAGTGAAACTTTCCAGGCATTGCCAACACATCCTCCCCAAGTACAAGAAAGCCGTTTGTGGTGGCAAAACCCAACCTTCAGTGATGGGCAACATAACTCACTCATGCCGGGCCACACACACGTGAAGGTCACCCCCACCCAGTGCACCTCCCCGACAGATTTCCCATTGTTTGAAGCAGCTCCATCCTTCAGTGAGGTGAGGGCTGAAGAAGAAAACCAGCGGTTGCTCCACACACAAACACTGTAACTTTCTTTATGACCCCTTTGGGGTTCATAACCACGGCATTTCCTTTCCCCTCCCCGTACCAGCTCTGCGCTGGCCTCAGGGGATGAAGCCAAACTGTTCCCTGGGAGAATATCACAGTAGGTTGTTGAAATGAAGAAAAATAAATGATGGCACTTTTTTTGCATTTTAATACTCTCTTTCTCTTTGCTTGCGTCCCAGCAAATGCTTGATTTACAGCCTGGTCTGCTGCTCACATAGAAATTCAGTTTGGGTCTCTTTGTCAGTGAAAGAAAATGCCCATCATTGTCCTTCCTGGGACTATTCAAAGATGCTGAGTTGCAGGTCTGCATCCTGGACTGCCATGGCTTCTTGAGTGAGGAAAAGAAAGAAAAAGCAATAAAACAGATGATAGCAACACTCTTACAAGCCGTTCAGGATGGCATTCGTGTTGGTGTTAGGCAGTTGGTTGGAGACACAGAACCACCTTCTACTTATGCTTGATGGGACCTGTCTCCCTCTCCCAGTCAGCAAGACATGGGCAGGATTGTGCCTGACTATTTCATAGTGAAAAAAATAAAAGAGGGGTATGTGAAATATTAAAAGACCATGACATCCTTCAAGGGTCCCTGGCACCTGTTAAAATTTTAATTTTCTCCTTTTGTTTGAAAGCTGAAGCCTGGCAAGGAGTGGAATAAAAGAAACCCTTTTAGATTCTCCTTAAATGTACTTGCTACTATCAATAATACAAGGCCTTGGACCCTGAGCCCAGGAACCGTAAGCATACCAGAAACAGTGACTACATTTCTCATGCCACTTGGAGGCAGATCTTCTGTTTCAGCTGTTCATCTGGGGAGGACCTTGTGATCTTCCACCAACTTCCGTGCCTGTCACACCCTTGCCCTGCACAAGTGCATACACACACTTGTATAGACAGCAAATTGAGGGATAAATATTAGGATTTATCAGCTATCTAAACGCAACCAGCATTGCTTCTTCAGTTCTCCAGCTGAACTCATGTAGGTACCCTTTATAACTGAAGGAAAGAAGCAAGTGCTGTTGGGGTTCTTTAACAAATTATGATCATTGGCTTTAGGATAAGATGAATTGCAGCCACCAAGTGTATTTACCCTGGTGTCCATGGTCTACAGGGAAACCTAGGGTGATGGACACAGATAGACATGTCTCCAAGGTAAACTCCTACACGCAAGCCAAGGAACCCATGGAGCCTGTAACCCTCTCACTTTCACTTAGTGGTGGAACACATGTCATTCAGGGGCATTGCATCTGTGCTGTGCTGACAAAGGCCCTGTTGTGGGCTGCTTCTGGAGCGGGCAGGCCATCCTGCAGGAAAACATTCTGCTTTTCCCAAGATGCACACACCCAGCCTGGGGCTGAGGCCATGCAGACCCCCTTTCACGAGTCCCATCTGACAGGAGCCTGAGTGCACCTGCATGGACCCAGGAGACGGTGCTGAGCTGGCGTCAGGTCTCTGCATGTCCAAGGGCTTAGGGAAATGAGGAGAATGAGGGGTCAGGTCAAAAGTGTGATTGAAAATACATACCCCCACCCTTTCTGCATGGTCATGGTCCCACAGTAACCTAGGTTCACTTGTGCACATGGCCACAGGCTCTTGCAGGTGGCATTACTGCTGAGTCGAGACAGGGTGGTAGAGAATAACATCTTTCAAATCCTGTTTTTTATCCCAACCCAGAGTGGAAGAAATAAGGGCACTGGCATAGCAGATGTCCTTACAGCAAGTGCAGCTTCCAGTTTTACCCACAGAGAGTGGTTTTCCACTCTAGGAAAATCTTTCCCCCCAGTGCGAAAACTGTGCTGCGGTGGATTTCTACAAGGACAGACAAGAGTGGTGGGATGGGGGGTCCCTCTAGGAACCTTTTAATTGAGGGGTAGGTCTCATTAAAATCTTTCCATACCTGCACTGGTACTGAGCTGGTGTCCACTGCTACACACTGACAGGCAAGACTCTGTCTTGTGTCTTCCCCTTCCCTCCTCCCTTCGGCTGAGGAGGACAAGTCTAGGAGAGCTTCAGAGGTACACCATGATGTCATGAAGGGATAGAAAAAGCCTTTTTCCCCAGCAACAGTGAAATTCCTATTAAAACTTTTCCCCCCAGAAGTCCTGCAGGGAGCTGGAGTCTGGAGAGAGGGAGGTCCCCTGCAATGATCAAGATTTGCTCCAAAGACTTGCTATCACGCCCCATACAGAAATGTGCAAGCTCAGCACCAGGAGGTTTACCTTCTCTGTATAACATTTAGATGCATCTTGATGTACAGGATAGGTGCATCACCAGTGCAGCCACTGAGAAAGATCACGTGTTATCATTTGGGAGTCATTATCTTCCCTAAAGGGAGGGAACTGACGGAGAAGGGACAGCAAAGGACTACCAAGACGATTAGGGGACTAGAACACCTCTCTCTTATGAAGAAAGGCTGAGGGACTTGGGTCATTTTAGTCTGGAAAAGAGAAGACTGAGGGGGAATGTTATCAACGCTTATAAATACCGAAAGGGTGGGGGTCAGGAGGATGGGGCCAGGCTCTTTTTGGTGGTGCCCGGGGACAGGACAAGAGGTAACGGGCACAAACGTGAGCATAGGAAGTTCCACCTAAACGTGAGGAGGAACTTCTTTGCTGTGAGGGTGGCAGACCCCTGGCACAGGCTGCCCAGAGAGGTGGGGGAGTCTCCGTCTCTGGAGATATCCCAACCCCGCCTGGACGCGTTCCTGTGCCCCCTGCTGTGGGTGACCCTGCTCTGGCAGGGGGTGGGACTGGGTGATCTCCAGAGGTCCCTTCTGACCCCCGCCATTCTGTGATTGTGTGACTCTGTGATTCTGTGAGGCAATGTAGAGCACAACACTCAATCAATTTCCCAGTGTGTCTCAAAACAAATGGATGGACAGAGATGAAAGTGTGGGGGGGGACAGGAAATCCAGCTGTTATTCTGCTTTCCAGAAAAATCCAATGTTGCTAAATTCCAGCACTTTTCTTGGATAAAAATCTCCAAGTTATCTGAAAAAATTAAAACTTCTGCTTCCAGAGAACATTGTGTAGCCGGCAGCCCCACAAACTCTGAAGACAGCAGGTGCAAAAATGAACAGCAAAGCCAGCCCATTCATTGGCAAACTCACTTTGCAGGAAAATTGGTCAAAACTGATGCATCAGCAAAGCTGGAGTAAGAGCCGTGTCACTTAAATTTTGCTGAGCAGTTTTTCTTACAAGTACAGCTCAAACTGAATGGCTGCTACTGAATTCTCTTCATGCTCCAGGGAAAAATGATCTACACTCAAGCAATTACTGGCAAACTTGGCTGAATAAAACAAGGACGTGCAAGAAAGATATTTACAGGCAGGAAGGGCAGCAAAATTGGCCTGTAAATTATTCCTGAGCCCTACTTTACCTCTTCATAATGTTTTCCCTGATGCTTGTAAGTTCAATAAGTTTACCAAATCCACACGAAAATATGCTACTTCCAGATGCAAAACTTGGCCTCAGGTATTCCCACCTAGCTGTCTTGCAGTGACACAACTCGCTCAAGGAGATCAGTTGTGCAAACTGGGCAGAGCACTGGTTCAAGGACTGTCCCACAACTGTTCTTTTTAGTTCTTATCACAGACCCTGGCAGAGTTTTTGCCCAAGCTATCGAGCACGGGATTGCACAGGCCAAGGACTGTCCCTAGTTGAGAGTGGGGATGAGGCTGTCTTGTTTCAGGGGAGGGAAGATATTATCACAGAATCATGGAATCACAGAAAGGTCCAGGTTGGAAGGGACCTTTAAAGGCCACCTAGTTCAATCCCCCTGTAATGAGCAGGGACATCAACCAGACCAAGTTGCTCAAAGTCTGTCCAACCTGGCCTTGAACACCTCCAGGGATGGGGCCTCCACCACCTCTCTGGGCAACTTGGGCCAGAGTCTCAACACCCTCAGCTTAAAATATTTCTTCGTTATATCTAATCTGAATATCCCCTCTTTTAGTTTGACACCATCACCTCTTTTCCTATCATTACAGACCCTACTAAAAAGTTCTTCCCCATCTTTCTTATAAGCCCCTTGAGGGACTGGAAGGGGCTCCAAGGTCTCCCCGCAGCCTTCTCTTCTCCAGGCTGAACCCCCCCAGCTCTCTCAGCCTGTCCTCCCAGCAGAGGGGCTCCAGCCCTCCCACCATCTCCGCGGCCTCCTCTGGCCCCGCTCCAACAGCTCCGTGTCTCTCCTGTGCTGAGGCCCCAGAGCTGGAGGCAGCACTGCAGGGGGGTCTCCCCAGAGCGGAGCAGAGGGGCAGAATCCCCCCCCTTCACCCCTCTGCCCACGCTGCTGGGGATGCAGCCCAGGTTGTGGTTGGCTTTCTGGGCTGCCAGCGCACGTTGCCATCTCATGGGAAGTTTTTCAACCCCCGTCACCCCGAGACCTTCTCGGTAGGGCCGCAGGGCTGTTGGCTGTTCGAATATGAACTCCACTATGCTATGAACCCCCAAGGCCATGAATAGGTCCTGTTTAGTTTCCAGTATAGATGTAGCTTGTATGCACATATTTAAGCACACTTCAGAGGCTGGAGTAGATGAATTCTCAAGGCCCCTTTCGAACTGCATTCCCATAATTTTACTGTGGACTTTTCTCGTCAGCAGCCTGTCCCCTGTCATCAGAGCAGATTAGTCAGCTCAGTGTCCCGTCAATCAAGTAGCCACAAACGACTCATGTAATTGCTACACACTGATGCATCCTAGGTGAAAATACCCTTTGAGACATCCAGCATCCTCCAGCCAGCCTGTTGTGGGTTTTTTCTCCTATAATGGACCTTACTAAGTCATTTCATTATGTTATAAATGATGGAGCTCTCCCACAATCAGTATCTCACAGGAATTGAAGCTCGTCTGCATAATCCGCAAGAGTTCTTTTATCTGAGATGAAGAACAGAACTACTTGGAAAAAGACATTGCAATTAGAACTATGTTATTTTTAAGAAAACTGGCACCCAACTGGGCTAGCTCAATAATAAAATAAACTGAGATAGATGCAAGTAGAAACATGAGGAATCAGACTCATGGAAGCCCAGGGCCTTATGGTCAACTGCCTTGCTAACTATTCATAGCCAGAACACGTATCCTTGGCTAATCGTAGGTTGCTTCATGTCTCTATTCTTGAGCTCCTCTTTCCACCCTACAAAACCAGGACTGTGGCTTTTATAAGCCTCCCAGGGTATTTGTAGTCCAGCAGCTGCTGTGAGAAGCTTGCAACGGGTCAGCTGAAATGTCTGCTGCATCTTATTTTGCATCTGTGCTATACTTTGAGATTGGCTCTGACAACTCCACTGCTCTCAGCAGAGTCGACTCAGCGTCTCCAGATGCAGTTGACTTAATAGCTTATCATTGTTCAACAAATCCTAACTATCCAGTGCTGTGGGGACCTGAACTTCTTAGATTCATAGAGTAATATAGGCTGCAAGGGTTTTCTGGATGCCTCTGGTCCAATCTCAGCCCAAAATAGAGCAGGTTGCTCAGGACTTTGAAGCTGAGTGTTGAATATGTCCAAGGAAGGAGGTCCCAGAAAACTTGACGGGTGCCTGTTCCAGTATTTGACCACTATTATGATGTAAAATATTTTCCCTATATCTAATCTGAATTTTCCTTCTTGCAACTTGAGTCCATGGCTCCTTGTCCATCTACTATATACTTCTCAGAAGAGTCTGGCTCTGTCGCTACATCGTCAAGTAATTGTTAGTACACAAGCATCTCTAGCCTGTGTCTTCTCTTCTCCAGACAGAACAAACCCAGGTCCCCCAGCCTCTCCTTGTATATCCAGTGCGCCAGCCCTCCAACGCTATTGGTGACCCTTCACCGGACTCACTCCAGTACATCCATGTCTTTCTTTTACTGAGGAGATCCAAACAGGGCATTGCTGCAGCTGTGGTCTCACAAGGGCCAAACAGGGGCAGGACCACTTCCCTGAGGTTGCTGGATGCAGTTTTGCTGGTGCAGCACAGTATGGGGTTAACTTTCTTTGCCCCATGAGCATTTCAGGACCCCCTCGTTCTTTTCCATAAATCTGTTTTCCAGCTCAGCTGGCATCCAGTCTGTGCTTTTTGCTATTACAAATAGTATAATTACTTATTCCAGTTTCGTTCTCAGAAATTTTAGTTGACTCATCAATAATTCCTTCATTCATCTTTCTCTCCCTTTTTGAAGATAAGTACCTTTTCCTCTCTTCAAGTGCCTCATCCATCTTCTATGTCCTCACTAGAATAGTCATTACAAGCTCTGCAATTCCACTGTCTGACTCTTAAAATATTTAAGGATTAAACAATGGCACCCAATTTGAAATTCTCTCATGCGTTTGTGTGTTGAAACTGTCTCCTTCCCTATTCTAGACTGAGATGTCACTCCCTTATCCCTGGCGTTAACATTGCTCTCTGGTCACAGCCACTATTTTTAGGGTAGACTACACAAAAAGGGCATTTCAGCCTTCTCAGCAACATTTATCAATCTCTCTTCTGCACCACTAGATAAAGAACCAGCTGTCTCTCAGATCTTCGCTTTATTATGGTAGTTCATACAGAACCATAAAAGCAGCTGCGAAAGTCCAGATGTTTGTGGTATTCCTTTGGGGGAGACACATGTCCCTCGACTTCATGAGGTGTCCTGCTTTCTGAATTTGTCCCTACATGTTCACGCAAAACACGCTGGAGGGTTGTTCTTAGCCAGTGCTGCAGCAAACATTTGTGGTTGAAAAAGTCCATCTCCACACCAGATGGGACACAGATTTGAAGTATCCAGATTTAAAGTACCAAGCCTCACTGAATTCTTTGCTTCGTTTGTTTGTTTTCTTCCCTCTTCCCCACAAAGGATATATAATTTAATAACCCCATACATAATTAGGAACACAACTAAGGAGATTTTGGGTATACAAGCTGCATCATGATGATATTCCCTTTCAAGTCCAATTCAGCTCCTACCATCCCTTTTAAGTCCAATTACTTCAACCTTGCCTTGGTTATTCCCATGGCTTTGGAAATTCCCGTGGCTCTGGTCACCAAACTGCATGACTCAGCAGAAAGCTTCTGGAGCAGGTCCCACCATCCATTTGTCCATGCATTGTGATGGTCCCCATGCTGCCACCGAGCAGTAAGTTGTCACTCTTGAATTTATTCTCAGTCTGACTGACAGCAGGGGAAGAGCCTGGCATGCCCGTGTGTACAATGACACAACTGAAATGCATAGGGACAACAAGGTGCTCAGAAAAGTCCTTTCTGAAAACAGAGGAACCTTGGAGGGGCAAGCTAGGAGCATGTCCACCCCAGAACAGCACCATGAGACACCAAGCTGGGACATGACAGAGCTTCTGTGGTGAACCTCAGTGGATACAAACTTTCAGGCACAGCCCCCACACTTTCCATCCAAAGACCCTTCATAAGAAAGAGACATCCTTGCAGTCACAGAATCACAGAGTTACAGAATGATAGGGTTAGAAGGGACCTCTGGAGATCACCTAGTCCAACCCCTCTGCCAGAGCAGGGTCACATAGAGCAGGAATGAGTCCAGGCATGTTCTGAATGTCTCCAGACACGGAGACTCCACCACCTCTCTGGGCAGCCTGTGCCAGGGCTCTGCCACCCTCAAAGGAAAGAAGTTCCTCCTCACATTGAGGTGGAACTTCCCATGGTCAAATTTGTGCCCGTTACCTCTTGTCCAGTCACTGGGCAACCACTGAGAAGAGCCTGGCCCCATCCTCCTGACACCCACCCTTTCAGTATTTATAAACATTGATAAGATCCCCCCTCAGTCTTCTCTTTTCCAGACTAAAATGACCCAAATCCCTCAGCCTTTTTTCATAAGAGAGATGTTCCAGTTTCCTCATCATCTTGGTAGCCCTTTGCTGTCCCCTCTCCAGCAGTTCTCTGTCCTTCTTGAACTGGGGAGCCCAGAACTGGACCCAGTGCTCCAGATGTGGCCTCACCAGTGCAGAGCAGAGGGGGAGGATGACCTCCCTCCACCTGCTGGCCACACTCTTCTTGATGCCCCCCAGGATGCCATTGGCCTTCTTGGCCACAAAGGCACATTGTCAAAATTCATTATCCTGCCAACCTCACCACACACCAGCTGCCACCCGGGAACAGGCTTCTTCAGCTAATTACTTCTAATTGCAATGTTCCTGGTTCTGCTTCTCACTCTATGTTGCCCTAATACGGATGCAGGGAGTGAGACAAAGATGTTTATCATTGCATTTTAATGCTCATACAATGGTTAGGACATGCCCATGCACAAAGATGCTCAGCCACCCCCAAGGAGATGTTGGGATGTTTCCAGAACCCAGCAAGCAAACTGGGTCTGTGACTGAGGACTTCTCTTCTGCCAGAGCTTGATTGGTGAAAAAAGGACTCATTGTAAACTTAAAGGGATGACTAAAACTCAACTGCCCAAGCAAGATAAGAAAATTGAGCTAATGTTTTTGGTGCTTGACAAGCTATTTTTCTCCTCTCACAAAAAAAAAATTCAACATTTCAGAAAAAGTCAGTGTTTCTATCAGAAAGAAAAGACATCTTTCTCTTTTCCTTCATCAGATTGAAAAAAAAATCTGGTTCTGGTTGGGATTCCTAAATCTTCCTGGATGAGCTGCTAATGCTTTGTTGTGAGCCTCTCCTTTCTTTGCATCAACCTACACACACGCACGCACGCGCGCACATGTCCTGACTCAGCACCACAGTGGGTGGGCTCTTCCAGACCCAGAAGATGAATGCAGAGATCCAGACCTCAAAACAAGCCCTGCTTACTACCAATCACATCTGTGTGTCTCCCAGGAAAAATCCTGTGCGACTTTTAATCTAGCAATGAGACTTTTCCCTCTCTCCTCACCTCCCCAGCTGGCTATTGTAAGCCGGAAACCTCAGCTGATCTGTTTGTGCTCCTCTAAATCTACTTGTGTTTCTCCTCTTCTTTTCCTTAAACCCAGTATTTCAGATGCCCTTGCAAAAGATGTTCTGGGGTGCCCAGATCTCTATGTCCTGGTCCTGCTGTATGGGAGATAAAATATGATTGCTTTCCAGAATCAAATGCGCAACAGCCTTGTGGTGGCTCCACAACGTGTCAAACTGACTGCACTTACCAGATATACATCTAGTGCCATCTGACGTACCTTAGGATGTCCTCCAGCCAGCAACATAAAAGGGCACAGATGTCTCTTAAGTCCTGCGTCATATTTGCTGGGCCCATATAGATGTCCGAGATACCTCAGGGCATCTTAAATGCCTCCTGCTGCCCTTGTGTGGACAAGTAAGTGAGCCCCGAACCTCTGCTGGCAAGAGACCTCTTGCTGTCTACCAGCAATGGGAGGTTGGCTTCTCTACGGTGTCTGAAGCAGGAGCTGAAACCCACCCTACATGACTGCTAATCTCCATAGTCTCTTTACCCCTGTTCACTATTGTTAAATGCGCTGACACAGAACCAGGGAGGGCATAGTCATATTTGACGTTATTTACTGTGAAAGGAAAACAATTTCATGCAGCTCCCATTAAGCTGTCATAGTCGTGGGAAAAAAACTCTCGCGTGTTCTGCTCCAAGTCAGAGACAGAATCTTCAAGCACTGTCATCGGCAACAGAGAGAACTGGGAATCATTTTTCCCTCCTGCTGGGTCCTCTTTGATGCTTCTGTGAGACGGCAGCTTGGAAGCCTGGTGGAAACCTCTCTGCTTCCTGCAGCTGGTAAATCAGATATCTTAAAATTGCAGCTGAAGTTGCAAATTTGGGATAGCCACTCTCCCGACTGCATTCTGATTATGTCAAATTGCATTTGTCACTCCTTAATATCCCTTTCCAGGCTTGAGCTGGCTGCTTTATCAGCCACTGGAGGCAACGCATTAGCTAGTTTTAACTGCAGTTGCTTTCAGTTTGGGAATTTTCTTCTGTAAGTGGTAATGAAAACATATTTGTAGTAACAGAGTGTCAGATGGTACAACCAGCCTCACATCTTCACAAAAGTAAGCTCACTTTACCCTGTGGAGATCTATTCTTCCTTAGGGTATTGTGAGTACTTTTCTCCCCTTCTGTTAAAATATTAAGAATTGTGAATTCCAGTTCAACTACCCTTCCCCATTAGTGACGTCTTTCCTTTCAGTGGTGTGGTTTTGACCATTAGGTCAGCGAGGCATTAGAAAAGGTGCCCAGAGTGGCAGTGCAGTCTCCATCCCTTGAGGTTTTCAACACCCAACTTGACCCTAAGCAACCTGGTCTGACCTCAGAGCTGATCCTGCATTGAGCAGGAGGTTGGACTGGAGATCTCCTTTCTGAAGTCCTTTCCAGCCTGAATTATTCCTTGATCCCTATGCCCTTGTTTTGTGAATGCTGTCCTGGAGCAACCTGCATCCAATCACCTCTCCCAGCATCTCTTGACCTCCCTTTCCCCTTTGTCTCCCTGATGCAACAGTAGCACACCTGAAAGGCCAGTGCCACATTCCCTTACAAGGACAAGTGTGTGAGGAGAAAGAGCGTTAGTGCCTGCCCTGGAGAATTCTACCTTTTGTTCACACATTACAGGTCACACTTTTGTCCCAAATGGCTGGGATTTGAGATCTTTCTAAAGCAGGTAACAGGCAAGTACAACCAGAATGGCCTGTACTGCAGGAGGAGAAAGTAGGCACTCTCCTGAGGTCCCTCCTGTCCTGGGGATCTTCCACTCAAGAAACTCCCTAAGCACATGGGGAGGTTCAAAGCAAGGACATTTTCCTAATGTCTCATTTTTGCTGCAACATCAGTAAGAGACCAAAACCTGAAACTGCTCAGGAGCCACCAGGTCACCTCATCAGCTGTTTGTTGGGCTGGCTGTGAAATCTTTAATAAATCATAGAATCATAGAATGTTTTGGGTTGGAAGGGGCCTTAAAGATCACCTAGTTCCAGCCCCCCTGCCATGGGGCAGGGATACCTCCCACTAGACCAGGTTGCTCAATGCCCTGTCCAACCTGGCCTTGAACACTTCCAGGGATGGAGCAGCTACCACCTCGCTGGGCAACCTGGGCCGGGGTTTTACCACTCTCATCGTAAAAAATTTCTTCCTTATAATTAGTCTGAATCTCCACTCTTTTAGTTTAAAACCATTACTCCTTGTCCTATTGCAACAGGCTCTACTAGAAAGTCTCTCCCCAGCTTTCCTGGAGCCCCTTTAGGGACTGTAAGGGTTCCCCGGAGCCTTCTCTTCTCCAGGCTGAACAACCCCAAGTCTCTCAGCCTTTCCTCACAGGAGAGGTGCTCCATCCCACTGATCATTTTAGTGGCCCTCCTCTGGCACCGCTCCAACAGCTCCATGTCTCTCCTGTGCTGAGATCGATCTGCCAGCATGGCACCTACCTGCAGGATCAGCATCTCGCAAGCTGTCGCTCTGCACTCGAGGGGAACAATAGCAGGAGAGTTTCTGGGTGGTCCCTCCTATAGGACACAGTAACCGATAGGAGGAAAAGCTGCCAAGCTTTGGGAAAGCACAGGCCCTGCAGGAAGCTGTTGAAGCCTCTGTGGTGAATGCACATGCCAGCTGAATTTATGTCCTGGGTGGATGGGATTTATTACAGCAGTGGTACTGATTAGGTTCAGAAAAAGACAGTGGTGCAACTCACACGCCTCCTTCCTGGTGGAGGGGAAGGATGAACACACCGCACTCAACAGCCAATGCCCTGGAAAAGCAGGCACAATTCTCCTGGGCAGTGGGATAAGGAATTTGAAGTGAATAAAAATCTGTGAAGCATACATTACGGCTCTTCACCCTTCACTCTTCACAGTCTGGCCCCGCACCTGTCTCAGATCTCAGCAATGTCCCACAAGGTCTGCACATGAGGTGGGGTTTCCATAGCCAGTTCCATTGCCATCTCATCTCACTGAGTGATAAATCACCTCTTTGTAGACTTGAAGAGGTTATTGCAGGGACTTGCCGGTGGCAAAGCCACCAGACCATGCAGAGCCAGGGCACTGGAATACCCTCCTGTTCCTGTGCTGTGCCATGCTACCTGGCTTCTGCAGAGGCAACGGGCAAGTTGCAGCCACATCAGAGCTAACCACAAACCAGACCACTCACAGCATACTGTCACACTCAGTTTTTGATGTGTGTTCCTCTCCATTCTGACATTCCTGGTCTGAAAAAATGAGGAATTTGGACTTGCCTGATGTTCAGAGTTTCCCAGGACTCAACTCTCCTTCTGCAGTAGGGCGGCCCTGGAAACTTCTACAGCAGGAATGTCACATCCTATTTTGTATCTTACGTGTGATGTGACTGTTTGTATTGCCCACTACACACTGGTCCAAGCCAGACCTCTCTTTTGAGGTACCTGCCCCATACCCAGTGCCTAAAGGCCAGATAACCCCATGCCACAGAGCTCACCAGATACTTGCAAGAGAAACACCAGCAGCCACTAACACTTCTTTCAACCCATCCAGCTGCATCCATCCTGTGCCCTGTGATGCTCATCACCTCACTATCTGGAGCTATTTGTTCATCCTGCACTCTGTGCTTCACATCTTCCCTCCAGTGAGCTGTCACTCTCAGGCTGTGAAGCAAGATGAACCCAGCTTTGCCCTTCAGCTTCCTTCTGCTTTGACATTTATTTCACTTATTTACCTTTAGCATCGCATCATGTGACAAGGAGCAATGTATAGCCTGTCATCAGAGGGAGAGGGGAGATCACTCAGTACCCTCCTCTTTCGTTTCTCTCTGACTGAAAGCCACCCATGTGGATTTTAAGACTCCATTAATTTCCCTTCAGCTCTGCAAGCTATCAGTCGCCTGTGCCCATATGAATATTGTTCTCTCTCTCAAAGAGGGAAATAATTGAAACCGAGAAAAGAGAAAAAAAAAAAAGAAAAAAAAAAAAAAAAAAAAAAAGAAAGACTGAAGGGAGAACTACACCGTCTCAAAGGGATTCACTCAAAAACAGGCATCTCCCTCCGGGGCTTGGACTCCGTCCCAGACACGAGAGCGGGGACTGGAAGCCTACCACCCAACAGGATGGTGGCTTGGGTTTTGCAGCATCCTACGAGGGATGCCATGACTCTTGTACTGGTGAGCTTTGTTCTGAGATCCCAGGCTGCATCCCAAGGCACGGGAAAGGAGAAGGCACAGGATGCTGGGGAAGCAACCAGATTTTAAAGCCAGGGAAAGCAAGAGAAGTGGGAAGCTCTGTGTTGCCTAGTGTAGGAGGCTCAAAGAGTCCCTATCAAAGACTGCACAGCCACAACCTCAGATGTTCATTAACATATTCTGCTAAATCATCAGCATATGCTAACTGCCAGTAAAAGCACATAGCATGCTATGCACTAGGAAAATAACTGGGCTGCTCAGCAGCTTCTTTTGCCTAATCTTCCTCCAAGCCCACAGATACAGCAGTGATGCTTGGATATCTGTATGGTCTTCCCCCAAGGTAGTCTGCTCTGTTGCGTCTCTCCATTTCCTGCTTCCTCCATTGAATGACCAACAGTTTGTGCCTGACTTGGAAGTCCTTCTTCAACCCTAGGTGGACTTCTGTGAAGCTCCCACAATAGACACAACTTGTTTCTACCTGTTCCTGCTTGTGGCAATCCCCAAACCAATTGTCCAGGCAGGAGTTTCTGCTATGACCGAAAGAGTGAGCAAGTCTCTGGTAAGGACCATACTCGCTGTTGGTGGAGCATCATATCTGTGTCCTGGGTGGCCACACAAGACTTCCTTCATTCAGAGAATGCTATCCATCCAGAAGGCAGGGGCTGGTACTCACCCGGAACATCATCCCTTACCCTCTAAGACTTAGAAAGTGGAATTTACCTTGTCTGCCTCTAAAGGAAGGATGTAATTGTCTAAATAGTGCCACAGTGACATGTTGGGGTGTTTGCAACATCTACATGGGGCTGTAAATAGGGCTTAAGACCAAAGGAGACCACTGCCCTTTCGGAAGCACAGCTGAAGATCAGAAGGCATAAGGCACTTGGCTACCTCAAATGGCTCTGGCTGCTTTGTTTTCCTAACAGAATCAAGCCCTGCACGTCTGTGGGGTAACATCTTTCTCCCTACCAGTCAAGCTGGCCTCACCCTAAAGTCAGGGGAGGGGAATAGGCACTTTTGCAGTGCAATTAATTATCCTATTTCCAGACATTGACATTAAGATGAGATAAATCATATTCTCCACTCTGTGATCCTAACGACTCAAACTCTGGTAAATAGAAAGGAAGCAGGGCTCATCATTATTGATGGAAAGGTCTCTATTGTACACGTTTTCCTTTACTCCAACAAATACCAACCCCAGCTTCTCAAACCAAGACCTTAAGGAGGACTCTTTTTGCCATTAATTTCTTTTTCATCCTACACGGCACACTGATAGTGGCTTGGGAACAGGTTTAGTTTCCAGAGGTGATGGGTAGATGATGACCAGAATGGCATTCAGATTTTCTCCACTCCAATCAGCACCTTCTTTGTAAACCTCCACAGAAATCTACTTTTAGTTTACAGTGATCCCAAATGTCATGATTCAATTTAGGATGAAGAAAACATGGAGGTTTTTTGGGGGTTGTGGTTGGGAAAGGATAGGCAAAAGGGAGGGTTAAAATGCTGGGGGTTTTTTTTGTTTTGTTTCTGTCACCAGAAATTCTGCATTTAGGTCACCATGAGCCCCTTTTCCAGCTGAAAACATGTTTGCAACCTGAAGAGTTCTCAAGCAGAGGGAGCAGCTCGTGTAGCCTGGTCCATCTGGCATTTTATTGTGGCTGAAGTCAATGGCTGGCATATCTGGTGCTAAAACAGAAAAGCCTATTGCCAGGAATGTGCGTGATGAGATTTTTGTTCCTTGTAATAAAAATTAAAAAAAAANAAATGTCAGCTCCACGGTAGAGGCTGCTGTACCACCATAAAACAGAGCAGGCTTCTCAGGAGACGGAAAACAATTAAAAGCGAGTGAAGTACGTTTTACTCTCTCCTGCCAAAGGAAAATAATCTCAGCCTGCAACAGATTTATTTTGGCAAACTGTTGCACAAGAGGAAAAGAAAAGAAAGAGAAGTGGGGTAATATACAGAGAAGACTTAGGTGTTTCTGAACAATTCTGCTTTCACCTTAGCCACTGCCTTCTTGATGCTGGAAACCTCGAGTGCATCCCCCTCTCTCTTCTCCTCTCCAGATTGACGAGTCCCAGGCTTTTTTAGTCTCTCTTCATGGAGAAATGCATCCATCCTCTTGATCACTGTAGCTCGCTTCTCTATTCTTCTTGCTCCACTGCAGGTAGGTGTGCTCTGGTCCACCTGTAGAGATGAGAATTGTGCGCTGTAGCAGTGGCAGGACATCTCATAGCAGTAATTGAGGACATATAATCCACCTTCTGCTTTATATTCCTCTTTCATCTAACATGGTCATAAAAGTCTCCAATGATGGAGATTTCTCTGTTTCCCCAGCTAGTCAGTTTAAGATTTTACCTATTTATCACTGTGAAGTGTTTCCTAGAGTCTGCCTGATCTCCTCTCTGCTGCAGCTTTGGACCATCACTTACCAGGAGACATGAGTAACCTTTTATTCCTTCGACCTCTGTAGCTGCCTCCTAGGTGTTTGAAGACCATTTCCACGTCTCATTCCCATGTCATCCTTTCTATACAAACCAGCCTTCAACTTTTACTCCTGCTTCAAGTTGTCTCTTCTTTGGGATCTTTTCCGCAGCAGGATGCTTCACGACTGTGGATTCCATGTACTGTCATATACTCCATATATTCCGTATATTCTGTGTAGGTTCTCATTTTAAGTGTTTGCTTGCCCCAAGATGAAAAGGGACTAAAATTACAGTAACCCAAATAAATAATTTTACCCCACCTTTTGCAGAATAACAATGACTGATACAGGGCAGTGGAGAAATGAGAGACATAGAGCCAAGAGACAGGAGGAAAAGTAATTCCCTTAAGCAGCTGGTTCAGCCTCAGGTGCTGTGCTCAGGGCAGGGACTTTCATTGCTGCAGGTTCCATACCGTGACTGTAAAATTTTGGTCCCAGTCATCTGAGTGACTCAGTGTGCAGAAAACAGCGTGTCACCTCACCTCATCACCTGAAGGACGGAGAGGGGCAAACACCCCAGCCCAGCTGATAGAGAACGACTTTGCTGATTACACCATGGGACTAGGGAAATTGTAAAGACTACTAATTTACCATCATTTCAGCACGTGCTGACTTCAGAAAGAAAATAACCCGCTTCTTCCCTTGCATCATCAGACTTTAGGAGTGTTTTCCCATCACCTCCCTGTTAAGTCTCTCTCCTCTCCTGAGGAATCCACAACAGTAATAATTTATTTTGTTTCGAGCCAGTTTAAGTCTAGGAGCTTTCTGACGCATTTAATTTTTTATGTTGTAAATAAGGCACTTGGCAGCAAGAAAAGATTTGCAGCAGCCCATTTAAAAACAAAGCAAGACTGGTGCATCTTACAGAAGGGTACAACATTTTAGACCTTTCTGCATCACCAGTGGCTGATTTGGTTCATAAAACCAGGGCTCTTCCTCCACATGGCAGCACCAGCACTCAGCCTGGATCACCATCACACTTGGAGAGGAGTATTAAGGTAGAAGACTTCCTGGTCTGCATGAAGTAAATCTCAAAAGCCCTTCTAAACCACACGCAGCTGATGAGTGTGATGCACCCTTGTCAGCGTGGGCCACTATAATGACTGCAGGGTGAAGTCAACCTAAGTCCTTCCAAGAGCAGGTGTCTGCCTGTAGGAGATGGAAGTGCAGAGGGTTGGAAGTATCATGGGTGGCAGATTTTGCAGTAAATCTGTTCTCCTGAGCCAGTTCCTCGCTGGGTTCAGGGGGGTAGTTTCACCTCCTGCCTCACTGGTGTAAATCTGGAGAAGTTCTGCTGGGTCAGGGAAGCTATATGCATGCACCAGCAAAGCCACAGACTGAGCTTGCAGGACAGCTGTCTGGAGGAGGCCGACAGACAAACGGAGAGTTGAGGACATGACCTTACAGAGCATTTAAGGGGATGCAAGAGAAAGAGCAGGAAGAGGTCCTTGTTTTTCGCTTTGCTGAGGTGGAGGTGTCCCTTCCACCATATCCCTGCTATCTGCAAAAGAAGGTGACATTCTTGGAGAGGCATCCAAAAGGATGTCCCTGGGTGCATCCAGAAGAAGGCTTAGGCAGCTGTGACTGGAGTCACTTCACCAGAAACTGAGCTCAGAGAGGTCTTCAACCTTTAGGTAAAACCATTTCCAGACATGCACACTGTCATGATTTAACCCCAGCCAGCACCTAGGACCATGGAGATGCTCACTCACTTCTCCCCCCACCCCCTCTCAGTGGGATAGTAAAGAAGAATCAGAAAAATAAGGAAACCTCATGGGTTGAGATAAAGACAGTTTAATAGGTAAAGCAAAAACAGTACACACAAGTAAAACAAAGAAATAATTGCCTGTTTCCCTTCAACAGGCAGGTGTTCAGGCATCTCCAGTAAAGCAGGGCTCCATCACGCGTAATGGTTGCTTGGGAAGACAAACGTGATCACTCTGAACATCCTGCCTTTCCTTCTTCTTCCCCCAGCTTTATATACTGTGCATGGTGTCACACGGTATGGAATACCCCTTTGGTCAACTAGGATCAGTTGTACTGGCTGTTTCTCCTCCCAGCTTCTTGTCCACCCCCCCCAGCCTACTTGCTGGCGGGGTCGTGTGAGGAGCAGAAAAGGCCTTGACTCCTTCGAAACAACCAAACCCACCAGTGCACTATCAACAGCGTTCCCATCCCAAACCCAAAACACAGCACCATACCAGCTTCCCAGAAGAAAGTCAACTCTACCCCAGCCTGAACCAAGACATACACATGCGCACACTCCTGTTTGCAACACAGCTTCTCCCCGACGTTTTGCTGCAGAAGGAGCAGAAGGAGGACTGGTTGCAACACTGGGTATTGTGTCTTTTCAGGGGCGCAATAGACAGATTCAAGCAACTGTGTTGGGGGAGCTGTGGCTTTGTGAGCCAGCAGCGGGTTTGCTACTAATAAACAAGCACAAGGCACAGAGGCTAACTTCTTCCCTCAGCTAGTTTTTCTAGTGCAAAATAATAAAAAGTGCATTTGAGCCAAAACAACACAGAGAAACTGCCTCCTAGGGCTCTGGACCTGAAGCCTGCATGGTCTCATCTGGCTCCCATCACCTGGTCCTTCATCTCCTTCTGCAGACAGCCAGCTAAAGAGCACTCTTTTTAAATATAAAAGAAATATATTAAAAAACACTTGGGACATGCAATGAACCTGCAGCCCAACACAGGCACTCTGGGGATTTATTGTCTCACCACCTCTAGAGAGAGCCTAGAACATTTGTTTAGCCCTTTACATGACGAGGAAAGAAGGAACAAGAAATACTGTCATAAGAGAAGAAAATAGGAAAGGTTTCTTCCAAAGGAAGGGATGGTGATATGAATTTCTTTTTTTATTCTACTCCAGTTTCTCATCCTATTATTTTGCATGTTTATAGCAATTCCTCTTTTCCCATGGTTACAGATATGTTAATTAACAGTGAACGAGCCAATGGAGTAGGGACATCTAAGCAACTAAGAACATATTGGAGAAAACGAAGGGGTTTGGTGGTGTGCTGAAATTTTGCAATAGCTTTCAGGTGGTCTCTTGTGCCACATCCTCTGCTGGAGGGCTGGAGAAGGACTCGGTTTTGAATTAAAGTCTTCGGGCGTTGGGGATAGCAGAGAAAATCCCCCATATCAAGGCATAGTCAATTATAATTCTCTAAGCACTGAGTTCAGCTCTCCATTCCCAGTCACAGTTACTTTGATGCATCAAGACAAGCAGCACAATGACAGCTACAAGGTCCAAGGTGACCACAGATTTGTTGCAATAATCACTAGTTTAATCACCGTTTGTAGGATCCTTGAATTACTTGATGGCTGCTGTCATCAGCTCCCATCATCTTCCCAGAGCTCTTCAAAGACGACACAAGTGCTAGGCTCTGCACGTAAATAAAGGTCTGGTCATATAGTGTCTGCAATAAATATCAACCATTACAAATGATCCCTTGTGTGAAACAAATATATATACCCAAGAAAGCAAAGATAGACTATTTAGAAGATTGAGACTCTTTTGTCGCAGACAAACTGTCAGACAGTCCATCAAAATCTCTACCAGTGCATCTGTTATTCATAAAATAATTTATGAGAACATGACTCTCATCCACTGAGTGCTTTTTTATTGCCACTTCATGAGAAGTACTCAGCATTTGATCTGTTTTGACTGGCATTATTGACCCTATCTTATCAACCCTGCTTACTGCTGTAAGCAACCATTAATATTTAGACTCTGATGAGATTGTAATGGCTGCCCATTAAACCTTAGCAACCAGTGAAGGCTCTGATCTGCCAGTATCGTAAAGAAACTCCAGGAAAATATTTGTATTTTAACTCTTTTTATTGCCCCAACTTCAGATTGATGCATTTTGGGAGTGTCTTCTACCATGTCATGACCTCCATTTAATTAGAAACTTAGAAGATTCAGCTTTTAACACATTTCTTCATAGTGAATTTCATCTTTTTCCATTGGTGGCCCAACAAAGTTAGTGTTCTGGAGGGAAGATGTCAGAACCTGGTGGAATATAGCTATACAATCCATTATACTCACACTGAACTATATTCAACACAGATGAAAGTCAGTGACATTACTTCAGAGATACGCGAGTTCTCAGAGAACAGCCTGGGCTCTGCATATAGTTGAAGACCTGGCCAGGCAACATCTGTGATGTAGAACAGCTGTTCTAAAAAAAATGTTTTGCTTGAAAGAACGTGATGGAGCGAAGAGTGAATGCATTGAGCAGAGCAACTGACTTGAAGTTGCTGCGTTCATCCATGCAGAAGCCAAAAATCTCTCAAAATCAGTCTTGATGGGGAAACCACTGAACTTCTTCACTCATTCATAAACCAAACAAATTTCTCTGGGGCTTGGGACTCACTGAGAAATGGCTTCTCCTATTCCAAGCACTGACTTCATTCTCTACCAGCAATTATAGTAATACAGCAGTTAAAAAAAATACAGATCAATCAGGTTTGAACAAAAGTATGGTTTTTTCCCCAACGGTACACTTACAGGCTGTTCTGAACAGACCCAGGAATCAGCACGTTTTCACCTAATTCTTTGGTGCCAATACCATTGCCATCACAGAAGACAATAAAGGTCGATAATGGACAGCTAACGTATGCTTAAGGCACATTCTCCATATCCATTCAGACAAAACCAAACTTATCAAAAAGCAAATGAAAAAAAGCTAATTTTAAAAATCCCCACATGAAGAAACACAGTTTTCATAGAACCATAGAATGGTTTGGGTTGGAAGGGACTTTAAAGATCATCCAGTTCTACCCCCTGCCCTGGGCAGGGACACCTCCCACCAGCCCAGGTTGCTCCAAACCCCGGCCAACCTGGCCTTGAACACCTCCAGGGATGGGGCAGCCACAGCTTCTCTGGGCAACCTGAGCTAGGGTCTCACCACACTCACAGGAAGGAATTTCTTCCTAATATCTCATCCAAATCTCCCTTCTTCCAGTTTGAAGCCATTCCCCCTCATCCTATCACTATACTCTCTGATCAAGGTTCCCTCCCCAGCTTCCTGTAGGCCCCCTTCAGATACTGGAAGGCCACTATAAGGTCTCCCTGGAGCCTTCTCTTCTCCAGGCTGAACCCACCCCAGCTCTCTCAGCCTGTCCTCACAGTAGAGGGGCTCTAGTCCTCGTAGCGTCTGCGTGGCACCCTCTGGACCCATTTCAACAAGTCCATGTCCTTCTTGTGCTGAGGACTCAAAAGCTGGACACAGTACTCCAGGTGGAGTCTCACGAGAGCAGAGTAGAGGGACAGAATCAGCTCCTTACACACCTTCTGGCTACACATTTACCATTTGGTGCACTTTTTCTCAGTAAGAGTCAGTAGTCTCAGTAAGGTCAGTAGGAGAAGAGCCTGATTTCCCATGGCAGTGAACTGGGAGTTGAGCAGACAAAAGCCCTACTTGGAGAGCTGGGTCTTCCAGTGGTGACCGTGAAGGGTTAATGCTGTTGCACAAGGCACAGGTGAGATCTCACATGGTATCGAGAGCATGGTCCTCATCTCTCCCCTGTGCACCAGCAGCAACCTCAGGAGCTAACCCTCATGCCACAATAACTTCTCCAACCCATAGGTTCCCTGCATCCATGGGCAAAGAAACTCCTTGGGAGGGATCATGACATACTGAACTGGCAACAGGAGACCCATTGAACCGTCATTTCTGACATATGAGGAGGATCTGTCATCCTCTCTCCATGTGGCTTTGTTTGTGCTTTGGGTTTGCTCTTTTCTATGGTCAATAGGATGGAGGAATTTAAGCCATCCAGGCAGTCACAGCTTCATGGGGCTGTAAAATGATGAAGTTGTCAAGGCAGAAATGGGCTGGATTTAGTGCTTAGCCTCTCAACAGGCTGAGACCACAACAGAGATGTTATCCTGGACAGAGGGGAAAGCAGTGGATAAGTTGATCTGAGGCGTGATCATGAAGCCGCAAGCTCAAGGATTGTACGACAGGTCCATTCTCCCTCCCAGTATTAGCTTTTTCTACATATTTTCCAAGCCATAATGGGCATAAAACTGGAAGAACACAACCTCTCTGAGACCTCAGTGTCTGAATGTTTCTCCAAGTTTATCTTGGTCACCCCACACCTCTCATACAGCTGTTGGATCGAGCTTTTCATGCCCTTAACTTAGACAGAGGAAGGGCCAGAGCAGAAAATGTGGCTACAGCCCAGTTTCTTGGTGTCGCATGCACAAAAGCTGTATCTGTAATAGCAAAGAAAGCAAGGTACAGGCTTGAATACTCTCTTACACACCTCTGTAATCATTAACTGGCCACCCTCACACCCCAGATTATGCTTGGGACATGTCTGTTAAATGTTAGCTAAATGAAACAATAAAACCATATCAATAAAACCACACCAGGGGCATACTTTTTTTGGTAAAAAGAATATTAACAAGTCAGTAGTATGGATCATCACAGGTCAGGAGTGGAGCCAATGGGTTTTTACCACCACAGGGACAGCTTTGGAGAGGCAAACACCAACCAGAGCTTCCCACTTCGACCAGTCCTTCAAAACCAGCCTGGAAGAAGCCCCAGGAGATGCAAAAAAAAGGAGATGTGTTTGTAATAAAGGCAGCAGAGCAAAGAGCTGCAGAGCCATTTCAAGCTCATTTCCACCCTGAATATCCCTGCTCTCTCTCTGCCCACAGTCAGCAATCCCAGCAGTGAGGAGGCGTTTTGCAGCTTTCCCACTTGGTGAAGCAGATCAGGGAGGCACTTTATGGAAATCTCCTGACTTTCCCATTGTGCCTCTCCATCACCTGTGTTCAACAGATCGTTGGAGAGAAATAATCCATGGAAACGGCTGCTGCTCACTCTCAAAATGGACCAAGATAAATAATGCAGTTTATTTCTGGTGGTGTTCAGATTTTATTGCCTCCTCTATTAAAATTAGCTTGACTCTGGACTGGATTTGTCACTTAAGATATCCCCCATGATTAGCTGTTTGGACTGTGGATTTATATCCCATGGCAGAATCACTGTCTAGAGGGAAAACAGGTAAAAAATATTTACTCACAAGTACAATGATATATTAAAAAATATTGTAAGCTGACATAAACATCTTCTGTAGGTGGTAGTCAAACTTTAGCTGTGGGGTATGGTGTTTTATTGTATGTTCCACTGTGCAAGCAAAAGATTACATGTGACAGTCGTGAATTTTGCATCATTGGCTCTGAGCACAATTAACTCTTTCTTATGTCTTCACTTATAGATGCTGAAGTTCAAAAAGAAAAGCGGTCTTTCCCTCTCTGAGACAGAACTGAATTCAGCCACCACGACTCCTCATGCCAGAGTCATTTAGCAAAAGTATGAAGCACTGCCTGGCTAGAGCATGGGACTGCTGAGTCAGCACATCTTAGAAAGGCTTAGTTTAATGATCAAGCAGGTTCCTGGAGGGGAGGTGATGACATGGTCATCCAGAGCTCAAAGTGAAAGGTTTCTATTACGGAAAAAGCATTTAATGAAAGAATATCCCAGAGCATCCTTTCCAGTGCATTAAATCCATAGCAAAGAACTAAATGGTGGTACAATCCTGCCCACTGTCTCCAAGTCCTGTTTTTTGACTACTTGGGGGTCATTGGTAGACCTTTGCTCTCATTTAATGTGCTAAAAGGACCCCAAAAATGTGTTTGGCTCTCAATTCCAATCTGAAGGGGTGGGGACGAGCACAGAGACCAGCAAACCCAGATTGCTGTGGCCAAGGAAGACAACTGGAAGGCTGCCATCAGCCTGTCCCTGTCTGCTGGTAGCTGATAGTGGAGATCCCAGCACTCCCGCTGCTGGAGACACCCCCGGGGCATTCTGATGAGCTCTCAAATTGTTTTCTTCCCCTCCAATTAATTAAACAGCTATCTATGGCATCCAGAGCAGCAACATTTTTAATCTAGCATGTCAAGGCAGCCATCTGTCCTTCCTCCCTGAAGCTATAGGAACTTGTCCTGTTACAGATAGGGTAATGCAATCACAGAGACAGTATCAATTGGATAAACACATTGCTACTGTGTGTTTGGGCTCTTCTCTCCCTCCTTTCTGCTCTCTCAGTCCCTTCTGCCATTCTACAATTGCTTTTCAAGGTTTCTTTGCTTCCTTTTCTCTCCTTTCCTCTCCTCTCTTCTTCTTCCCCTCTCTCCTTTCCTTTTTTTAATTCACTTTTTTCCCAGTTCTTTAAGGCATTTCAGCCTACCCTCTTCTCATTCCTACCAGCACTGCATGATGGTGTTTTATTTCAGCTGATCTCGTGTCTGAAGATGAAGACTAAATAAAATTAGGAGTACTCAGGTTCCTGTCATGGTTCATTTCTCTCCGTGTCGGTCTCATTTCAGGTGTTCAAAGGGCTGACAGGCATGCGGGGAGTGCAACTGTGTGAGTTATGCAGTTAGAAAGACTGTTCACACATCACATACTGTTATCCCCAGCACAAGCCTGCTGATGGTTCTCCTAAAGACCTAATTTCTGGCATCACTGACTACACGGCTACACGAACATTTCATTTTCTTACATCAAAGTCTCCTGTCACTTTTAAGGGTATTTTTTCAACCTCATTCACATGCTAAAATGTTTAAAATCAGGTATCCTACAAGAGTAATACCCATCAAATAGATTGAGAACACCATTCATGTATGTAATTAAGTATCAAGGGAAAGAGGAGACCTGATTCAAGAGTCTTTAAACATTAAGAATAATAGCCTGGGTTTATTCAGGCTTCTCTCTAAATAGCCTCTCTAAATAACCAAAGCGGTGGCTGTGGAAAAGGGGCTCAAGTATCTCTTCTCTCCCATTGTGAGTTAGCGACGTGATGACTTGATAGTGCTTTTGAAACCATGACATTGTGTGTAAATATGATGCATTGCTAAGAAGGGTGTGAAGGGGAAGAAAAAAGCCTGGAGAGGATGTATGGATGGACAACAGCCTTCCAAGGTTGATTCATCAGCACAGCCTAATTGAGGGAAGTGTTTAAAAGATCTCAGTTCACAGCAAATGTGCACAGAGCTCAGTACATCCCCACTTAGTGAGTTAAATGACCCTTTCCATCTTGCACTTTTACATTAACACCTTGTTTCTTTATATGTATTATACTAAGGATTAAACTGCCCAGTACAATGAGACTGTCAATATTCCTAAAATCCAGTAGAGACAGGAACACCAGTAGGGGGGTCCTTGGCTCCCCACATGAGATTAAATGGTCAGTACAATGAAAGCTTAACAAAAACCAAAACATAGCCTGAGTTAGGTTTCAGTGAAGCTTTCCCGTTGGGCAAATTCCTCCACACCCTGGCCCTTTCCTTAGACACATTTGAACCAATTTGCAGCTTCTGATGTAAAATTCTGCTTGGAATTTCCCCCCGCGGGTCTAATAGGGAGAGACAATCTCCGTCCAGCTGATGGAAAGGCAGTAACATCCCCTCCATTTTATATATTAAGAATACAGCAAAAAGTCAGATTAAATCCGTGCCTACTTTGCCTGTTAAGACTAGTCTTGATTTTGACATGGGGAACATACGGACTCACTGCTGTAGGTTCCTCCTCCGGTGTGTCTGGGCTAGTAACAATGTAAAACCATAAAACTACTGGGAAACTACTGCCTGACTTCTCCAGCCTCCATGAAAAAAACACCCATTTGCTTTACGAGTAGAGCCAAAATAGTCTTTACGTCTTTAGGCTGGCTCTAATGGAGCTGAAAGGTTTTGGAGTCAGACTGAGCAAGGCACTCAAGCCTGAATTTAGGGTTTTAACAATTAGGAATCAGAGCAAGACAATTGCAACATGTGTTTCAGAGGGGGTTAGTGTTCCCCCACCCTTAAGCTATCAGTTTCCTCAGCTACTGCAACAGTAAAAATTGTATCCAGACTGCAGAGGAAATCACGCTGGTCTGTGTATGCTGGGCCTTAATTCACATGAAGTGTGAAGTTAGGTGCAGAAAGATGGTCGTGAACTTTGTTTCTCAGGAAGCAAGGAAAATACTTCGGGGGGTGGGGGGGAATGATAATGGGAAAAGAAAGGAGAGAAAGTTGGAACAGGAAGGAAAGGGGGACTCGGAGATGGAAGGTGAAACATGATCAATTAAGATTTCCCCTGAGAGCCCCAACCACTCTTTCCCTGGAGCAGAAATTGGAGCTAGGGGTTGCCTTTTAGCTTGCAAGCCTTGGCTTTCCTTCAGCTCCCTCTATGCAGCCCTTGTCCAATTTATTGCACTTGTGGAACTGATTAGTCCATAGAGGAACAACCATCTTGAAAAGGGTTATTTGAAACTCCAGCAATAATCACTTTATTCTGAATTCCTCTCTGACTCCAAGAGGGCAATTGCAGGTCTCAGCACAGGGAAGGCTCATTTCATATACTAATAGCATCAACACAAAGCAGTCTCACCAGGTGATATGGTTCAGTGGTTCAGGCACATGAAAGAAAAAAAGTCAATCATTTTACTAGTAATAAGAGTGGAGGGATGATAAGTACATATGGAGCTCTAAGAACCTTTCAGATTCTGCTAAAAGCAAGCCTTGCTTCCAGAGTTTGGGTGCTTAGTGACACACACAGGTGACACTGCTGGAAAACCCAAGTGTCACAAAATGCACCTCCCTTCCTTCCTTGTGAAGAGTCCTGGTCCTGAAATATCTGCAAATGAGGAGGGCAAAGGAAATAGAGACAACCGAGAAGACTCCAGGAAAGACACCTTTCATGGACCATGGGCAATATTGTACAGAGTATCTCATAGCCAGCTTTAGCTCTGGGGACCATAAAGAGACCATCTATAGCCACTCAACTTTGCCTGACAATATGGACTATGTCTGAGGTAAGAGTAGTCAGGGACAATTCTGGTCACCTCCTATCTACATCTGCTGGGTCACAGAATCATAGAAGCAAAGAATGGTTTGGGTTGGAAGAGACCTTAAAGCCCACCCAGTGCCAAAACCCCTGCCATGGGCAGGAACCCCTCCCACTAGACCAGGTTTCTCAAAGTCCCATCCAACCTGGCCTTGAACCCCTCCAGGGATGGGGCAGCCCCAGCTTCTCTGGGCAACCTGGGCCAGGGGCTCACCACCCTCCCAGCAAAAAATATCTTGCTCACTTCTCACCTAAATTTCCCCTCTTTCAGTTTGAAACCATTCCCCCTCATCCTATTGTCCCCCTCCCTGATAAAAACTCTGCCCCCACCTTTCCTGGAGCCCCTTTGGGACTGGAAGGGGCTCCAAGGTCTCCCTGGAGCCTTCACTTCTCCAGGCTGAACCCCCCCAACTGTCAGGCTGTCTTGATAGGAGAGGGGCTCCAGCTCTCTGATCATCTTCGTGGCCCTCCCCCGGACCTGTTCCAAAAGGTCCATGTCCTTCTTATATTGGGAACTCCAAAGCTGGACACAGTACTCCAGGTAGGGTCTCACGAGAGCAGAGCAGAGGGGCAGAATCACCTCCCTCGACCTGCTGGCTACGCTTCTTTTGATGCAGCCCGGGATGCGGTTGGCTTTCTAGGCTGCCAGTGCACATTGTTGGCTCATGTTGAGCTTCTCATCTACCAACACCCCCAAGTCCTTCTCCTCAGGGCTGCTCTCAGGTCAGGTCCTGACTCTTCACACTATTTCAGATGATAGCTAAAAGCCATGAATAAGGATGATTCAAATATAGCCTGGCTCTTTAGTTGTTCTGGTGTGAACACCAGCCTCTGCCAGGTTCAATAAGAAGGTTTTTCTTCTCCATGGCATTGCTCTATATTCACTGTCTACATGCCCTCTGTAAAAACAGTTATACTCCAGCATGAGAAACAAGCCTGTAGCCAAAGCTAGAAATTATCATTTTACTTCCTTCACTGAGAGGAAAGCAAAGTGGGTAGAACTCCGGCCTTCATTGCTACTGGCAGACAGGGTGTCGCTCTAAGTATCGAAATTCAGAATAAAAGCAAAATTAAAAAAGAAGAAAAAAAGAAGAGGGGGAGAGAAAAAATGTCCATGATTGACTGGAGTGATAAAAATCAGTTAATTCGAAACTTGGCCTGCCTTTGTGTCATGCCTGCTCAGAAATTCATCCTGGATTCGCTCCAGACCCAGCCCAGGTTTGTTTGAAGTGCAATCCTGCCCAGGACTCAACCAGATTAATGTGGAACTGCACAAATTGGCCCCGGACCACTCGGGTTTTTTGGCCCAGGTTCACTTGAAAGCAACTCTGTTCTCCAAGGACTTGGGGGAGGCTGTTGGGGAAGGGGAAGGTCAGAGAGGAGGCATCACATTCACCTGCTTCTAGCCAAAATAATGAGCCCCAACCAGTTTTATTTTCATTCAAGATGTTTTTTCTCTTTTTCTTTTTTTTTTTTTAAATGGAGGATAAAGGGAAGGGAGTCGGTTTCAAACCCCATATGGCAAAATGATGACATACTCCTTTACAAGAAGTCAATTATTTTCACAAAGCGTCACATGCTTTCCATTGGCACCGCTCTGGGCTCTGCCCTTCTGCTCTTTGAATTGCCATACCTCCTTGATTAACTCTGTCACAAGAGCGAGCGCAGCTCCAAGCCGGGGAAGTTAAACCGGCTGGATTTCATAAACACTTTCGCAGGCTCACAAATCTTTCGCCGGAGCTCAAAGGGAAATTAATTTGTTACATAAATCTTAGGATAAACGCCATGTTTGGGAGCCTTCCTGGTTTCGTTTTATGAAACAAGGCTGGGCAAAGGCACAGGTTGGTCTCGTGGGACAAAGGCTTGTTGTGGAAAGCTATAAGCCATTCTAATTGCATTAAAGCACCTGCCTTCAAAAAAAAAAAAACATCAGAGCTGCAGCATCAAACACTTAAAATTTAGGAAATGCCAGAACTAAGGTCACTGTGCAGTAAGGCTGGGCAAATAGGGATTATTACTTTTTTTACTTTGCTCGCCAAAGCTAAAAGAAGAAAAAAAATTAAATCCAAATGAAAACAGATTATTTGTATGACTAGGGGAAGGGATTGAAATCAATCCCTTGAAATGGGTTAATAAGATTAAAAATAAAAGTCTTAAAGGCTTCATTTGGGATCAGCTTGGAATGAAAATTAACATATTGCAGAGTTATTGAATCTTCCCAAAATAATGTCTAGCTTTGAAACAGAAACATTGCTTCCTCCTGATATTTTCTGTTTGAAATGGCTGAAAAATCTTCAGAATTTTTCAGTTGATTTATCCAGTGTGTCCCATGTCCCATCTTCTGTTTACTCACATGCACACCCACACAGACTGCAGTTTCCAACCAATTTGCTATTTACATCCCAAAGACATGTGGTTTTAATTGCCAACATCTATCTCCTGTGCGAGTATGCATCACAGCTTAACTGAATATGATGATTTTATGTTCCTCTGGCCCAACATTTGGGGCTCATCACCTATGTTTTGCACAGCTTGGATAGGGCTTGCTAGAGAAGAAGCTGTCAGAAGTGTGTTTTCTTCTCCTTGTTTGCTGGTATGACCCGTATTTTTGTCACTGACCAATCCCTACTCTGAAGATTGAATACTTTAGCTTTCCCAACATCCCTGCAGCACTTGTTACACTGATGTCTGGCCACTTTTAAAACAGGAATCTGTCATCTTGATGCTCAGGAGCAGAAAGGATGCCACTGCAGCATCCTACAAAATCAATGTCAATACAGTAAGCCTGAGAGCATCTGCTCTCTCTGAAATTTAGACATCTTAAAATTAGCTGTCAAATCCATCCTTACAGACTCCTTCTGCAATCAGTCAGCTATTCCAGAGGACAATGATACCACCTCCATGAGAAATATATCCTATGACAAGAGGAAAGACCTCAGTACATGTCTATTTTCTCCAGACTCAGATGTCCAGCTTAGGGAAGACTAATATCCTCTCCCAGGGTCTTTTATTTTAGAGCACTTACCTCCATGTAACGCTTTTCGATGTTCAAGGTGCAGCGCCCATCAGCAACAGCTGTGAGCCCTCAGCACTTTTGCAAACCAGGCCATTATTTCCCATCAGGCATTTGGATTTCTTAGGTGCCTTGGTCAAGTGCTTAAACCCAGGTGAAAGGATCAGGCAGAACTCAGCATCCACTTAACAACTGTCTATGGTTAGAGGGCACTGATGTGGGAATATTCAGCATAACGCAGGATCATGTCTCCTCTTTCGACAACTTTTTGCCTTGTCCATCCATCCCTTCCATCTCCTGCAACAAACAAGGCAGAGGTGATGGGGTAACAGCCCCTTCCCTACTCAAAAGCCTATTGTGATCAATATTTTCCAGGTGTCTTCAGGACGGCGATCAGCACTTGAATCCATGGCTTTCCTGGCCTTTGGGTAAGCACAGTAAGTCCTTCCATCTCTCACCTCCCTGTCCTGATCCCCAAGAGAGAGAGACCTATAAAGAATTCCTGAAAATGAGCCTCGGACCTTAAATTCATCAGCCTATTAATCATAACAACTATATAGGCATACATGTATGTAAATATCCACACTAATACCAGTTTAGGGCATGGTTTCATCATATTCTTGTTTCATATTGCGTTAGTCCATAGTAAGACCAGAGCCTTGTTTCATTAAGAGATGTTAATATCTAGCCTAGAACCACAGGATAATTTAAATTTGAAAGGAATAGTGGAGGTCTTCTAATCCAACCCCTTGCCCAGAGCTGGACATGCTGTCAAAGATCTCTCACACTTCACGCTCCAAAGAGACTATGTAGTGAAGACAAGAGGGAAAAGAAGTATCCTGCCCTATACACAGAGCAGAAACATGCATGAACGTTGTGACTTGCCTGCAGGTCCACAGCCCATCTGGAGGGACAATGGCAGTGCATTATCTAAGTTACACAATTCTCCCTTTATCATTCAGGAGATACAGGCTGGAACATGGCCAGACTGCCTGCCTTTCATTGCATTGTATTAAAGAGAGTTTAGTAGAAAAAAAAATTATGTATTTTATTAGACCTCATAATATAGCTGGGAAAAAAAAAAAGAAGTGAATTTGCAGATACAAGAAGCCTTTTTTAGATCTGGAAAAGTAGCAAATGTCACAGCTAAATTCAAGTTGACAGCTCGGCTTAATGAGTTGTGGATCCCTTAGACCATCTTACAGAAAAGATAGTACCTGCTAAGAAGAAGGGCAGGGAGCACCATGGGGAGGGGTGGTAGCTGTTTACCTTCCTTGAGTAAGGAATATACAAGGAATTCATCACACATGGAGCAACGAGTGTTTGATGGAGGAGAAGGGAGATTATATGTCAGATGGCAAAGCTTTGTGTCCAGATTTGTCATGAGAAGAGGTTCTACATCAAGGCTCATTACAGAGATCAGAATCTTCTCATTCTTGCGTGAGAAACGTTCACTCAAAGGTCGTGGGCTGTTTCTGTCCCTCTTGATGGAGTTGGCTCATCGTCCTGCCTGTCACCACACATGTTCCAAAGGTGTTCTGCCTTCAAATGGCCATTCTGCCTCCCTTTGCACCATGACCTTGTACCATGTATATGGTCATTAGGATTTGGAGCTTGGCCCCACACACTTAACAGTACCATTTCTCCGGATGGCGAAGGCAGGAAGATTCAGGTGGTTCCACTCCTTGTTTGACATCAGTGGGAGCTGGTGACCTTTAGGGAGGTGTCTTGCCTACAGCAGGACATGCTGGAGGTCATCAGAAAGCTTAGATCACTACTTGAAAGAAATTCAGCCTCTTGGTGGGGTGATTTCCTTCCAGGCACGGGCTACAAGGGTGATAAATATTTTTACAGCTACAATACATTGAATGACTCCAATCGGAAGATACTGTGTGATCTTTTAAGCAGACCCAAACAAGAGAATAATCATCTTTTTAGAGAACAAAAGGTCAAAGGAAGGAAGGGCTGTGAGGTCTTAGCCTGGAAAAACAGACCCTTTATCATGAAAGAGTCGGGGTAGCACACGCTAAGACGTCACACGCGTTGTGAGGGAACGAGCCTCTCTGATGCAAAAAGCAATGTTTTCTATCACATGGAAACAATAGCTCAGTCCAGTGTGAAGGCATCTGCTTCAGTTCATGGGAAATGGATTTTTCTCATTGTCCATGGGTTCAACGTGTGAATGCTCCAGGGGTCTTTGGTTTTTTGCATGTTTCTTTGCTGGTGAGAGCACCCTGCAACACACACAGCTACCCACATTGCACACCTGAAAGGGATCCTCCAGCAGCAACCAGGATCCAGCTTTTGGCCTTGGAAATCTCGAACCTCCTGTCACACCCCAGCTCTCCTCACCTTATTGTTTAATCCTGGGAATTCCAGGTCCCCACCTGCTAGCAGAAGATTTCTACCTTCCCAAAGATTTTGAAATGAAACCTAAAACCAAGCAAAATGCTACACTTTGCAACGATCCCTCTGGTTTTAGCAAGTTTAATAATAACAATTCCTGGCAATCACATGAGCCATCTGAAACAAGAGACACCTCGTAACCAGAAAGCTGAGGACAGCTTGATTGTCTGTTTGCTATTAAACTTTTATTTTTTGCTTTACAAGGATGGGTGGGGATAGGAATGCTGTATTTATCTGCCTGCTGATGGCCCTGGCTTGGATTGCTCGCTTCCCACATGCTTCACACTTCAGCAGGCAGTGAAATGCTTCAATCATGTACCTGTTTCCTTTTGCAATGCCTTCAGCAGGGAAAGCATTATGACCCGGTGTTATCTTGGACACACACAGCTGGTGGCATATCCGGTGTCCCCATAAATGTAGCTGCTGCCAATATCGACAGTGATACCCTTGATGAGCCCCAACTCTACTAGCAAGGAGGACATGACTTGGCTAAACCCAGTTTCAGTAGCTACAGCTCTCTCCTTTCTTCCCACCTCTGGGATTCAAGTGCATCAAGCCGCCCTTCATCCAGTACTTCCACATGATGTAATGAAGCTCAAGAACTGAGCTCATGAGAAAAATTGTGTCAAGCACCACAATCTGGCATCCTTCTTTATCAGAGGGCAGCAGAAAGGTCTTCTCCCCAGAGGTGTGCACCAAGGGAGAGGAGTGTAGGCGAGGAGAGAAATAAAGCCCGTAATGTTCACTGATCTCCATTTCCCTCCCTGTGTACACACAGCAATCTGCTAATTCTGGAAGAGGTTACACAAAGGGGTCTGGTGCTGGGATGTCATGACATCCTCACCTCTTCTGACTCTGGATTCATCCCACACGTTACACACCCTCCAGACGAGCCAAGGTCAGAGAAGCCCTTAGGAGAGCAGAGCAGCCAGTTCACACAGTGGTTGAGAGTACAACCAGAGGGCAATCGACTGCTAAGTCGTGTTGGCTCAAGACATGCTAAATCATCCTTCATTACAGGCGATAAACCTCCTTAGATATTCAGTCATAGAATCATAGAATGGTACAGGTTAGAAGGGACCTTAAAAATCACCCAGTTCCACTCCCCTGCCCTGGGCAGGGACACCTCCCACCAGCCCAGGTTGCTCCAAGCCCCGGCCAACCTGCCCTTGAACCCCTCCAGGGATGGGGCAGCCACAGCTTCTCTGGGCAACCTGGGCCAGG
>VXBH01009741.1:0-25080 GCA_013400035.1 Rynchops niger
AAGCATTCTGGAACTCTGATCCTGAAAATGATGGCATCAGAGGAAAAAAATCCTAAGTCTATTTGTAATGGTAAAGCTCCAGCTCTGCACTTTTAACAGACTATTAACAAATTAAAAAAAAAAAAAAAAAACAACAAAAAAAACCAAAAAAGAACCAAACAAACAAAAACACAAAAACCTAAACTAAACCCAACCAAAAACCAAACAAAACCCAAAAACCAACAAAACAAACCCTCAGCTGATAATTCAAACAAAATTTTCTGATTTTGACTGGGCAAAGCTCACAACTATTTTGCTTCATTTCTAAATCAGTATGGGTCAGCTTATGCATTTCCAAGTAATATGATTAATCCTCTTGCATAGTTACTAAACCTGTAAGGTACAGATGGAAACACAGAACCCAATTCCACATCACTGAGTTAAAATTTGTCCTTAATTTGCATTATGTCATTAATGTCAGGATTGGGCCCTTTGACTACAAATCATCTTTTGGCAAAATAATGCAACAGCAAGTGAAACAAGCCAGAAAGACCAATTCTCTGAGCTAATAGTGTGCTTCACACTTAATTAAGGTCATTTTAAACAAGTGAGGCACAAAAATGCAAGAGTATAGGCAACTGAACAGCAAGAGGGGCTAGGCCACTTTCAACTGTTCTTCAGAAGATTACCTAATTTGGGAAGCCAGACATACTTGCAGATGCAAATGAACTTTGAGATTTTGCCTATGGGATACTTACAACCATACTTCTAGTAATTTAACACTATTGGTAATGTTTACTTTATTTTTGAGGAAACCATGCATTAGTGCCTTTAAAACACCACAGCTTTTAAAGTCAAATTCCAAGACCTTTGGAAAATCTGCAATACTATCCAAACTAAACACTCCCTACATAAATTATAACTGTTAAATAGTCAATAATGTGAAAGGTGTCTCAGGGCCAGATAACTCACACACAATCATTCAAAACTCATAGAATTAAAAGTGTATTTTCTTCGAGATTCAACTAAGCAATGGAAACATGGAAGACTTAACTGGGGGAATAGGCTCCTAAACACATGTGTCTACTATGTCTTCTAATTTTAAATCCCTCCNAACTCTGTGACATGGACAGACATATGCATTCCTATTTAAAATGACAAAATCTGTCTGGAAGGGTACTTTGAAGAACAAGATGAAGTTTTACTGTCATTTTTTAATTTGTACATGTTAAACAATATGTCATAAAAACAGAATAGACAGATACTGCAGCATGCTACAAGAAATGGCTCTTAGATGGTCCTTATTCAAAATCAAACCAAGAGAGAAGCTATCCTAAAGGTCTTCAGAACAGCAGCATTACACTTTAGTTCCAGTGGCAAGTCACTGAACCAAACAATTTCCAACCTTAAACAAGGCACAAGCTTTGCAATAGGAAAGTTAGTTTCTCCCCCTCTCCAGGAATTTTAGTGCCAAAGTAGTATTCTGCAGGTGTGCTAGAACTTAACGTGATACACTGTTCACTACACTACTTAACATATGGCCAAAGAAGAACATGGGATTATGCAATCAATTTGGTCCTTTCTGGACCTTTCTAAACTATTAATCAAGAAGTTCTCTGAACCTTGATCTGTGGAGAGGTCTGATGAATATGTAAAGATTTGAGTATGCCAGGATATAAGTAATAAGGCTGATTAGAATCCCACTTTTTCTTGTAATATAAATGCAATTTGGAACAAATTTAATTTGGTTGGGGGCTTCTTGTGTGTTTTGGTTTGTTTTTTTTTTTTTTTAATTTGGAAAAGCATTAATCAGCTTTGAAGAGTATAAATGCCATTCCCTTCCAAAATTATTTCTACTCAGCATTATGTCATTTGACATAATTTTTACTCAGAAGATTGCTCATTTTGGAAATTTAAACCTTTTATTCTGTCCTCAACAGTAAAGTAATTCTCACAAAATTCCCAATTAAGACTTGCCTCTGCCCACACCCATCCTGAATTTTAGGTAGCTTTTGTGATAGATGAACTTGCAGAAGAATAAAACATACTTTTTCAAGTTCCATTCTCACAAGGTTCTCCTCCTTTCTTCTACTACTGACCTCCAGAAAGGTAATCTGCTATCTGACTTTCTTTGTAAGCAATATTGGTCCGTATTATCCTGTTTTGCCTTATTTTGACTGCTTATGCATTTTTTTCCCTGTGAGACATCTTAGGATTAGGTCTTAAGAGCAGAAGTTCCATTTCTTACCTTGTTCCAAGACTAACCAAACTCCGATTTAGAATTATTGTACTCAGAATCCTTTCATAATAAATAGACCAGTAATATAATTCTAAAGTTCAGAAACTATATAGAAAGTTTTACACATAATAGCTAGCAACAATAAACCCTGCTATCTTCTAGGCTCATTAATGTCCCATTCAAAACACAAATCAGGCAAACATCCTTCACAGTTGCTATCTAATAAGCAAAGTGTGATGAGACTCCACGCTGGCCACAGCTACACTTGGTCTGCCTGAACATTTTTCTTATAGTGAGCTCCCTAGCGATGAACACATAAGGTTTTAAATGTAAAAGCCTGAGTTTATTAAAACAGTTAGCCTTTTAAAAAAAGAAAACCTTCAAAATTATGTGAAGTAAAATTAAGGTTTATTAATAAAAGTCACCCATGTCCTTTATGATCTTGCAGATACCTTCACATAGTATCCCACGTATAATGTCTGCGGCTAATCCAATCTGCAGCTTTTGTGGATTATAACCAACCCTTCACAATATCTTCTAGTCCCTAAAAAGTTTTTCTTTCATCAAGGCCTAGCTGTACGGCTAGTGAAGATGCCACACTTAGTCCACAGGGACTCAGATAGCAAAATTCTCCTCCTGCTGAAGTTTGTCTTTCTGGGCCTCTTCCTTCAGAGGCATCTGGCATCCTGCTCCCCAAGTATACTCCCTTTCTCAAATCTCTTCTTAATGGAAGATTCTTTGTTCTCTACATGTTAGTCTGTCACACAAATACGGAGGGGTTTTTGTGTTTCCACAAAGATGGATAACTTGGCATGAACATATAGCAGCTCCTTTGGCTACAGAGACCACCACTCAAATTGTCATTTGGCTTGCAATTATGAAAGCAGTATTTCCCTCCCCCTCCCCATGCCATTGTGTTGGGCACTTAAATTCCTTAAACTTGATCTATGGTCCCGTATCCTCATTTTACACTATTATCATTTAATATTTTCTATCATTTATTATAATTTCATTATACTCATTTCTACAGTTCACTTAAAATGTAGCTTTGTATAATACAATTTTGTCTTTACCATCAATCTGATCGTGGTCCAGCTTCAGCATGACTTCTGCTTTAATATCCGCTATAAAACAATATACCTTAATGATATTTCTGTGTTTTAGTGTTAGGAATTTAAAAAGATGTTAAGGTCACTTTTTCTTCCATAGTGCACAGTTCTTCAGAAAAGAATTATAGATCTAAACATTGTATCTAGACTAGATTATGGCTACAATTTTATTTTAGAGTCTCAGTCTTTTAAACTGTGTAAAGAGACAAGAGTAGAAATTTGGCAAAGACTACACTTACTAATTACTTGTAAATTATTTTAATGTAAATTAATTACTTTTCTTAATTACTTGTAAAAATACTCTTACATCAGTTCAGTAACACAGAATGAATTAATAATGGCTACTAGTGAAAACATGAATTTGTAAAGTGCAAAAATTTCTAAAGGTATCACATATCCTGGAAAAACAAATGCTGTGGTCATCTAACAACATGTCTTCCAGCAGAAGCATACACTCCCCTTCCACTGTCATCTGCTGTTCCCATAAAGTACAAATGAGGTACAGATCTCTGCTACACAAATGGAGGAGTCCGTTGAGAAGCCACTGGAAGTTCTCCAGTCATCATTACTATATTCACAGTAGTATCAGGTCTCTCGACCATCTTATCCCACTGTTGGATAAGGGTGTAGCAGATTCCTTGTTTCAGGGGACATACTTATGTCTCCTCTTCCCTTTTTACACTAGAGGCCCTAGCTCTGTTGATGTCCTTAATAAGTTCTGTTGAACCAGAGAAACTAAATAGTAAAAAAAAAAAAAAAATGGACAGCGAAAGTCTTTTGTGATATCAGGATGAAGGATATTAAGGCATCTGACTTGAACATTTATCTTGGTAGTTTTGGATATCTGTATTCAATCTCTAGAATTCAACAAATCTGAACTTCTTGAAGAGCTGCTAAACAACCTATGCTTCTGGTTTTTAACTGCATAAATGGAAAGATAAATGGAAGCCTTACAGAAGACAATGCTTGCCACAGAGCCTCTGGAAATGTCACAAAGAATTCCCCAGAAGCCTAGTGGAAGGAGAGGAGCAGCCATATTTACAAGGCACGAATTTGCCTTCCATGAAGAGTAATGCTGTGACCCACATGTTACACAGCACCCTGATGCGAAAACTTGCATTTACCTGACCTAATTCAGTAGCTGAGACTTAACTCATTGCACAAAAAAAAGCTCCTTAACCTCTTTACGCAACATATCTAACTGTTTGATCCATTAGCACCCCCTTTTGGTCAACTGTTGGGAGATATGTTAAAGAAACCCAGATATCACAGCACAGGTAATCAGATCAAAACAGATACAGATGGAATAAAGTCTTGAAGAAAAACTCATGTGCCTCATGAAAAATAAATGCAATCATTAAGAAGTAAGTCTACATGGTATTTTAAGTATTCTGATACTGAATGACCAGGGCACCAGTAGGTGTGAATATACATATATGCAGAAGCCGAAGCCGTGATGAACCATTCAATACATCGAACAGATAACTAATTCTTAGAAAATCAACCATTTTAATGTTATGGCATTTATCAGGAATAATATAAGCTTCACAGCATACAGCCACCATAAAGACATTAAATTCTGAACAAGAACATGGAAACACTGCCAGCTCAGAACTTCCACGGCATTCAACCTAGTCACACACCGCAATTAAGTAGACTAAAACCAAATTAGTATAATGTTCTCTCATATAAAATAGACAGTAATGATTGCCTGTTATACAATGTCAAATACTGTATAGATCGCAGTATTCAGCTCCAATATAATCCATTTTTATAAAGACAGATTGTGAAGCTGTACTTGTGAGAGATGAACTTAAATAGAGTGGGATAATACTTCCTTGGTATCAGACTCATTATTGTTATTAAAGTGATAAAGATTTAACGGAGTCAATGGTATTTTATTCTTGTTACATCCCAACATAAACAAAATATGGAATATAATGCCAAACGCTGCCTGTGGAGACCATGTAGTTGTTTTTTGTAGTATGAACTGCATGACTAACTTTGGGGTTTGGAGGAAAAGCAAGTTCCCTATTTATAAATAGTTACATTCTCAGACAATATTGGCACATTGTAATTTTTCCTTTGCCTACAAAGTGTTATTAACTTATAAACACAGTAAATTATGTTTCTGAATGGATGAAAGGAATAACAATTTATTTAATCTAAACTACTGGAATTTCTGTAATAAGTGGCAATAAAGATCAAAGCTGAAATAGAAATGTGCGAACCTCATGAAGTTCAACAAGGCCAAGTGCAAGGTGCTACACATAGGTGTAGCAGAAATACAGGCTGAGTGGAGAACGGACTGAGAGGTGCCCTGAGGAGAAGGACTTGGGGGTGCTGGTGGNAAGGACAGGCCGAGAAAGTTGAGGTTGTTCAGCCTGGATAAGAGAAAGCGCCGGGGAGACCTTCTAGCAGCCTTTCAGTATCTGAAGGGGGCCTACAAGAAAGCTGGAGAGTGACCTTTTACAAGGGCATGTAGTGATACGACAAGAGGTAATGGCTTTGAACTGAAAGAGGGTAGGTTTGGATTAGACATCAGGAAGAAATTTTTCACTCTGAGGGTGGTGAAGTACTGGAAAAGGTTGCCCAGGGAAGTTGGGAATGCCTCATCCCTGGAAGTGTTCAAGACCAGGCTGGATAAGGATCTGAGCAACCTGGTCTAGTGGGAGGTGTCCCTGCCCACAGCAGAGGCATTGGAACCAAATGATCTTTAAGGTCCCTTACAATCCAAACCATTCTATGAGCCTATAAAATACATAAACATTGCTTCTACTTGATAAAAAGTTCATATGCAAAATGTATTTTTTTTTCTATGTGTGTGTTTGGAAAACAGGGCTTTTCTGTTAGGCAAATCTGCATTATGAAAAGAAGCTATGGTCATATAAATATACTGAATAATCATGGAAATAACTTTAAGCATTTGACTTGTAGCTTGTAACTTAGTGTTCATCTTCAAAACTAAATGTTAAGTTCACCTCCCTTTAGAAATATGAAATGAGTTAAATTTTCAAGTAGTAAATACTTTGTTAAGTAGAAAACAATCAAATTCTAGGTTTTTTTAGGTTCTACTTTAATTATCCCACAGATAGGGAAATGCAATTGATGTATCTACAGACAAACAAGATATCAGATGAACCAGAGCGCTATGCAAACACAGCTGCAGACCTTCCAGAACTGCTGCAGGACCAGAGTGCTATAGCGATTCCTGGCACTCCCTTAAGTCCTCAAGACAAAAGTCAGCTCTGTTAAGAGATGGCTTGAGTTGCCCACCATCAGTTTCCCACATTTAAAGAGTGCTCTCAGGGTCAAAAAGGAATGAGGAAGGTTAGCTCTGACCTAGTGCCAAGCCCGAGCTGCCCTTGACTCAAACAGGCCCATTTGAGCTGTTCTCTAGACAGCTAATTGAGCTGACACTACTCACATAAATAGTAAGTAAGGCACATAAGAAAGATCAGCACAACCCTTCAGAAGGCTCCAAAACAGCCAGACAGTAAGCACAGGCATGCTCAACTCTCTCCTGCAGAGGTACACAGCTGTCTCCACCATGCTTCTGACTGCTATGCTTTACAGGAGCATTAATTAGGTGGGTGCATGCATGACTTAAGCACACACACAATGAAAACAGCTTGAGCTGAGGAATAGCTCCGGCAAAAATCCAGACGTAGCCTGCATTCAAGTCAGCACACTGACAATTGAGGGCTGCGCATCCTGAAACAGTTCTCTACAAATCCCAGGCTGATACCAGACTGTTTCCCGATCTTTTCGGACATAAACTCAGTCATTATTTGCCGCTAAACTTCTGCACAAAGTCATGCTAGTGCTTCTAGACCCCCATATGCATGTAGCTCAAAAGTATGCCAGTGGCCTCTCCAAGACTGCAGCAAATAGACTAACAAGTTAAGAATAAAGTGACCCAAATTATTTAAGTATTTTTTTAGTAGGAGTCATAAAACTCATTATGAAAGGAGGTCTGGTATACTGCTTTTACAGCAATACAATACATAATTTATAAAACATCCAACTACTGTCGGGTGACAGAAGCTCTGAACTACTGCCACCTGTACAGTTGCTGATTAGCAGTTCCATGACACGATACTTTCCAAACCAGAAGACCTAATCTTAGAAATTAACCTCAGATCACAATCTAAGAACAGTAGGTACACCATGGACCAGTGGAAACCTCTTGTAAGCAAGTCCACCAAAAGGCAAATAATACTGAAAAAGCTGCAGAGCCCATATCAACTATTAAATGAATTTCACGTTATCTAGTTAGAAAGTCTAACAAGAAGGAAAAGGTAAAAGTTATGTAGGGAGTAAAGACAAAATACACAGGTGACGTATTTGCTCTGTTTGTGCTTTCTAAATGTCAAACTTCTCCCCACACATACACATTCAGGCATTCATACAACTAGACAATAACTAAAAACTGTGCTCTCTTTATAGTAAGAACAACAAAAGTAAAAGGGTTTAAATCCAAAATTGTGAGAAATGAAACTAACGTTCCACAACCCACCTCTGTCTTAGGGAAGTCTATGCATTTTGAACAAGAGCCTTTGAATCATGTAAAATTAAACAAAAAATGAGTAAAGATTCCTCTGTGTCTGCAAACTGGTTTATGGCACAGTACGGTCCTGTATTTCATCCCTATACTTTCGTCTTGATTTTGCCTTTCTATTTGAGTGCACTTAGAGGCTTAAGTAACGCTTATTCCAATAATCTAAGGTAATAGCAGGGTCTGTAAAACATCGCATATAAATAAAGGCAACTTCTTTCTTATTTAATGCCCTCAAACATTTGAACTGTAAACTACTGAAGTAAACTATAGTACAAAAAAGAATTCTTTGAAGTGTTACTGGAAAACTACATCTTGGTTTATAATGGTTCATGAAAGTCAGTGAAGCGATTTGGCTAGTAAGCCCCAGTTGTTGGGCAGCTATGAAAAAATGTATTTAAGAGCTATCTATTTATGTTTGTAGTACTTCGTAAAAGACACAGACAACCAAATGCCTCACAAATGGAATGTGATACATAGAAGCAGGTCACTTTTCAGAACTGTATGCTCTTATTCTACATGAGAATGGGATAACCTAGCTGATATTATGGTGTATGAATTTATTTCCCCCTTGCTTTGTCAATTTAGCCTTGTCTCAGCCACCTTACTCATCAGTTTCCTTCCTGACACCAAGCTTTGATCCTCAAGTCCCCTTTGAACTGTTGCCATTCTACAGTTATCAGGTACCCTAGCTACTATCCATTATATCACACACCTTAACCAAACAACAAGCTGTTTTTTACCTCTTCTGCCTGTCTATATCGTTCCCTTGTTGACGTTATTTCCGACTTCCTTTTCACACACCTCTGAATGGAACGACACCCATTTTATTTCAATGTATCTTTGCCTACTGAGTTACTTGCAGAGAAGGTACACCAATGGTTCTACCTTACGTGCAATATGAGTTTTCAAGTCAGTTTGTCCTCTAATATTAACAGTCTGAAGACAACCTCTGTTCAGAGCATACATCAGGACCCTAAGAGCACTAAAAGGTCTTAATGGCTGTGACCAGCCTCACTTAGGGCCTCCATCAACTGCCGCTGCCAGTGGCCCTGGAGCTCCATTTAAGATCAGCTCTGGGTCTTCAGCCCTTGCCTGAGCGACATCATTAAGTGTACCCACCTCCACCCCTGGGTCTGGCTCCTCTCTCTGTGCCTGCCTAGACCCCTCACCCAAGCGGCAGTATCACTCCAGTCCTGTTCAGACACTGTTGCCTGGATGGACTTCAGACACATGTTGCAGCTTATCTCAAAACCTGTCTCTGGTTCCTTTTGCTTCTAATTGGACTCCCTGGACAGACCCTGGACCTAGCTCATGACTTCCCTATGTCTGGGACTGTTAATGGACCTCATTACCAGCACCCAGGTCTCCTCAAGTACAGATGCTGTGGGACTGTGCCCCAGTCAGTGAGGGCAATGTCACTGTTGGGATCACCTTCAGCTTCCAGCTTGACCTGCCTTCAGGAGCAGCCAGCTCTTGCTGCTCCCTGACATTTTGCTAGTCAGTAATTCCTACCAAATTAATTTTTTTCCAGTGTATGCAATATATTTGCACTTGTTATTCAGCCTCATTAATTTGCAACCAAAGCACAGGACTTAATTTTTATGTAGTCTCTCTACAATGACCAATTTTAAATCTTATCTCTTTTTAAAAAGATACTAACCACATAGGTTTTTTGTTGTGGGTACCAATGCTATTAATTAGCTTCTACAACAGACATCTGTCTTTAGTTAAAACCAATGGTTGGCTGCAATGTAAGCAACCCCTGCAAGTGTCTCCAGCAGAAGTTTTAAAAAAATTATCACATCAACACTTTTAACTGCTACTCTACGTGCAAGCGCAACTAACAGTTACATGGCACTAGTTTAGAAAAAAAAAAAAGTCCTTTCTTCTAGAGAGTTCTGTATCAGCATCTGCAGTCTTGGGACAACATTTCTTCAACTGATGAAGGATTAAATATTGTGTGTTACAAGGGGAATATAAGGAAACTGACAAGCTATTTAAATGAAGTCTACTTTAAAAGAACGCTTCAGTGCCCTGTTGTTCTATAATCATCCTACTTCATTTTCTTTCCATTTGCTGCTATTTATTAGTGTAAACACACCTTACAAGCATTTTCAGAGAACTCACTGTTGAGAATAAAAATAACCACATCAGCTACCCTATTTGTGTGTTCTCTTGTAGTCGTACAGTGACTCCTCCACTGGAACTACTCTTTCCCTTTGCTAGTCTGTTTTCATATTCTGACTATCTGAGCAGCTATTAGCTCTCTGAAAGGAGACTGCTAGCCTTGCTATTGCTCACTCTTTTCTAAAGCGGAATAAACCCTTAAGGCAAAACCGGTGCTTCAAATGCAAACCTTATTCTTGAATTCCAGTTCAAACAACAACATTCACAGTATTTGTCTCTGGTGGCCACAATCAACACTGACATATGACAAAACACCACTACTGCAGAATTTCCCTTCAGATAACTTACGCAGCACATCAAAATACTCCTTGAATACATGATAGAACAGTCAAAGCTACTCTGTGAAGAGCTCTGTATTTTTTTCCTTCCTTTAAAATACGGTGGTTTTACTGAATGTAGTAAGCCACAAAATATATCTCTGGTTTTATAATGAAAGATGGTACTTCTGAACATTACTGACATCAGATGCAATATCCATAAAATTCTTTACTTAAAACTAATGAAATACATAGAAAAGATGAAAAAATAAACAGTTATCCTCTGCAACAAAAGTTTGGTTTAATACAAGTGGCATCACTAACATTTAGTACAACACTACTTCCCTATACTGATAGCAAATGACAACATCAGAAAAAGTATTTACATGTAGAGTATACATTCCTAAAAGGCAGGTCTTCAAACATTTTATACAAAATACATCAAATCTGATTTTTAAAATAATAACGAGTAGAAGCTGTTTATGAAACAGTGTTCGTGGAGTGCTAACACTCCAAGAATAAGCAGCTGCAAGAATTGTTTGCCCACACACATTCTGGAGCTGCCTACAGTCTGTCTAGTTGAGTCAAAAGTTAATTTACTTCCTCAACATCAGTCACAGGTCAAGGGAAGATTAAGACAGACAGAAATTACTGCAGCTAGAAAGTGGCTTGTTAACAAAATGGTATCTAAACATATCGCTATGCTGCCAGGAGAGAACAACCGCACTTTGAAACTCAGACAGAGATATGCCATTCACTTCTTAGGAAACAGGGAAATACGCGTTATAGAAAAGGTAACGTTAACTGTTCAGCTTGCCTTCTGCTAGTTTAACATCGTCTTTTGTTAGAAACAATAAAGGATGTGATCTTAAGACAGTTTGGAGGTATACTCTCTAACAACTCAGAATCAAATTCTTACAAAATAACTTAAAAACCTTATCAAAATCCACTGTACTGTCATGCAAACTAAGCCATGTACATATGAACATGCATAAAATGTATTAAACAATGAGCTTTTAAGGATTACACAAATTTATTGAAATTATTAGTATAAAAGAAGATTTTTTTTAAACTTGGGGTTCTTTTAAACTATGTGAGTAGGTTCAAGCTTCCTTCCTAAGTATACTAACCATACTAAGTATTATGATTGTCCACAGAATAAGTTATACAAAGATGTCCGTAAAAGCAACATTCAAAATTAAGAACACAGATAAAAGTTAAAAATATCAACCATATTAACTGTAATTAGTGTTTCCATCCTCAGTATTGATCAACATGTTTTTAACAATAGGTGAGATTTCGCACCATGCCACAGGGAAGACCAACTACATTGGTCTAATACACTGAAAGCTATACATTAGTCTGATATTTCCTACTGTTGATTTGATTTGCATTTATTTCCTCCCACCCCCCAAAAAAAAAGTATCAGATACTGATTTTGCTTGTATCTAGTTGTGAGTGAAAGGTGAAAGCAGCATGTCATTGATATCAAATTCTCAAGTTACTTGGCGTTCTGGAACTTCACTTCTGAATCTCACTGGTGCATTTTTATAGTGCCTGCTTTAGTGAAGAACAGCTTTGAAAGTGACAGTCCCTATCAATCAGAAATACAACCCAACGCACCTGTCTTCTGGGTTTTTCCAATCATATATAAATATTGCATCAAGTTGAGATGTCTAATGGAATAACAAGGTTAATTGAGACATAATGCTCAAACCTACATTAAAGCAACATCAAGGCCATTTCTGTAATCCCAAAAGTAGTACTCTTCCAGTATGAGTTAAACCTGCTGAACAGTATATATTAAACCACTGTAACTAAAGCAAATTTTATCATTTTGTTAACATAGATTTGAAATTCTATTTATTGACAGCTGGCATTTGAATTCCCCTTCTTCCTGTATCCATATGACATTTAATAATCTTTCTATCAATTTCTTCATTTATTTGATAGAACATGCTTGAAGTAATTGTAACAAGTTCTATAAATACGTTGATATAAAGAAATAACAACAGGAAAGCCTTTTCCATTAAAAAAAAATAAGTTTGGGTTTTTATTTTGAAAACTAAATGTCATTTTCAAATGCAGTGTCAGAACCTGTTCTAAATTGTTTAGTCCCTGGAGGAAAGTTTTATGTCCTTCTGTTGTATAACACCAGTGCCAACAAACTTCACCTCTACCGTCCAAGGCTTTGGGTTTGGGGTTTTTATTCATATCTCCACTCCTCTTCAAACCTTCAAAGTAGAGAGAAAATTATTATGTTCTCAGATCTGTAGCTTTAGGGAAGAAGTTATTCTAGCATGTAATAATGCTTTTTTTAAAGATACGCCAGAGCTGCTGTTCTGAGCCCACAATAACTAGTTGCCACCGAGCTGGTAAGAAAAACTTTTAGCTGTTCTAGTGCAGAAGCAAGCACACTGCTAATTTATTAGTGATCTTTCAACACAAACATACTTTAAATGAAGGTCTGCTTGTCTCTATTAAGCTTTCTCTTGCTGAAAAACCTGTCATTCCTCCCTCTTTGGGTTTCTAGTTCCCAAAGTGAAGGAATGAAATGTAATTAAAATAAGGGTAGAATTAGACTAGACATAAGGAAGAAATATTTTACAATGAGGGTGCTGAAACACTCGCCTGGGTCACCCAGAGAGGTGGCAGATGCCCCATCCCTGGAAACGTTCAAGGTCAGGCTGGATGGGGCTCTAAACAACCTGATCTAGTTGAAGATCTACCAGATCATGTAGTCCAACCCCTCTGCAACGAGGAGTTGGACTAGATGACTTTAAAAGGTCCCTTCCAACCCAAACTATTCTATGATTCTAAGTGACTCCAAGTTATATGCCCAATAATGAACAGCAATTTCAGAAGCCTCCTCAGGAACATTTTGCTGTCATAACATCTGCTACTTACTTCTACATAATTAAGTTAGAAAAACAGCCATTTCCAGAACAACACATCTCTCCCTTGCTCCCATTCTCAAGTTTTGTCTCCCAATCTCTTTTCTCCTTCTCTCCCTCTTACTTTCATGTCTTTCTACCCATCCTCTTCCTTACCTAGACCAATACTGAAAGTACGTGAATGTTATGGAAATAACATACAAACTTTAAAAACAAGAATGACCTTGATCTTAGCTCACAAGGAGACAAGCTGGGCTTTAGAAGAAGGCTAAACTACATGATACACGGTGTTTTTCACTTTTTCATTTCTCTAATTTGTGACAGAAGTCTTCACTTTGACAGTAACGTCCTACTGCTCTAATGTTTCATTACATCCAACATCGTTCCCCCATGAGGGCTTTCCAAAGCTTCCTCTCTCCATTTTGAAGGAAACAGGGAGCACTCCTACACCCTGCTTACCATGATGCCAAACAGAGAAGGCAAAAGCAGGAAATCTAAAACACTGTTCTGGTTCACCAGAGCTTCTCTGACCTCGTAGTAAAGGAACAAATCCACGAACAACACACCAGCCTTGAGTCAGACGGTATGTTGCTGTCCTGTCAGCTCTTACAGGATAGAATCAAGTAGCAATGGATTAGCCACTTTGAGATCCTACGTGAAGTACTGCAAAAAGAGTCAACTCATTCTAGTTGTCAGAAATCTATTCTCTCCCCAAAGCATGCAAACTGATGGGGAAGAATGGCTCTCCTTCACAAGAGCCAGACACCAGATCATCATCAAAGGACATGTGACTATAAATAATAACCACTGATGAGGCTTTCAGTCACAGTTAATATGCAAGATTTGGCTGCTAGAACCTCTCTTATCCACAAAATCATCATTTGAAGAGTGTGGACAGAGTCAAAGCGAATGGGTTTTAAATTAATTATACACTTAGATATATGGAACAACTACTTCTCCCAAACCACTGCTTCAGGCTGTCTGCAAGATCAGACGAACACTTGCTGCTGCCTGGAGTCTTGTTTTTAAACTTACACTCATTAAGCATACAAACTGTAGTGTTTTTCATCTTTTTCTCCCCTCGCTATGTCCACTTGTCTCTCCACATCTATCACCTTGAGTCTGCTCCAAACTTCCACGTCACCACAATCTTATAACCAAAAAACTCCCTGTCGTTTTACTCTGTATTTCAGTTTACAGTTGTACTATTGTGTTGTGAGATAGTCTGGTTCACTGTACTTTCTCTGATATGCATTAAAAAGAAAATAGATATTCAAGATAAAATTGTAAAATTCAGGTTATGTATACATTTTTAAAGGTCTTTTCCCCTATGAATAACCAAAATTAAATTATGTATAAACACCACTGATATAGCAAATGTAAGACCTCAAAAAACTTTTCTCACAGTGTTATCTTAGAATTTATTCCAGGTACTGTTTGCAGATGCAGTTAGCCATTGGATTTAATTCTGATGAAGTTCAATGCTGCAGAACTATTATTTTTTGTTAACGAAGACCAAAGCTTCTGAAGTGTCTGAACCTGAGCCCACCACACATAGATCATCCTACACAGTATACAAGAGTAAGTGGCAGACACGCATTACAGCTGGATGAAATAACAAGTAATACAACTGCTTCAACGTGGCACTTATTCCAAACTTGACAAAAATGTCACCCTGGCTAGCACTAACATTGGCTAAATAGTGCTTCTGTTAACAAGATGCAGTCAGAGCTCTGTAGATCTTTGTGTAGCTCTGGTCTACCCAGATCTAGATCTGAGAAGTTTACTAAGCCCTATTTTAACATACGGCTTAGTAGGGACATGCAACAAAAAAGCCAACATTATTTTGAAAAATGAAAAAAAAACCAACAGAACAAACAATAACACAAAAGAGTAATCTAGTTATCTTTAAAGAGCAAGACAAACTAAAGTTGCTACTATATTTTGTAAGTGCCTTCAATTTCCCACAAAAATGGCTTGCCCCTCTTTTTGTTGAGGGGGAATCTTGTCTACGTATAAAACAACTGAAAAATAACATTTAAATGGCATCCCAGATTTCCTCGTTCTCTTGATCATACAGCCTGAATTAAGTAACAGGCTTTCTACTACACAAACATCCATAATTCTTTGCTTTCATAACCTCAGGTATCCATTTATGCTGAACTAGAAAACCGTTTGCTATCATGCTCAGAGTCTTTACAACAGAATTAAAAGAGGAAGGTAATACATTTATAAGAACCATAATCTATCACTGAAAAGTGACAAGAACAATCCATTATCATGAAACGTAGTGACTGTGTGGCCAGGTATTACAGCTGCACACAAAAAATACCTTGCTTCTGCAACAGAAATTAGTATCTTGTATCTTGACTGCAATACCTTGTGAAATAAAGGGACTCTCTGAAATATTAAGTGGTTTTGGAACAAAGAGTTGATTTCCAGTTCAGTAGAAAATTTGTTTGAAGTTTCCTTTTCCAGCTCCACCTACCCATATTCTCTAATGCAAGGAGACACTGCAGTCTTTCCCAAGACAAATACGTTTAAGAATCCCTCCTCTGCTCTCCTCCAATTCATATGAAACTTAAAGAAATGCAGCTGTATTATTTAAATTACACCCCTAACTCAAATGTTGGCTGCAGATAACCAAAAGGTAATATTTGAAGTAATTAGGCAAGACATACGAACAGGGTACAGGTTTCCTCCTGAAGAGGTCAAACCCAGAAGACCATGTTCAACGTAACTTCAGGCTCCTGAAACCTTGACAGAACTTAAACCATGAAAGCTTCAAAACTGTGGTCTAAGCAAAGGAGGCACTTCCACTTTCTTTATCAGCTTAAGCCATCTGCTGATGGGCTATTAGGCTCACCACCAGACAGAATAATGATAGACTCAGTAACCACTGCTTCAGTGATTTAAACTAGGCACGAAGAACATCATAAAGATATGAGATAATGATATATGTTACTGCATGTTCTCTTAACTTCGGACCAAACACTTACTTACTTGCATTACCAGTAAAGAGTTCAGAATCATCAAGCAGCTTGGGCATGCATATTTTGAAGGGCTTAAACACGTACTGATAAATTCAACCTCTGTGTTAGAGGGTGTCATAATATTTGTAAGAACCAAATACAACTCATGGAAATCAGAATAGAATCTCTCCTGTGACTACTGGAAAGTGATCTTGGGAATTGTTTTCAAAATCAGAGGGCAGCTTTATTATTCTGTAATTGAAGTTCTAAAACCTGGAAAACAGTAAGTTTCATATGCAAAAGTATGCAAAAAACACTGCAAATAAAACTACTGCTTGAAGGTTTTAACTTTAATCCTACAGTGCCCAAATAATAAGCTGTATTACTCCCATAACCTGATTTAGGTAAATAACATGAAATTGTAATTTAACCAAGTTCTACCAAACTTGACCACACCTTACGCTGAGTAAACAAATGCGTTGTGCTGAAGTGATGGAAGAATCATTCAAGTGTCCTCACAGTTGACAATTCCAGTATCTTCTTCAGTGATCTCCTAAGAACAGTGTTAGCTTTTATTATTAGTAATCTAACACCTATATTTACTTTAAAACACCCATCTAGCATATTGGTACAGTACACGCTTTCTACGGATTGACAAATACACAGATTACTCCAAAAATAATTTAGACAGACAAAGACTTTAAATATACTCTGAATTTGTTGTAACAAATAAGCTACTTGGACCAAACTGTATCTGTCAAAATACTTTTCTGAAAGGAAACCAGTATTGCAGGATCTATATATCCAGTTACAAGATAAGCTGCAAGATACGGCTTCTCAAAAAGTAGGCTTATGGATAGTTGCTGATCAATATAACTGGAAAGTAAGCTTAAGTGGTTTGCGTTATAAGACCATTCACAATTCTATGACATAAGTTCCTTTATTCCATTTTTACAAAATCAGATGTGATATACTGAAGCTAGAAATGGCACTTGTATACTGCCAAGCTTTGAGGCATCTACCTGACTACTGAAATTTATGATATTGGAGTCATCTAGATTTCTGGTAAAATACAAAGGATTACATACAAACAAAGGTATCCACAAAAGAAAACAAACCAAACAGCTGCTTTCAAGAAGCAACAGAAAGTGCAGAAGCAAAAGATAGACTTTCTCTCATCTCCCTCTATCTAATTTTATTACCTCACTATGAGCTGCAGGAAGACACCTTGAATTTAAAATTTAGAATCCTGAATCCTTTCCCGTAATAATGTACCTTGATTCTCCCTTCCAAGCAGGGACACTGCAGAGGCTGCTTAACAATATTTTTCATATAAAACAGTAACTGAGAAGAGGAAGGATGTAAGTTTCAGTGCCTACTACATCAAGGAAATAACTAATTACTTCGCAAAAACTGTGCAATGAGTAACAGCCTTAACTGTCCCTTCATACTGCCAAAACTGTCTTTTTCTGAAACATCGTTTCCTTGTTCCAACAAAAATTTTATTCTCACTCTGCAATCATTGTATGTTGGAAAAGATGAGTAGAACTTTACATAAGCGAGACTCATAGTGTTCTTCCCTGCCTCTTCTCCAAGAAACTTGCAGACTTATGATCAGACCACTCTCCTACAGAACGTGAAGCTTAAGTTCCAGTCGCCCTCAGGCAGATATCTTCAACCTCCCTCTTACTGAAAATATTAAGGGATGCTAATTTTTCAGTCTCCCTCTGTGGCAGGGAAGGAACCTAAGGCACAATTTCAAGAAGAAATTACCTTGAAAATATGCCAACTTAAGAGTCCCTACCTCATGTTTCCATGCTGTTCATTCCCATCCTGCTACATTCTACTATTTGTTCTGGAATAACTGCTTAAAAGATAGATTGTTAAAACTTTAAAACAAACAAACAAACAACATTATTTTTAACCTGGATCAGTTGACTGATCCAATTTACCACATGGCAAAGACAACAAACAGTTCTGTCAACACCACAGAGGACGAAAAGAAGAGCAGAAATAAGCAGCCAAACAAACAGTAAGTTTCTGCATTACCACAGAAGAGTTCCTAAATTCATATTCACAGACTCCAAAGCCTACTCTTCAGCTCTGTAAAACAGATACCATTTGAAGAGGGAGGAAGCAGCAGTAATCAATGGGACAGTCAGAGCGCAAAAAGTGGAAAAAAGTAATATGGCTGCAGTCCTTCGTTCTCTCTGTATGTGTATATATATAGCTTTCTGTACGTGTTTATAAATATATATATATGTATTAAGACCCTACAGATTTTTAAAAATTACTGCAACTATCTTGTACACATATTTATATGCAAAGATTTAAGTAGCATGGAAAAGGAAATCCTTCAAATGATAGTTAATGACACTGAACAGTATTTTTTTTCTCCTGACTAGAAGAGTCTTACAAAAACCTAAGTCCCGTGACACGCACAAAGGTAAACGCATGCATACATCTTCAACTAGAGGTTCAACGCAGAGGTTCAACTGGACTTTCAATACAGGTCTCTACATTAANAGTAGAACTTTACATAAGCGAGACTCATAGTGTTCTTCCCTGCCTCTTCTCCAAGAAACTTGCAGACTTATGATCAGACCACTCTCCTACAGAACGTGAAGCTTAAGTTCCAGTCGCCCTCAGGCAGATATCTTCAACCTCCCTCTTACTGAAAATATTAAGGGATGCTAATTTTTCAGTCTCCCTCTGTGGCAGGGAAGGAACCTAAGGCACAATTTCAAGAAGAAATTACCTTGAAAATATGCCAACTTAAGAGTCCCTACCTCATGTTTCCATGCTGTTCATTCCCATCCTGCTACATTCTACTATTTGTTCTGGAATAACTGCTTAAAAGATAGATTGTTAAAACTTTAAAACAAACAAACAAACAACATTATTTTTAACCTGGATCAGTTGACTGATCCAATTTACCACATGGCAAAGACAACAAACAGTTCTGTCAACACCACAGAGGACGAAAAGAAGAGCAGAAATAAGCAGCCAAACAAACAGTAAGTTTCTGCATTACCACAGAAGAGTTCCTAAATTCATATTCACAGACTCCAAAGCCTACTCTTCAGCTCTGTAAAACAGATACCATTTGAAGAGGGAGGAAGCAGCAGTAATCAATGGGACAGTCAGAGCGCAAAAAGTGGAAAAAAGTAATATGGCTGCAGTCCTTCGTTCTCTCTGTATGTGTATATATATAGCTTTCTGTACGTGTTTATAAATATATATATATGTATTAAGACCCTACAGATTTTTAAAAATTACTGCAACTATCTTGTACACATATTTATATGCAAAGATTTAAGTAGCATGGAAAAGGAAATCCTTCAAATGATAGTTAATGACACTGAACAGTATTTTTTTTCTCCTGACTAGAAGAGTCTTACAAAAACCTAAGTCCCGTGACACGCACAAAGGTAAACGCATGCATACATCTTCAACTAGAGGTTCAACGCAGAGGTTCAACTGGACTTTCAATACAGGTCTCTACATTAAAGAAACAAATCGCAAAGTGCCACCAAAAGTTATAAAGCGATTTCCAGCATTATTTCGAGGAATGACTGAAAGAGCAGCTACACAACTCCTGAAAAATGTAACATATCTTTGGGAGGGGATGGAGAGGAAAAGCTGCAGGGTACAGAATAGGGCAAAAGAGCGCAAATCTCTGGGAACACCGTGCTGGCGGTGGAAGGAGCCATCGCCCTGCCACGGCGGGGCTCCTCTGCCGTTCCGACCAGCTCCCGACCTCCGGGCGCCGCAAGGACACTGGGCCGGCGGTCACAGCGAGGAAGACAGCAAGGGCGGACACGGACAGACATCCTCTGACCCGGAGAAAAGCCTCGGCCAGGCTCCCGCTGCCAGCCCGGCCGCCCCCCACTCGCGGCGGGGCCCTGCGCGGCCCCCCCGGCCTAGCGCCCGAGGCGGCCGCGGCGAAGCGCTAGGCCCGGGTCAGATTCCTCGGCAGCGCAGCCGCCCCTGCGGGCCACCGCCGGCAGCAGGCCCCGGGCTGAGGTGGTGCCGGCCGGTGGAGCGCCCGCGGTGCCCGTTACCTGGCCGGAGACAGGGGCGACAAGGTGCCTCAGAGCCGTTGACATTGAGAGAGCCGCCGCCATGACGCTCGGTACAGCTCGCTGGGAGACGGCGGCGTCGCAGGGCCAAACCTCCTCCGCCCAGACAGGAAACGCGAACGCGAGGGCGGAAAGAGGGAGCGGGCGGGGCGGGCAGGGGGGCGGACGGGGTGCGATGGAGGGAGGGCTGGGGAAGGGGAGAAGGGACGGGGTTGGGGCTGCCGGCTCCCCGTCGCCAGGCCTGATTCCCCGTGGAGGAACCTTGCCCGCGTTTGGGGCGCTGGTGTCCCTTGCCCCCAGTTACGTGTTCGGTCCAGAAACGTCGTCTGGCAGCTTGGGCCTGTCGCCATCTTCTCGATGGCAGGAGACGAGCCCCCGGCAGGGATGGTGCAGGCCTCCGGGGCCTGTGCGTGTCTCCCGAGCGGGCCAGGGGGGCAGGGCGGTGACCCCAACGCCTGGGTCCCTCCTGCTCCAGTGCGGGAGCTGGGGCACGGATGGTTTTGGCATTCTTTTCCCATTACGTTTTGCAGACAAAAAGGTGCAAAGACATCAACGCTTCGATACATCTTGCACCTGTTTTTTAACATATTTCTTAGTTCCACCACCTGAAATGGATCCATAGTCTTGGTTCAGTAAGACAATCTTGTCTTTAACATACTGTGGTACTTTGAGGAGTTCTGTTTTGTTTTTAAACCGATTCCAGCCTTATTTCCTATATTCAAGCAAGAAAGACTGGGTAAGACCCCTGTTCGCTGAAAACGGAGACGTATTTTCAATACATTAACTGTAAAAGGGAAGTAAGTAACAGTATTTATGCCCTGGAAACATTGTGGTGTTGTGTTCGTGGTTAAAGATGGCTATAAATCAAGAATCAAAGACAGTCACGTTCAGTGCCAAAATCTCAAACAACACAAAGTTTTCAAAAATGTGTCGTGCAAAAGCATGGTGTTACGGTAGGATCTGTGATACTGTGAAGGACTGAAATCTTAATTCGGAGGGAGGGGGACGAGCAGTAGTCTTAAAATTATTCTAACTCTTTTTATATTAAAAATCTGTTGACATTTTGAAAAAAAGCTAAAGTTTCAGCTTCGATTTTACTAAAAAAAAAATTTAGAAATTTGTTTAACAAAAAAGTGGTGAAATTCCTATGGGAGGAGAAGTTGGGATTGACTAAGTGTTTCTGCGTTCCTCCAGGAGAAATTGGCCTTGTTCTCGATATCGACAGCACAGTTTGACAGGGTCAGATACAAAAAAATTTTGGAAGCAAGTAAATTCAGTATTTTCCTGCCCCAAATAAAGGATGATGGAAGAATAAGGGGGATAGCGCTAATGAAAAGTTAAACAAACTTTCATTGAATGTTTTCTGCAGTTATCAAATCAACAGAGCATTAATTTTCAATGAGAACAGGCAAGCAACACCCTTGTATTAAATAGTCCTAATTAAATGTCAGACCTAGAGCCATTATTTCATAGTCTGTTTATTAGGCAAAGATTGCAAAATGCTTTCTGTCGTAAATCATCCTATTAGAACTTTCCACTCTCAAATATGCTTTCTTCCCATCAAATATTTCTGAATTGTGAGGAAATTAAAATGTATACTGTTTTTCCCTTTCAAAACAACAACATTGCAGAAGAAAAGTGAAAAATCTTTCTGGGCAGCATAATACAGAGTAAGGACAGTGATTTACAAATTTGGTGGTTTTACAGATAGGAATATTTAAAATTAATTTCTTAAAATCATTAGTGAATATGTTCAAAGTCAGATACAGTAAGACAGCAGGAGTAATTTTGTAATGATGATTGAAATTGCTAATATTGGGACGTGATATCTTTTGTTAAATGCAGGTGGGAAAATAGCCCAAACTGTTGAATTTGCCGTTTTTCTTCAGGGATTTTGAGAGAAAGGCTTGAAAAACTCTATTCCCCAAAGATTTTTGTGATTTTTTTTTCCCAACGGTATCAGTTTTCAGCCTAATAATGCATGTTACCTCTCACACTGAGCTTTCAGTCACATGCAGATAGACACAGTAAGAATAATCCGCATCTCAGGAAATTAATGAATTTTTCTCTCTCTCTTCCAAAATCATTTTCCAGTGCATGAGCGATGGTAGGTTAGAGGACGCATTCACACCAACTCAGATTTACTTTAGCTAATCTAAGCTTGTCCCTTTTGCGGTGCTTTAGCTACGAAAAATGTCCTGTCATTTCTGGAAGCAGAGGAAGATTTTTCAGCTGTTCAAAGGCACTAGTGGTTTGGTGAGGCCAGTTGCCCTTGAGGGCTCCACTGTAAATTGAGGCAAGTTGTTTGAGTCTCTCTACTTTGTATCAGCTGGCAGATCATCTTAGCTCAGCCGAAGACCTTTGGGGTAGATCCAGCTTTGAGGATCTTTGTCTGTGGTGTCTTCGTTCACCGTGAGAGATGGAGACAGCGGTTTGGGCAGGATGTGAAGGCTCCTGTGCTTGACTTGGTTCTTTGAGCTCCTGATCTCCCTGCTACCTCTTCTTTGCATGGAGAAAGGACAGAGGTAGCACACGGCAGCTGGAATTTGGAGCTGCCACCTTATTAACTGAATCTGTCAAAGGAGGTTGCCAAATTCAGGAGCTGCCTTTGGCAGCTGCAGTGGCAGGATGGTCTTGTGCTAGATCACAGCGACTGATGGGCTTAAGCATGTGCACAAGTGAACGTGCTGCTAATTGCTAGCACAGTCCCTGGAACCGTTTTGGTCCTGGCCAATTAGCACCGTCCCAAACAATGTCTGAGCACAGTCTGGGAACTAGTGGGGGGGCCTGGGACTGTTCCTAATAAGCCGTGTGGATGAGGCCATTCTGGGTTTTGGATTGTTTTTTTGGAGCAGGGGAGGAGCGGGGAAAGAGTTTAGCTCCACGGATGTGAGCTGTGCCACGTAAGCTGAGCTGCATGAGGGGTACAAAAGGGTCCTTGGATTGTTTATTTACTAATATAAATGTAACCATAGCATTTGTTGCTGAAGTATTATTGTATAGTAGTCACAAACACATCAGAGACTATTTCAAGACAAATAACCATAACTCTCCAGAGACAGCATGTGTGGCAATTCCAAGTACACAGTTTACTGTGAAATTAATATGCACCAACAGCCCCTTGCAGTCTGGTGCTTGAGAAAGGGAGTGATATGAATTTTTGTGTCTCCCACTATTTCCCCAGGTTTAAAAGTAGACCTGTAAGATAACTCCCACACAGGTTTAAGTTGAATGTATAGTGTTTTATCTGATTGGCTTAGATTTGTGTAAATGTATTCATGCATATAATACAACACCTTTTAAAATCATCATGCCTTAGGTTAAACGAATGAATTTGTGTGTGTAACAGTCTTAGAAAATGAAGTGTTAAATGCTGCATTCCTCAAAATAATTCAGTGCATCAATTTTTGAGGTGACTGCAGAAGAATCGTTCTAAATCCATACTTTCATGACGACTAAAACTTTTCATTCATAATTCTGGCTGCAAGCTGGTCTTCTGTCACTGATATACTGTGAAACACTGTCCCTCAAGACCGAAACAGTTCATGTGCCAGCACTTATTGTGCTGTACAGTATGCTCACAGTTCCTATTGTCTCACTCTATGAGAAAGCTTATTAGCTTAACTATGCAGAGTTAGAGTCATATTTTCTCTTCACATATGTGAGCTGCACACGTTGTGAGAACTGGAGAGGAAAATTTAACCTTTTACTTTTTCCCTGCAAGACTGAGACTGCACAGCACTACTCCATGCCCAAGCAAATAATTTCTGGTACAAATAATTTCACAGTCTCAAATAAGCCACAGTTAGCAGTAACAAGCAGATTTCTAGAGCTATTCCTTAACGTATTGTTGCTTTGAATTGGTTTGTTTTCTTGTGGGTGGCACAGAGGAACTAAGTAGGAAACAATAGCATCAATCTCAAAGATCTCGACACTCTAATGCAGCAAAGAACTGTTAGAAAAGGGGTACGACATACAAGCAAACTGATTATACTGGCTATAGCTGCATGTATTCCCAGTTCCATTTTGTTTGTTAGTTGTATTGCATTTACATGCAGAAGCTATGATTTCAGTGTTGGATAACTCTCAGATTCTGACCCTTCAGACACGTAAGCATGCCAGTTTAACATGCACTAAGTAGTTCACATTAGTTAACTTTTATAGGACTGGAACTTAGTTTTTAAAATACTCATGTTTAGTTCGAAAATGTTATCTTTGTAAGAGCTTACTCTCTAAGTGGTGACTCTTTGGCTCCGTTCTGTCCAAAATAATTTCTTTTGCATGATGAAATATCAGCTGCAGTTAGCTTGCAGTTTTTTTCAGTATTTGCAGTGGGACAAAAACTATTCCTCTTATAAAGTCCTTTGTAAACCTTACCATGCTTTAGGTGTCAGGATAAATTTAATCGGAGAATTTGTCCCAAATGTCATTTTCTGCATTAAAAGATGAGTTAGCATAAGAACATGATGTTTTGGGATTTTAGTATTTATTTACATTCTCTATATGGCAAGCAGGTTGGTAAGGAAGCTGACAATATTCTCAAAGTCTGTTTGATTGCATATGAAATTTAAAGTGCAGTTGGAGCTGTCTGGATTTAATTTCCCCACCCCCCTCCCCCTTCTTCTTCCCCCCCTGCTTTGGTATGGGGGAATAAAACATCTCAGCTCATATGGGAGAAAAAAATTAAAACCAGGCAGAGCCAGCCCCATTGTAAGCTTCATATGCAGTCAAACAGCCTCGCATGGAAACTCCCCTTCCTGGCTGCACTGCTGCCACTGGTGAACCACAATTAAAAAAAAA
>VXBH01009744.1:2526-39924 GCA_013400035.1 Rynchops niger
AAAAAAAAAAATCTAGGAACAGGGTTCTGCATCTGTGTAATTTAGTTTACCTAGCTTTTTTATTGTACTAACTTAATTGTACTAATTTGTATTGATTTCGATTAACCTGTTGAATCATGTATTTGTCGGGCGGCATTCCAGTGGCATATATAAAGTACCTCAAGATTTTCTGCTGGGGTCTAAATTCCTATCAAGAACTCCTCAGCAAAAATTCAGCTTCGAAAAGCACAGTAAGACACCGGCTACCCTGCATCTTTTATGCAAAAATCCTGTATGCGTGTCACACTTACATTTTATATCAGGATTAATGCCTTTAATATTTTTCCTGTTTCCTCTGCTGAACCCTATCTGCAGCAACCAGCCTCGTCATAATTTTTAACTACGGATGCGTTCAAGTTCTATTACCATTTCGCCCATTAAACTGTGTACTGAACAATAATTACCAGCCCTACAAAAGCATATTTCATCTAGTGGTAATAATGTGAATTAAGATACGTTTTCAGTGTCCCAAACTGCAGTTAGCTTTTCAGGGGGTGTACTTTTCCCTTCCTTCTAATTCTCGTGGCTCTCCTCCCTTTTCCTTCTCTTCCCCCTTACAGCAGGGTGGGTTTTTTTCCAAGCGAGTGTGGGTTTAATTTACACCTTTTCTTACACCTTCATAGCGCAGCTATTTTTAAAAGCGTATTGAAGTGGCTTTTCCCCCTTCCCAAGAGCCAAACGGGACAGCTCTTCCCTTCTCTCTTCGTTTCCCAGGCGGGGGCTGTGGCCTCCCCGCGCCCGCCATGGGGCCGTGCTCCGTGGGGGCGCAGCCCGGGTACGGCCCGGCCCGCCTTCCCTACCGCTTAACACCACCGCCCCGCTCCGTTTCGGACGAGCTGACCAAATTCGGTGCCGGCGCACAGGCTGGGGCGGAGAGGGGACCTGACCTGTGCGAGGCAGCCGGGCAGAAGCCCTGACAGGAGGGGTGCGGTGGGGCAGACAGTGCGTCCGTTAGCTCAGATCGCCTCAGGGGCATTTTTAACCGACACCCCGGCGCGAGCCGAAGCGCGCGGGCGGCCCGTGCCGGCTCTGACTGGGGGCGGGAACAGCGGTGACGGGAGGGGAGGGGTCCGCGCGCGCGGGGGNCAGCGGGGTGGTGGTGCAGGTGCGGGAGAAGAAGGGCCCCCTGCGCGCCGCCATCCCCTACATGCCGTTCCCCGTGGCTGTCATCTGCCTCTTCCTCAACACCTTCGTGCCGGGGCTGGGTAAGGAGCCGCGGAGCCCCGGGCGCGGCGGGAGGTGCGGCCGTACAGCTGGGACCGGGGTGGGAAGCGGTGCTGCGGGCGGCGGGACACGCCGTCCCCACCTGCCGTTACGTTGCTGGGGGAGCCGGACCCCGCCACAGCGGCAACTTTCCCCGACGCCGCCGCGGGAAGGATTGGAGGGAGAGAAGGAAGGCGGGAGGCAGCGAGCCCCTCCGCCGCGGCGGAAAGTTTTGCGGAGGGAGCGGGGGGCGGTGGCCGCCTCCGCCGCGGGGTCCCCGGGGGAGCGGGCCGGAGGGGAGCCGCGGGGCCAAGGGCCGCCCTTTCCCTCGGGGCAGAGCCGGGGCTCTGCCGCGGCCGACGTGCTTCGTGGAAGACGGGGTGACATGTTGTCCTCAGACAGCGGGCAGGGAGCGGCACCCGGGGCGACCGCCTCTGTGTCCCCCCCCGCCGCGGCGGAGCTCGGCTGTGTGACCCGGCGAGGCAGAGACCAGTCTCCGGGTCTGAGCCCACCTGCACCTTCCCACCCTTCCCTTTTCCTCTGTCGGGGCACGGCCCGGTGCTGAGAACGGTATGATTTAAGGGAAGGGCTTCAGCTCCTGGGGCTCTCGCGAACTGTAGTTTTAGCGAGGGGACCAAGGCACAGAGCGACCACATCTCTCACCAGCAAAAGCCATCTGTCAGAGCCCAGCTCCCCCAGTTCCCCAAGGACTCCCCTGAAAAACGCTGCTCCTGTACCGCTACACTTAAGGAAGTCATATCCAGAGAAACTGTGGGAATTCAGTGTTTCTGGATTTGAAGTCCCTAGTGAGCGACTCGGGTAATGCATCCCTAAACTGTGGCTGTAATCCCTTCTGTATTTTCTTTTCCTCCTTTTTAGTTAGGAAATATTTGCTTACTGCAGCTGGAGCTTAAAGTTTGAATACAACAAAGGCAGTTGGAACCCCAAGACTAAATACAAGTATTCTAATTGCAAGAAAAACAATCACATTCAAAAAAACCTAAGCAAAAGCCATTAGTCCATACCTTGCATCTCTCATAGTCCATTTCTGGTCACCATTTCTGCTACTATGACCACTGCAGAAGCCATCTTTGTGGCATGGGAGCATCTCCTAGCTTGCCCTGCTTTTAAAGAGCTACTGCTCTGCCCTTACCTGCTTTATATGTTTCAGGTGGCTTAATTCTTAAATGAATCTGAAATTCTTAAAGTTCTTCTGATTAAAGTATTACCTAAGTCTGAGTGGTATGCTGCATGCAACATGTTCAAGCTGTTGCTTTTCCAGTGTGTTTGCTCTGAACTTGCAGATGTACTCCAGAGGAAAACTTCCACCTTCTGAACTACCTCAGAATTTTTCTGTGGAAAGAATGGCATTGGTACGCATGCTTACAGATGTAATGCTGCCTGCTCAGGTGTCTTGATTTTACAGCCCTCGTTTGCAGCCACCTGAAGAACAAGGAATGATGAATCAAACAGAAATTCTCCAGTTGAGTGCTTTCATGGGTTTTTAGGTTATTGTTATTTAGTACTTAATTTCCCACCATCTTCAGAGAGAGGTGTTCAAAGCCAGAGCTTCGAAAGTGAATGTAGTTTTCCATTGGCATTGAAGACACTACATTGTCACTGTAGACATAAACGAAAAAAACTGACTTCCTATACCCTTTTCCTCATTTGAACGATCTTATACTTCATAGTATACTGTTTTTCACGGCACACTAGAAAACCCTCAGTGTTCTTCCATCATCCTAGGATCCCCATAAGCCATCCTCATGCCAGAATTGGCTTGAGGTGTTGTTATCTGCGTGAAACTTTTCTCTGTCTGCTGCTGCAGGGCTGCTGGAGGTAGCCAGTGTTGTGCCTTCCCTCGCATGGAAGGTATCAGTAAGGAATGCCAGCAGATGGTGCTTTCTTTCTAAAGGTAGGTGTATAGGGCTCCCAGCCCTTGCTGGCTTGCAAGCTTGAGAGTCTGGACTTTGCAGCTGTGTTGGTTGTGTTATCACTGACTGGCTGGACCAGCCCAAAATGGTTTCAATTCTATTTTGGTCTTTTAAGAGGCAGAGATTTTTCTTTGAAACTTGTTTTCTGTTTGATGCATTGATTCCAGTGGTGCTTTTTGGATGTCTATGCCACTGTTCCTCCTGATCTTCTGTTGCAAAAGTAGCAAAACAAACAAACTACAAATTAAAATAAATGTGGTGTTCTCACAGACTGGTGAAAAGCATTGTTTTGGAGATGCATCCCAGACTCTCTATGCAAAGCGTACCACTTGGTCCATACATAAATGAACTTTTCTCTTAATGAAGCTGCTACTATCCTGTGCATTTTGATAGAAAATTTACTCTGAGGTAATATACCCAACTAGAATATAGGTATTTACAATCTTAGCCATATCCTGTCGTGTATCAAATAGCCCACACACAAGGGGAAACAGGAGGAACACAAATCTACTGGATCTACTGGCAGGAATAGCCAGGGTAAAAAGAGATCTTGTGTCGTTGTTGCACTTCAGCCATCTTAATGAACCGGACCAACACTTGTAAAATAAAGAATAGTTGCAGTGGTGTGAAGTATTCACATCTAGGATGTGAGCCTGTTCACAGTGAAGTGAATGGCAAAATCCCCATCAATTCCTATAGTCCAGATTTATAACATGTTAAAACAATGTTTCACAAGCTTGCTGTATATTTTGCCTGCTTAGGTGGAGAGTGGGCCTGTGTTTAGGTGGTAATGGAAGTTCTCTGTTTTTCAGTCCCTGAATTCATTCCTCATCTGTTTTGCATGCAGTTGTCTTTCATGTGTAGACTCTGCAGTGCAATTGCAATGAAGGGTCAGAAGGCACCGGAATAGACAAGAAAATAGGCAACACCGAATAAACCAAGTGTTTCACTGCTTGAGGACCAGAGTTCTTGAAGTGTTCATTAGTCCCCAGTACCTCAGACCAATGATAACCAAATAGCTCCAATGCAGGCTACCAAATACTCAGACAGTTCCTCAGCATCTGAAAGCCTCTATTTTTTTCAGTTACGTTATCTTTCCTATGTTATGGAAGTCATCTATGAGGGTGAAATCTGAGAATTTTAAACACCCAGTTTATTTTTCCTTTATGCTATTTATGTTTCATAGTAGTATTCTATTTGGACAGAAGAAGTAACACTTTCTCTTTTTTTGTAGTCAGTTTATTTTTTTCAGTTAGTTAATTTCAGGTTTTTATGTAGTAACCCAGAATTGCAGGTTTTAAGATGCATTGTAAACTGGGTTTTAATTACTCTTTTCATATATGTTACAAAAAACTCATGGGAAATTTTTCCTACCCAGGGGAATAAGGTAACTTTTGCCTTGCCAAAACTTAAAATTCAGACCAAATGCAACCTAAAAAAGCTTGATTAGGTTGTCCATCTACTTGTAATCTGTTTTGCAGAACAGCCTTGAAATTACACATTGCTTCCATTCACTGTTATAGGTGCAACCACTTGGAGAATTTTTCCATGGTCTGATGTGGTCTTCCGCATCTGCATCCGATATGGGCGCAGGGCTGAGCTGTAGGAAAGGTGTCCCTAGCTCAGGTAGGAGCAGATAGTATGAAAGGGAGGAAAGGGAGCTGGTGTTCTCAGTGAGTGCCTACCAAAAGCCATTGTGCTCTTAGCTACCAGCGTTGCAGCTTTGCTACAGGCACCCTGTGCCACAAACACTGTAACCTCCCAGTTTGGCATAGGACTTCTGTAGCAGGCTCTAAGGCCTCAGGGCCAAATCATGCTGAGACAAGCTCTGGGGAATGGAAGATGATGACAACAGCAGAGATAAATTGGTGGGGTATCCTTTCATTTTAGTTCCCACGGAATTGAGCAGTGTGCACCTCCAGCCAGTATGTGCTACAGATGGCAAGTGAGAGAAGGGGCTGGCCATGCCCTTTAGCTGGCAGACTGTGTTCTCTTGGAGCTGCTGTGTGCCAGTCAGCGTGGGAGAAGTTCTGGCTCCCTGTCATTCCCTGAGCTGATACATGGGAATCTTGCCCTCCTTCCTACCCATTTTTCCTTCCCTCAAGATCACGTGTGTGGGAGGGGGAAAACGAAAGGGGAGAACTTGAGGGAAATGTGAGAAGTGAGTGGAATTATCTGAAAGTATGAGGTATTCTCTAAGATTAATCCTTCCTGTCAGGGAGGGGGTGGACTTCTGGATCACAGCCTGAATTATACATATATACTATTTTTATGCAGGGAGTAATTGAAACTAACATAAAATTATGTTAGTGCAAGATAGGAGAGCAGCCACCCATAAGCCATGAAATAGCCGGTGGAGAAGATCATGAGTGACAGGCTCTCACAGACAGCTGGAGAAGGAAGGGATGATTCCCAGCCTGCTGAACTTTTTTCTTCCCCAGTGTACAGCGCTCCTGTTCATGGGTATGTCAGCTCCATATCACAAGTCTTCTGTCATCTGTTTATTCTGCTTCAGTCATGAGAGTTCAAGGGGTAGACCTTCAGCTATGTAAATATGGTATTGATGCTGAAATTGTAGAAGCCAAGCATCTGCAGACAGCTCTCATTAGAAGCCATGCTCTCTTCAGCAGAATGAGCTTTTCAAAGAGCTGAATAGAAGTACAGAACACAACACTCAGGAAAGTTGCAGGGATGAGATCTGCATAAAATTATCAATACCCATTTTATTTTTGTTGTTAGAATGGTAAATAGATGCCTTAAGCAGGCGTCCATCACCTTCATTATTGAAACAAAGAATTTCAAGGAAAAAAAACCACATTTTATCTACAGTAGGGCAAATATTGCAGAAAATAAATTGGGGCTTTCAAACATCTCTGCATTAAAATATCAAACTTGCTTTGGCATTTATGATCCTTTTTAATCATTTTTTTTTCCTGTGGACATGCAAATCAATGAATCTGGGTGATTTACAGGCTCATTTGTGGAAAACAAAGGTTCTTCACGTGTTTGTATGAATTTGTGAACTTCACTGATGGAATTCTTTAGTTAACATTGCCTTTCAGCCTGTGATGTATGGTAGCCTGCAGAGACAAGCTATTTGTTCATGATAATTAGCATAATTAAACAAAGCAAACCTATTGTCAGTCAACATCACTCTATTGGGTTTTCTGTTTTCCACTGAAAAGGTCAAGAAGTTCTTTATGGTAATTTCTTCATCTGTGTGTGCAAGGTGAGAAAGGAGACCTGCGATACAATGTGTGTAGACAGGTTACTGCTCCATTGCTGGTGGCAGTGGTATCAGATATTCCTCATGGTGAGGTAAAGTTGGGCAAGAGAACGACTGAATCTGCAGGTTTCCACTACTCCTGTTCTTGTCCATATGGAGAAGGCCATTGATTTTCTCTCCACACACCCCCCCCCCCTTTTTTTTAAGCAGAGATTTAAGTGAGAAATAGAAGTATCTTATATAACTTGGCTGATCATATTGAACAGTCACTTGGCAATCTTGCCAGCACAGGGTAGTCTGGAGTATTTTTGTGCCATGAAGCGTCTGGACCATCTAGAATGACAAACAAGCTTGGAAAACTCAAAACTGCTTCACGGATAATTTGTGATCAGAGTAAATGCCAAATTATTTCACATTTGTAGCTCCTCAGTTGAGAAAAATCCCGGCTGTGCATCTGATCAGCAAAAATAGGGTTCATAATAGGGTTTTATCTCTGCTGAGGGATCTGGTGTGGCCCCTCAGTTTTAATCCAATGTCCAGTGGCATGCCCTGCTGTATTTTAGGAAGAAAGCTGCTTTCTGCTTTCTGGCTGTATTTTATTAGCCCATACTTGCCTGAATACTTAACATATTATTCTTTTTCTTTCTGCCTTTCCTGTGTTTTACACTGGATCCCTTCCGTGATTTTATCCACATAGCCACTACAGTCACATATGTATGTGCTGTTTCATCATCCTCCCATGGCCCTCACTTTACAAACACAGTTACAAAAGCACAGCAATGCCTTGTTCTTGACTACAGTCTCTGTCACAGTCCAAATATTTAGTACTTTTTATGTCCTTTGGTTAGTTTTTGCTCTTCCCTAGTTGTAGTTCGTAAAAGTCAGATTTTGAGTTCTACTTGCATTTATAACAACTTTTCGTTCATTTCACTGTCAAGCTGTGCTGCTGCTTTTGAATTGCTGTCAGTGCCAGACAAACTTAAACGCAAACAAGTTTCTCTTCCCTCCCTCATGCCTTCTGTTTCCATCAAAATAGAAGACAAAAGAAATGGCCAGTGACATTTTTGATCACTGCTGTCAATGAAGCAGTTCTGTGGAGGTGTTCATTACTTAATGAACACGTAAGGAGACAGGGTTTGCTCAGCATTTTTCAGACTTGTTTGTCATTTAATGCAATTTGGACAGATGTACTTGAAGATTAAGAGTGAAGGTAGGAGCAGACAGCGGAGAAGAACTGTTAAACGGCCAAGCAAACCAACTGAATTTTAAGGAGTCTGGAAAGCTGTTCCAGACAAACGGTGTGATGTGGAGATAAAGGGAGAATCAAGCCCAGAGGGAGGAAAGTACATTCACAGAGATTTGGTGAGAAGGCCAAAGAACTGGAATTTTTTGCAGCAAGAAGCAAGGAGTGAAAGAATTTGAAGACGGAAGTAACTTGCATGAGGACAGTGCTTTTGATGAGTGAATTTTGGCTAGTCTGGATTGCAGGATGGAGGTGAATTGTTCTGCTCTGAATCAGTAGGTGTTGCAGAGATTTACAAACTCTTGAGAAAGCATCATTGCCTGCAGCAGTTCCCTGCCATTTTGTCTCTGTTCCACCATGAAAAGAGCATTGAGAGTTTGTGGAGCTGTTCAGGTTAGTCAAGGGAGGAGCAGGAAGCAGCAACCAGGTATCTCAGGCTCTTTCTTACCCATCAAATTGCATGCAGCACCCTGAACACAAACACATCCATAGGTGACAGCAGCTGGCACAAAGCAGAAAGGTGAATTTTGGAATCTGTTTACAATTTTTAATTTTGTGGAGAAACAAATGATTGGATGGTAAAGGGATTCTAAAATAGTCTCTACGTTTGTAAAAGGACTGAAGTTTGCAATGGATTTATGAAAACTTTCATTCAGAGGTAACCTGGAAAGTAGAAAAGGAAAAGAGCTTTCTTTTCTTTTTTTCTATGAGATATAAAGTCAATCTGCCATATAACATTCTGTCTTTGGACTTGTCTTCATTTTAGAGCTTTACAACATTGAAGTTAGACAGTTGCAGCAGTATGATAGATGTACATGAACTTGGTTGTAGCACTGTGCAAAGATGCTGGTCAATAAAGATAGAACAGAACAGAATAGACTATTTCAGATGGAAGGGACCTACAGCAATCATCTAGTCCAACTGCGTGACGAAAAGTTAAAGCATGTTAAGCATGTTGATGCAAATGTCTCTTAAATGCTGACAGGCATGGGGCATCGACCACCACTCTAGGAAGCCTGCTCCAGAGTTTGACCACCCTCCCAGTAAAGAAATGCTTCCTAATGTCCAGTCTAAACCTCCCCGACACAGCTTTGAACCATTCCCATGTGTCTTATCACTGGATGTCAGGGAGAAGAGATCACCACATCCACCTTCACTGCTCTTCCTCAGGAAGCTGTAGAGAGTGATGAGGTTGCCCCTCAGCCTCCTTTTGTCCAATCTAGACAATCCCAAAGTCCTTAGCTGTTCCTCATAGGACATGCCTCCCAGCCCATATCTGGAAGAAGGTAAAGCAGTTTAGAGTGTTGTGCCTATGTTCAGTACTTGGGATTTTGCTAGTATACAGGTTTTGACATCTGGGAAAGCTTACTGTCATTTAAAAACATTATCTGTGCCTTACACAAATACTGGACATATTTTTGGAGTTACTGCTCCAGCAGCAAGGGAAGCAGAAGGGAGTCCTCACCTCTGCTGCAGCTATTCCAGTTCACAGTCCGACACCTAATTTGAAACTGCAGTTAGAGCTCACTTGCCTTTCAGATGCTGGTCTGTGAGCTGGAGCAGCTGTGGTGTGATGCACACATAAGGAAGCTGGTGTGGCAGCAGTATTCCTCAGCAGAGAGCTGGACCTAGCACCACACAGCAACCTTGGACATCACTGAATACAAGTCCAACCCAGGGCATGACAGCAGCATGGGCCCAGCCTCACTTGAGAAAGAATTTGTGTTGATCGAGCTTGCTTTAGAGATCTCAGGAATGTGAAAGCTGGGTTTCCCTGGCTCTGCTGAAGAGTGGGAGCTTTTTCATCAAGTGAAGGAGTTAATCCCTCTTTCTTTTCCCACTCTTCCCAGGGTTTGTGAGCATTTATGTTAACTAGGAGCTCCAAAATGAAAATATTGTAAGAGCTTGAGAAAAATCACATGCCATTCTACCTAGTGATGTTTTACTTGTTGATTTCTGATGTTACAAACTTAGTAGGTTTCATTGTGTGTAGACTCAAGGAAAAAGTAAATAGATGGAACTTGAATATTTGATTTAAAAATACTCATTTCCACAGAATGCTTTCTGTCCATTTTACCACTTGGAAGCTGCTCTCACCCTCACCCTCCTTCCTCCAGCAACTGCCTTATTATAAAGGCAGTTCAAAGCTCAGTTTTTCCATTATGAGGGAATTAGGGGCCAAACAACTTCTGGTTAACTACTTGACAGCCCCTCAAAAGGCCTAGTAATGCAATCCTGACTCTCACAATATTTGGTATTCCCTTAGAACCCTGTCCCTTGAGGCTCTTGATTAGATGAGAATCTCTGCTTTCAAGAAAAGAAAAAACCATAACTCTCATGGCTTTGGAGCAGGATTTGAAGATATGACCCTGATTCCAAAAAAAAAAAACCAACCCAAAACTGTGTGGGGGGATGGAGGAAAGAAAGAATGAATTGCATTTAAAAAAAAAAAAAAAAATCTCAGTTGTGGAGAACCCAATTCATGATTTTTTAGCACTGGAGAATATCAATATTATACTGAACTTTTAAATTAAAAAAGTAGATAAATTGCTAACTAATTTACAACTCTGCCAGACTAGGCAAAACCATGGACAGTCATGTCTTTGAGCATATGATTATGAAATATCCAGACTAGTAAATATAAATGAGATGATTGATAATACACTAACTTAAGTTAAAAGCTTCAGTATAAGTATACCCAAAGGATATGCCCAGAGTGGATCATGGTCAAATCTTGTTAGAGGAAAGAGTGAATACAATCAATAGAGGAGCTGTTGGAAACATAATCCTGTTCACTGCAGGGGTTCAACCTGTACCACATTTCTAACTTCAGTAATAATGCTTATACATATACAACTGTGCAGGGGATGAAGGCTGCCATCTTTGGGAATATGAACTTGAACATACGACAGATAATTATCCGTCATCTCACCAGCTTGTCATTTATCTAGGCTGAGCTCTCAATTTGCCACAAGCATTGGTGAATATCCACACAAAACTCACAAATGAGTTTGTGGATAGTAATTTTGTTTCAGTTATGACAAAATCAAGTTTGTAAAGAACGCAAAGTGTAAATGGTCAAATTAATCTTGAAATTGTCTTGGGAAAAGTTTCAATTGAACCGAATAAGAATGTTGTTTTAAAAAGGTGTTTGTACATTTTTAGGTGTTAAAAGCCCTTGAAGAACTGAAATTTTAATGGAGGTTAATAAACTAGATTATAATGAGCCATTGTTACAAGTTTACTATGTTAAAAAGCTGAGTCATTTTACAAAGTATGAATCATAATATTTATGTGAAAATATTTAGCTGAAATGAAGTAAGTCCAATGATCTCATTAGTATAACACTGTCCAGCTGAAAGAGTTTTGCTGGTTTAAGTTTAAAATATGTATTTATTTATATGCATATATCTATTACATATGCCCGTATGGTGACGTGAAATCTTGGGTTTAAATGATTTCTTCCTTATGTAGGTAGAAAACCATTTGTTGTATCTGTTTTTTAAGCACATTCATAAATGAATGGATTTTAGATTTCATAAATGGCTTTTGTTAATTCGCTATTTTTAAAATACTTGCAAGAACTCTTCTGTTGCCATGACAATTTGATTTCCATAAACATGATTTTTTTGTATGTGAATATCCATCGTTATATTTGCTATGCTGTGTTGGGGAAAGGAGATGGCAACTTGACACCATCGAAATCACTATGCGGAGGGGCCCATATAGTCAAATCTCTTTCACTGACAGTGGTCAGGACTAGATTCTTTATAGCAAGATAAAATAAGCTCCTGGATCAAGGTTTATGTATTTATATTCTCTGTAAATTAAAAGTTTTGGGTTGTTTTTTTTTTTTTTTTCATATCTTCTTGTAAACACTGTTGTGGAGTCAGGAAGCTCTAAGTTTCCTTTCCACTGAAAATTCCTTCCAAGAATCTAAAGACTGAATTCTAGCTAAAAGTACAGCTGCATCTCCTGGGGTCTACGCAAAGCAACTGCAAGGACATACAACTCTCGTTGCCCTGAAACCCCCTCTGGATTTTCTGTCCTAGTGGGAGGGGTTCACAAAGGATTTAGGGCTGTGAGAAGGAACTGGTCACAAATTGGGACATTTGTGAGGTGTAGCCCAAACCTTTCTATTGTGTAACCCCCCTTTCTATTATGGGGTTGGCATGGTTCCCCATACCTTCCTTCTGTCTTTGTGAAATTATTGCAACAAATCAGACCTGTTTCTGAACTCATTTGCTCCAGATTGGTCATCAAGTAGTCTGTTGAAAGAGTAAGTACATTGGTTTTGATGTAGTTAGACAATTTAGTTAGAGCAGAGTCTATGGATTCTAATGCTGCAGATTCTGCACCATTAAATTATCTCTCTTGACCTATTTAATTGTGAAAGCATTGCCAAATCTTCCTGTCCATATTGCAAGGATGATAATGGTCTCTGTTCTTTAGCTCTGCACCCAACAAACTGATTAATATCAGAGACAGTTTAGCAGGGGTTTTAGAAAACAAATACTAATTTTTTTTAAAACAATCGTTTGGACTCAGCATCACAAGATTTTTCCTCCTACTGAAAATTCCATTGTGGCTACAGAGAGCTGGTGGGATGGTTTCTTTTCTCATGTAAAAGAAAGAACAGAGCACAGGAACTACAATCACTGGCATTTCTGAATACAAAAATGCTCTCTTGTTTTCTCTTTTAAAAACCAGAAGGTCATTTTATACATTGACTTGCACCTGAGTGCTTATTTCGCTCAGTCCTCTTCTCCTCTCACACATCCCACGAAACCAACATGAAATGGATTCTCCTGTCACTCCTTTGAAGCTGACTCCCTGAGGTAATGTAACTTTCATCTTGTTTAATTTGGTCAGCTGTACATGGTGACCTGATTTTTGTGCCCTGAGAGCTAGCCCCTTACATCACATACTGCCACAGAAGGCTAGTGTTCTTTCATACGCATGCTGCAGAGGTGTAGGTAGCAGCACAAGTGCAAGGCGCAGCTTGAACCAAGCCATGAATGCGCATAGAAGAATGGGGAGGGCTCTGGGTCCTGCCATCAGCCATTCTGGGTCACCAACCCGTCTTGATCCAAATAACTCCTTACACACAAGGGTGCCAACATACAAATTCTCATTTCCATCACAGTTAAGCCTCAGTATTCCCACTTCGGATATTAGATTCAAGGCAACATAGTTAAAAATAGGATGTGTCTCCTTGTGCTGTGTGCAGCAGATACCTAGAAGAAACCTGTGGTGGTGCCAGGAATAGAGTTCAGACCAAGCATTAGTTCCCAGGAACCACTCTTTCTCAGCAATTACACAATGAATCCTCCTTTTGGTAAAGCTGTGGTAAATAAATAGTATCAACCCACCCTTAGTATTATCAACACAAGGAAAAAAAGATTTTTCATCTGTGTATTAACTAAAATGTGGTATATACATGGTGCGATTGCAGATCTGGCCCACGCGCATATATGTTCTGCTGTCATATCAGTGCTTTCAATCCACTCGGCATTCTTTCGGTGCTCATTTACTCTCTGTGCCAAGGCAGAACTGTTCAGAGAGGATATTTCTAGTTGCATTGAGGACTCCAGGTCACATTGCTTGGAGCAACAAGCGGTCATTTGAACCACTGAAAAACAGGTACAAAATGTAGGCATTGCAAGCTCAACCCACTTGTCAGAACTGGGGATCCACAACCTGCAGAGCAGTATGGTGTTGAGCCTCTAGAACCAGTTTGCCTCACCTCTGCTCACTATTTTTGCTTCTTATTGTAACATTTATGGGAAGAGTTCACAGTCTTGTAGTACCTTAACAGTGCAAGGAGAATTGGGCTCAAACGTAAGGACTAATGTGAGCTGGTCCCTTGAGGTTGCTCCTGTGAATAAGTATTACTCACTGTGAAGAAGAGGTGTGTAACTGGGCTCTTACATGCACTTAAAACCAGAGAATATGCTTCCTAAGTTGTAGCACTAAGTAGGACACCCATTGAGGACTGCATTTCCCAAGTGAGACAGTAACCAAAGCTAAAAATCTGAAGCTGTTACATCAGAAAACTTACCCTGCTTTCTCCCTTACAAACATGGTTTTAAGTATTTATGACGTTTCATCATATTCTACCAAATGATCTTTAGTATATTTTGCAAATGGAATCATAACTAAATGACAGGAGACCTTACTCTAGTAACTGTAATTTAAGTCTTTCCTGAGAAGTCCACTATTTACTGGTATGAGAAGTGCTGAGTAGGTTGAGCAGGGTGTTACTGCATTATTATTTCAGTAGCACTGGGAAGTGCAGACTACATGCAGGTCCTGTTATGATACAGAAATAGGAAGGAAGAGTTATATCACACACTTAGGCTGTTTGCAGTATGAATGGAGAAGTCAGAGGAATACCTGGGAAGTTGGTGGCACAACAGGCAAGGAATCTACATGGACTTCTTGCAATTTCGTGCCTCAAATCAGGCAGCCATGCCTTAGTTTCCATTAATCTCTTCTAAGGAAACTGTTTTTGATTAACTACCTCCATCACTCTTGGACTTTGTGTTTGTCAGGAAGCAAGGTGTTGTCTGTGCCATGCATTAGTGAAAACACAAGAAATAGGTAGGATGGACAAGTCAGTTGGTAGTTCGGTTGTGTAGTTACTCCCTCACATGATCCTATTCCTGTGAAAGCTACACACTATTTTGTACACTCAAGGGAGACTTCAGCATGTTTTAGTTAGTATGTGGCAAAAAAAACAAAGACCCAAAGCCAAGCAAGCCATTTTTTTTGTAGCACAGATGCAGCCTAGAGTTGCCATTTGAAAGAACACTGATTTGTACTGTGTCTTCTAGTTCAGTATTAACAGATACTTGCAGTAAGTAGGCCCCACTGTGTTCCTTCTCGTTTACACCACATTTGTGTGCAACATGGGGTCTTACTGTGACCTTAAAATGTACTGTGTAGGTGACCATGGCACTGTGCAGACAATAGGAAAAGAATGGGTCCTATCCCAGCAGCTTGTGATAGAAATGTAACACCAAGAGTCAGATCAGAGTTAAAAGAAATCTTAATAAAAACACACAATACAGTGTAATGAAAAGAAAAATGTTTCCTTGAGTTGTATGTTTAAAGGACAAGTTTTAAAGGCACAGTTGGGACTTGTTTCTTAGCAACAGGGCTCATCTGAGCCATGCAAACACTGTCATGTTGGAAAAAGATACCCTCAAGAAGAAAGGCAATATGAAAGGAGCTAGAGACATCAAATTTAGATGTCTTCCTGCTGTTGCAGGAGAATTTTATCAGCATTGCATAGCCTTCAGGCAATGACCAAGGTCATTTTAATAAACTGTAATGGTCAGAACAAAGAACTTGTCTTTCTCAAAAGGGAAGAATGGCAAAAATAACATTTAAAAAGATGTACATTGGTATTACAGGGATACCATAAACCATAGTTTAGGTCCTGTGTCTTCCTCTGTATCCATGATAACATGGCTGTATTCTACAATGAGTACGTAGGAGTCCTGCAGAACGAAGTCCTTGCTCTGTTGTACCTCATACTGTATGTTGATGTATACTAGATGTTTCCGAGGACAGTCTGTAATGCAATAACCTGCCTATAGCAAACGCTCCTCCTAAAGGATTTGATTAGCTAGCTGATACACCAAAGCAGAAGATAATTTTTAGTAATATTATTTAGTCAAAATAGCTTAGTGGAAAGTGTTCTATTTATTGGACGTCTACCTGTGCATCTGAGTTGGTTGCCATTATCATCTGTGGGAAGGAATTAGGCACTACCAGTGTGTGATTCATCTCTTCTCTAAAATAGGTTAAGTGAATCACACCCTCTGGAGGCCTCTGTCTCTTTTTTTTTTTTTTNAGTGTAACTGGCTCAAATTAAGGAGACACCTACCTTTTAGATACCTGAAGTTAGGTCAGATGAAAGCTACTCATTAACTGGTTTGCAAAATAAGGCATTTGCTTTAATAGTTTCAAAATACATCCTGCATTGCCCACGCATCTTTCTGGATCTAGTCTTGTCCTTACAAGAATTCATAAGTAGGTCTGACCTCCATGCTGTTTCCTAATGCATATACATCTACCATGTCTCATGTAATTTGTATATTTTTGAAGCTTAGACCTCTTGATCTTTCTCATGAGTCCTCACATAAAAACCTTTAACTTCTGTAATTACTATCATTGCCCTTTCCCATAGCTCTTTGCCAGCTCTTTTCCAAACTGTATGTGTACTGGGTATTGGTGGAAAGGTTTTGGCAGCAGAGGGCTGTAGGGGCGGGGGGACACCTCTGCGTAAACAGCTGCAAGAGACATGCATGGAGAGCCTATGCTGGAACAGGTATTTCTGACAAGAGCTGCAACTTGTAGAGAGCCCAAGCTAGAGCAGATTTGTCCCGAAGGACTGCAGTCCATGGAACGTTCAACACCAGACCAGGGAAAAAGCATCAGGAGGAAGGAGTGACAGAGAAGAACTGCTGTGAATTGACACCCCCCCTACCTTCCCCATCCATTTTGTACTGCTCAGAGTGGAGCTGACATAGATGAATCAGGAATGAAAGAGTTAATTTGAACCTGCGGGCAGAGGGAAAATAAGGGGAAGAGATGGTGTTTAATTTGTCTGTTTCCTCACTATCCAAGCCTTTTTTTATTGGCAATAAATATTTTCGCTAAGTCCAGTCTGTTTTGCCTTTGACTGTAAATGTCTTTATCTTGACCTACAAACTTATTCATCATATTTTTGCCTTCTGTCCTGTGGAGGGGAGTGAGAGTGCAGCTGGGTGGGTGTCTGACAGCCTGCCAAAGTCAAACCACCACAGCACATCACTGATTTCTGTAATGCCGTTATAACTTCTTCCATAACATCCTTCCTCTAGTACAGTCTAAAATCTTGTTAGCTTTGCTGACTGTGGAACACCTGGAGCACTGTCACTACACTGCTCACGGTGATATTTAGATCCCTTCCTTGAAGGATGTGCTGGATGTCCACAGCGTTATTTCCTTTATGCATTGTCTACGGTATAGAAAGTATGAGAGAGGTCCTTGCATGCTCCACATCAGTAGCATTGAGAGCTGCTGTATTTGTTAATGGCATTGACAGATTAGCTCGGGTACAACTTGGGAACTGGCTGCTGCCTCTCCTTGCTTGACCCCAGCCAACTGGGATGACACCTGGCAGTAATCTCCTGTTATGATGATTAACATAGAAAGGTTTCCCTTCTCACTCTTTTGACTTCTGGGGCATTGATGACTCCATCACAAACTGGATTGTGGCAGCTCAAGCAGTTACAGCTGAAGTAAGAGTGTCTGTTCCATGCCCTAGCTGGAGATACATCACCTCACAGATGGCAGATAAAAACATCTATTAGTACCTCAAACCCATGGTTAAAAAAAGCTAAGTTTAAGTTTAGGAAAGTTTTGGTAAGAGTTTGCACTGAGGCTGCTGTGGCAGATTCTCTTCTGTTGACTCTGATGTAGGTTTATATNGATTAATTGCCTGGCAGCTGGTCTTCAGCCTGTGAATCCTCATATAGTTGCACAGCATAAGCACTTGATAGTATGCTATTAGACCAGTTCTGTTATCCTCAACTCATAGAAAACCCAGCACATATCAACACTCGTTAAACAGGAAGAAATATAAACTATGACAGCACAGGAAAGAGACTTTTCAGACAAACATCATTTAGTAGCCTGTTGTATCCTCATTTTCTGGTACGTACTCGTAAGCCTAGTATGTATGTTTCATTTTCATTATAGCCAAAAGCATTGGAGAGCAGTGAGGCTAAACTAGGAAAGCCAGAATGTGATCGTGTAACCTGACAGCTCTTTCACTATGGCCTCAGGCATGATTTAATCTGGAACTCCTTTATTTCAGTGAAAATTCGGTGACTTAAATGTTTTCAAAAGTCTGCGCTTTAGCTTCTCTGCCTTCCTTCTTTTGTTCTTCAACAGAAGGAAGAGAATGCTGGCATGCATAGTTACACAGACATGCACTGGGGTGTCATTAGTGCTTATGAAACGCTAAGATAAATAGAACTAGATGAAGTGCTGCTGTTGGTCAGTATGGACATTAGCAGAGAAAGGACAGTATGTTCAAAGCAGAATGAGTAGAAAATATAGGCAGAGTTATTTGCCTATGTTAAAAAAAAAAATGAAGATTTATAAATAGTTTAGGGCCAGACGTTTGAGAAGGATAAGAACTATGTGTTTTCTCCCTGCTGAGCAGTTTGGCTCTGCTGTTGATCTTCACTAATTGGAAAATAAAAAGCACTTTTCCAACAGACTTTTATTGCCTTAATCCCAGATTTAGAAATGTGATGTTTCACATGGATTCGGAGCATAGTACAGACTATGCCTGTTTTGTATTATTTCCACTCACTTTCCCACAGCACCACGCAGGTTCTGCTTCATACAGAATTTGCTGCCGACACGTCAGCAAATGCACTAGCACCTTCTCCTGATAATCCTTTCTTTCTTAAAGCATGCTGTGATTTAGGGGCTTCCTAACCCACAAGTTGTAATTGCATCCCTGTATTGTAGTAGCCTTTGACTGACCTTTCTTCTAGGTGTATTTTGATCAGTATTAGTCCAATTAGTAGTGAGGGGAATTGATCACACTGCCTTACTCTGCCCAATTCTCTTCCCACTCTCATCCCACCCCAAATCTGGTCTTGCTTTCTGTCAGACGGTAAAAAAAAAAAAAAGCACTGGTTCCACATGATGTGCATTACTGCTAGCACATGCATCAGCTTGAAACATGTTGCTGCCAGCCATGCTGTCTCTCAGGTCAGGCACAGTGGGCTTTGTGCAAAGCACCATTCCCATTTCCAAACATTCAGCCAAAAGACCAAACACAATCCTGATGGCAGTTCTTGTTTGCCTCGTTCCCTCCAAGAGCAGATGCAGGGTTACTGGTGAGCTTAAGCAGTGGTATTTGTTCTACCTCTGCAGGAGCAGGTTGATTTTGAGGCTCTTTCTGGAAAGGACAGGGTGATCCGAGTGTTTGGCCCAAAACACTTCGCCTTCTGCAACAGCTGAGAAGAGTACAGAGCAAGTTGCAAAGGCAAATGCAAAGATTCCTAAAGAGCCCTGGGCTGCCTCTAGTTTTTTGCAGGGGAATACATCAGAAACTGCCAGGGGAGCTCGAGGCACAGCTTGTTACTGCCTTTCTCTGCAGGGAGCTGCCACAGGACAGTGGTTCCATTTGTAGAGCACAGCATCATCATTACAAGCTTGACATTCTACAGTAGTCCCTTCTGCTTAGATTATTGCACTGTCCTAATTGCCCTAGTAGGAGATAGAGACACATGGTCTGCTGTGGATGGTCCTGGAGCATTGGTGGTCCTGTTCCAATCTGTCTCCAAGGAAAGCTTAGTAAGATGCAGCTGCTTTGTGATGTGGTCCTAATGCATTGACATCTTTGAATTTTGAGGGAACAGACATTTTTCCTCTAGAAAATACTAATTGTAAAATTTAAGGTAATTTTTCATGACTGCATCTGGTTAAACAAATGCTCCTTTGAATGACAATAACAGGCTTCTGCTATCAGATTGTTCTGTGTAGCACAGTCAGCTAAAAATACATGTGTGGTTTTTTTTTTTTCAGTGCAGGCACAATAAAAGATGGCAGAATAGCTCTAATGTGTCAGATTGCTGCCTTTGTACAATACTGTACTAGAAATCTTACTTTTTAAAATGTGAGGGAAGAAAAAATGCTACATTTTAGTCATTAAATGAAAGAAAAATGAATTATTTTAGCTAGAAATGTGGGGTTATTTAATGCTTAAGTGTAGGAAGCTATAATGACTGTAGAAATACACTTCAAGGCACCTGTAGGGATTAGCATAGGAGAGTAAGGAGTTCCTAAGTAGAAAGAGAACGTTGTGGTATATAGCAGTGTATCAATGGTCCACTCTTTCAGAGAGCACACAGTAGCCCAAGATTTTTTGGGGGGGTGGGGCAGGAGGGCGAAGCACAAACTCAGTTTGTGTTAGTGAACAGCTGTCCCTCTGCCATTACTGAATGACTTTGGGTAGAAGAAAGTATAGCCTTCTGTCATTGTGGTGGTTAGAACTGCAGATGTCTACATGTGTAGGAAAAGTATCTGACCCATTCATTAGTCTTAAAAATTAGACAAATAAGATAATTCACACAACAGTGATTCAACTGATTTGGCCTTTGTAAATTCCTAATATGGATGGGGACATCTGTTAATTACAGAAATAAATTGTTGCAACAAGTTACCTTGTGTCACACAAAGTACAACAGATCCTTAATTCAAGGGTAGGGGTTTTATGTTGCAGGGTATATAAGTGATAACAGCAACAGATGTTCATCAGCTCCAAAAGTTAAGTCTTAGAGTGAAAAGAATTTTTTATGGGGTGTAAAGGAGAACTGTGGCTGGAGAGTAGGCTATAGCAACTGAAGTGAGGGTAAGGAAAGAAAAACATTGAACTTGTTGATGTGAGAGAGAAAAAGGAATAGTACTTAGGGTGACCTGAATGCACAGGGAAAGGAGAGGGAGGAATTAAATATGTAATTCTCCTCCTTTTCTGTTCTTTTGCAAGCCTGATTGATGGGAAGGTGGTCGGTGGTGTCATCAGTGAGAAACATTCACCACCCAGGGAAATGTAGTTTGACTTTGCAATCATCAAGTTAAGACAAGAGGATGTTCAAGCAGAGATACCAGAAAGACTGGGCAGGATGTGGGAGAAGCATCCTAAAGAGATGCAGGAGTTTGAGTCACTGGCACAGAGATGGAGATGGCACATGCAGGCTTGTGTGTGGATGAAATCTAAAGAAGGCATGGTATGGAGCGAACAGAAAACAGGGGGAAGGGAATTGCAGAGGCTCAGTCCATGCCTCTGTGAAATAAAGAGAGAAAGATAGAGTGAGAGATGTTGAGGATGTGATAGGAGAAAGGCAGATGGCAAGATGTCAAAAAGCAGAGAGCCCCCTAATGTACTCCAGAGCCAGAAATACTGCAGATGGAGCAGAGGTCCTGACACTTGCCCAGACTCTTTGCCCAAAACTTAGTGAGAACAGTTTCAGAGGAGACAGAAGCCTCATTTGTAAGAGAGGAGAAAATTGAGGTGACATTGCAACATTTCCAGGGCAGAGGGAGGAAGCTGGTTAAAGCAGCTGGAGAGATAAGTGGAGCTGTAAGACCGACAGTTCTGTCAAGGCAGGAGACTTACAAGAGGCCTTTTTCTGTAGTGGTGTAAAGTATAGTTCTCACCTTAGTTCCAGCTATGCAGTCCCATAAACTGAGCTCCCATCATAATGTGAATGCTGATACAGTGAAGCCAGGCCAGAAGTGAGCTTAAACCACCATCAGCTGTGAGAAGCTGCAGGGTTACAGAAGCTAGATAACTAGTCTCCCAGCTGTACAGCTTCTGAGCACAAGGTGAGCCTGGACAGCCTCCCAGGATCACTGGGCATCATGGTCCTGCTCAGCTAGGGAGCAAGGAGAGCAACACCAGCTGCTGTACAGAGCAGAGCCTGGTCCTCCCATAGCAAAACAGACTTGCTAAAAAGTTAAAGTGCATGTATGCATATAGGATCAATTTTCTACAATCAATTCTGCTTAAGTATGTATCCATGCAATTCACGTTAGCCCTGATTGAGTTCATGTTTGAATTAGATTCATCAGCCTCACACACAGACCAGCAGGCATAAGTTTGCCACAGTCTGTTACTATTGTTTAAAAGAACTGTCTTCCTGCTGTTTGCACTTCTGAATTGCTGCCAAGATCAGGTTAGACCTGATGAGCCAAATTAATCCCCAGTGTAACTCTGTGGCAGTCAATGGATTTGTCAGAGATGACTCTGGGCCCAATATAGATGTATTTTTTGGCAGTAGGAAAAGAACACTGACATAGGAATGAATAAAGGCTAGATGGATGGTCCCTCAGCTGAGCCTGCCCTTTCAAGACGTGTTTTCACTTTACACCCACACCTTCTTTCTAAGGAGGTGTGTTCCTCTGCCTTCCCTGCTGCTTGATCCGGAGTCCTGAACTGGAGGAGCCATGCAAGGTGCAATTGGTAGTCCTTGGTGGGTTGGATGTTAAGGAGCTTTTTGAGCTGCTCCACAGACTCTTGAGAGACAAAATACGTAAAAACAGTTCCTGAGAAGATGTAGCAGGAGTAGCTTTGGGGATATTCAAGAACTGCAGTATGAGCTCTTGGGACAGGGAGAATCTTCCAGGGCTCATACATTGCCTACCACAAGGAGGTCTTGGCCCTGGCTGGCGCTCAAGTAGCAAATGTGAATTCCCTTTCCTCTGCAGAACTAGTACGTGTCAAAAAACATCCCTGTTTAGAAAATACTGTGGAAAACTGGGTAAGAACTGTCTGTAGCGAATTCCAGTTGGTCAAACTGGAGGACATACAGAAGCAGAGAAACAATGTTATTTGTGTAGGCTGTGAAGTCTTGTGTTGCAAGGTCAGTGCAGGGTGTCAGGGTTGGTCCCCTCCCCCCAGTCTAATGGCTTCTCTGTAAAGCAGGAAAGGACGTTTAAAAGTCTGAATCTCATCTCAGCTGCACCCTTTAACATTTAGATAAGTGCTTCCAGCAGTCTCGCGTAGGAGAGTTGAACTATTTTGCTGTTGTCCCTAACCTTATTGTAACCTATTCTACACGAGAATTATAAAAAAAGAATGACAGGCAGGATGAAACTATGATAATTTCCAGTTTCTTTTTGTATAAGACTTTCTGTGGTACATCTCACTCCATATAAGTCTTCCCTAACCTCTGAAGAATGGTGTCCTTGAATCACTGTATAATAGCGGTATTACTTTTCATATTTCACTCAGAATAATTCCATGCTGTATTCTGATGTTCAGAACTACTCTTGTGATATCTACAAACAAATGCATATGCATTTTTATCTAATGCTGAACAGTAGCTAGATGGCAGATACTGGTAAAGGGAAAATCTGCCCTGTAAAGGAAATAAGTGTAAATTGGACACTTTTTCCTGCAAATTGGGAATGCAAGAACTCCTGGAGATTGTGGTGTGCAGGGGGTATTCAGATGAAAAGACCACCTGTAAAATCCCACAAGCACACTTACATGGTTGTGCAGTGGCCCGGGCCTTGCTGGACACATCTTGGCTGGGCAAGAGGCATTAACTGTTTGTGGGTAACCTGGCTCCTGAAGATGTGAAGTATTCATCTATGTTTCTGATCTGCTCAACTAAGCTGTGGTGTTTCCTTTAGCTTTGCTTTCAGACAAAAAGAGGACTAGACCCTGCAGAAATGATGTTTTTATCCAAGTAAATATTTCTTTTACTTTAGAAGATTACACCTCTATTAAAGGACTATTTCCCCTTAGTACAAAGGCATCTCCTCTCTGAGGCTGGCTGAGCTGTTTGATATGAGCATGGATGTGCTCAAAGGGGCAACATCGAAGTGGGGGGGATCTGTTGACTTGAAGTTCAACAGTTTTGGCATGATCAGCAACTCACAAGCATGCTTTCTGCTCAGGTGTACTGATTGCTATGAGAGTAATTACACCTGATGTTTGAGAACCAGAACAGCTCTTCAAAAATAAATTGAAAAGTCAGGAAGTGCTCTGTGTTCAAGAGCTGTTAGTCATGTAATGGCAAGAGGATGTGGCTCTGGGAGAGAAACAGAGACAGATCAGTTAAGCCTTGCATAGAATAGGTAAAGTTACAGAAATATTATAGAATAGCTGAGGTTGGAAGAAACTTCTGGTAGTCTAGTTCTTCCTCCAAGTGGGTTAAGTTAGAGTAGTGCTCAGGTCCTTGTCCACAATATCACAGGATACTTGCTGACGCAGATGCAGTGCAGTAGCCTCCACAGTCTTCACATTCTCTCCACCCTAAGAAACTTTCCTTTTAGAAAACTATGCTACCCGGGCTGAATTAATTTGTCTTGGCTGGTGCTCACATCCACAGAATCTGTAAAGTCATGGGTCACTCCAGCCTGCTCTATTTATGGAGCCTGTGCTGGGGTGATGTCAAAGTACCACAGCTCATTTCTCCACTGCCAACAAAGACTTGCTTTTGTTGGTCTGCCTGGGGCCTTTCCATGGGGAGCTGAAAAGGCTCTGGAAGGCTCCATATCCTCTCCCTGTCTTTCCCATAGGAGAAAGGCTGTAGACAGCAGGTCATGCGTAGAAGCTCACTCTGGCTATGTGCTTCACCTCTACAATTACAGCACCCGCTGTAATTATGCTCCTCACCAAAAAAAGCATGGGTTGGTTGCAACCCAGCTCTGTGTGGATCCTTGTCCTCCTCATCCCACACTGCTCTTCTACAGAATCAGTCGTGTTTGAATCTGCTGTTGAGGGATGTTAGTGTGGGAAATCTCAGTTAAAATAGATACAAGTTAAGCTGCAGAAAATGTTCCCTGCGGTTTTGTTGAATAGGGTAAGACAGCTTTATATTCTCCATTAGGTAAACTGTCACAAAATGAGATTTTTGTTTGTCATCTGTCTGAATCACCTGAAGGTACCAGAGCCAAACTTAGAGTGTAAAAAATCATCTCCTAAATATTTCAGATGTTGTGTACATACATAAGATAGCAACTTTGCAGTGGCTTTAGTAGGAAAAGTGCTTTAAGAAGAGTGCTTTTGTAAAAACTGTCCTATAAAAACAAGACCTGGTCACTATTTGACTTATGGTAGCACTGAACAAAACAGTGATACAGCCCCACATGTTAAGTGCATGAAAGATGGTAAATTTCCTGGGACAAAGACTATCCAATTAGAAAAGACACTTGAAAGTAGTGGTGTTAACATCTTAATTATGTTACTCCAGCACTACAAGAATAAATGTACAGGTTCAGAATTATTTAACAAGCAGCAGTAAAACCAGAATTCTGGTCTCTCAGATTATATTCCAGACTCTTAGGTGCAGCACCACACCTCCAGGCTACAGAGTGCAACTCTACATGTCCCCTTTAAGTCCCTGCTTGAGGTGCTTTGGCTCATAAAATGCATGCACTGAGTTTTCTGGATTAAAAAGAAAAAAGTCTTTTTGTTAGTCTCCTGCACACTTTTATCACTGCAGATCTCTGAACATTTATGTCACAGTTGTGTTTTACATTCATATATTACTTAAGAGATAGCTTGTACTTTGGGGTCATTTTGGAGGCTGGTACACTTTATTATACTTCAGTTTCAGCTGTCTCTGTAGCAAAACCTCTAATCGCTCTGCATCCCCATCTAACTTCCTAATAAGACTAATTCTGTTTTACGTCTTAGTAGTCCCTAATTAACATAATTTGTCTTCACAGTTAAGGACTCCAGGGTATCACAGCAAGCTCAGAGTCACTGCTCAGTGAATGTTAGAAGTAGTTAATCTATTCTTCCACAAGCAGACCAAATGTGGTTAGGTAGCTTCAAAGGGCTAAATTAGTTGCAAGGCAGCAATCAGTAAGACCGACAAGGGGGCAGTCCGTTACACTGCCCTTAGCCTGCTGCTTTCCTTCTGCCCAATTAGAGCACCCTGAGATGGGCACTAATGGCACTTAATTAACCTGTGGGATGGCAGAGGCAGGAAAACCAGTGAGCATTTGATCTGGCTTCACCCAGAAAAACACCGAGTGCCCTTCTGAGCCCTTATACTAGTGTGGAAGCAGACACATGAGGGTCATGCACGCCTGCCTCCCACTCCATGCCTGACAAGAAAGAGCTTTCCCTGGAACAGACAAGAATAAACTTCAGTTCATCACTGTAAAATTGGCTAGAGCCTTTGCAAAACCTCTTGAGAATCCATGGCCTTTTTCTTATTATTTTTCCCACTGTTACACAGCTCTTATTTCCAGGGGCCTTTAGGAACTGGAGGTATCAGCAAGCCAAAAAGCATTCCTTACAGGTGGTTTCATGGCCACTCTGAAATGAGGAGGGGCTCTCTCCAGATAATCTGTTCTTGAGGCTTCCAGGTTTGTATAGTTTGGACTAAAAGCCACATCCAAATTATTTTGATATCAATGGCATAAAACCGAATGTTTTGACATTTGTTTCTGAATGTACATCAAGAAAACAGAAAACTGATTTCTGGAGGTGCTTGAGAATTGTGAATTAAGATCATAGTCTTAAAACTTAGAGGTGTTTGCTGGAAGGTTGTTGCTGTCTCCTTGGTTCCTCTGTCACTTGGATCCTGAGCTCCTGTGACAAGTGGGTGCAGAGGAGCCTGGGAGAGCCATGGCAAAGCACCCAAGCTTGTGCTCCTGGGTGTCCAGTGGGAGGAGAGGGGAGCATGAGGTGGAAAAAGCACCTGGTTTAATAGCAGACAGCATGAATACAGAAAGCTCTACATGACAGGAGACAGCAGAGAGAAATCAGCAAGTAAAGCTGTTTCCATGAAACAGAGCTTTTAAGTTGCTGGTAAAATTCTAGAGCAGCAGAAACACTTCCACTTAGGGCAGATAGGCTTATAGCTAAGTGCCCTGTGCTGTAAGCGGTGGTCATGCCTTTTGTTCTCCCTTATGTTTGTTGTTATAATTGGAAGCCAATTATGTTATTTCTCTCAATGCTGGCATACTTAATAAGGATGCAAATTAATTAAAATTCTCTCCCCATTCCATTAGGAAAGAAAAAAGTAAGCATCAAGCAGGAGCAGTGTCTCAGTTCTTTTCATAGCAGCACCCCTGGCTAGCAGCAGAACAAGGGACATCTCATTTAGCCTCCCTGGCTCTTTGTTCCCTGTCTGTAACATGTGGACAGCCTGTGGTCTGCTTCATAGCAAACATCTACCTTGCAAACTGCTGAGTACTACTGAGGAACCGTATTAGCTTTAACCAAGGCAGTCTAGCTGTGGGCAAGAAGCAAGCCAGAGTCTATGAGTGGAGCTGTTAGGCTTGCTTGCTGTACCCAAAGGATGACTTTTTTGCATCCAGCAGAGCATCTCTCTGTACCACCAGTCAGCAGCACAGGTGTAGCAAATAGCTACAGTGCTACTTGGACAGCCAAGGATTCTTGAGTGACCCAAACAGGAGCCAGAACAGGTTGGGAAGAAAGGTGACTTAGTGAGGTACTAGCACTACATCTGGAAGAAGTTGGGAATAAGCAACAGATTGGTGTCACATTCAGAGAGTTGACCACAAGGCAAAGAATTTCTCTTTATGGCACAGTATCTTGGAAACATGGCAAAAGATGATACTTCTGGTGTAGATGGACTTAGGTTAAGCAATTAATTTTCTGTGACTGCAGGTGCTGTTTGGTACACACTTCCCATTTCCTATATCTAGGTTTATGTATAGTAATTCCCCCCACACCCCTTGACTTTTAGGAAATTACAATTTTTCCTCAGTGGTTCTTACTATTAAAAGCATGATGCAAAGTGTCAGTTCTGTGACCACATCTTTTATGTAAAGGGGGGGAAATTAGTTTGGGAGTCAGGCAGGTACAGCTTGCAAGAGTAATTCAGCTGCAGCAAGTCCTGCTCCACCACTGTGGATTACACAGTTGGGCCCCACATCACCATTCAACATAAGTTCTTCCATCTCTAGTGCTTCAAGCACACCCTTAATTTTAAGCATCAAGTCAACAGAATTAAACCATAGGACTGGATTGGAAAACTTCACCCAAGGATTGTGGAATGTCTGGCAGCGGAACAAGCTGTACTGCAATCTCACTATTTATGGGTGGCTGCTCTTAAGTGTTCAAAATGTTGCAGTGCTGTAGAGTAAAAATAATGCCAATGGCTCTGTGTATAATTAAAGTTTTAGTAAGTCATTTCACTTTCATGCAGCCCCCCCTCCATGTAATTCAAGCTGTGTATTTTTAGCCTTGGAAGTCTGTGAAAGTTTGTTGCAGTCAAGTTTTGAAATTAGAGTTAAAAAACTCTGCATTTTCAGAAGAGTTAACTTTTTCTAAAGCATTAAATATGAGAAAAAAATAAATCTCATTTTTGATGCAAAGGCAATGCTATCTTACTTGCACGTGGGCCATCTTCTGTAGATGCTACATAAAAACTGTCAAGCCTGTTCTGACCACATGACACAAAGCTACTAATAACAAACAAATGCAGAGCACCAGCGGTGTACTCAAGCAGTTGTAATCAATCGTGGATGGACATATCGTGCTTTAGGACGTGCTGGACATTTTTCATGCATGTAGGGAAACCAGAAGGCTAATCCTGTATCCAGCCCGCTTTCTGCAGACTTGGGAGCTGGAAGAAATCCTGTTGAGACAAGAATCGCAAGCACCAGCTCTCACTTGTCAAGCAACTGTATATTTTTGTCCATAGCGAGGCCAAAAGGACTGGAGAGAGACAGAATTCACTTTGAATGTCCTTCCAATATGGAAGGGGAAAATAAAAACAATGTGCTGGCAGAAACTAAACAGAGAATTTTTAATAGCAGGCCACGGAGAAAAATTCATGAGCTGCTCTCCATGGCAACATCTAGGTTCTGTCACGTTTGCTGCCTCCACTCTCTCCTCCTTCCCTTTCTCTTCTCCCTCTCCTACTCTTTGGCTCCCACTGTTCTTGCCCGGGTCCTGCCCGCACCGTTATCCACAAGACCTGGCTTTTGTAGGGAATCACTTTGCCAGCAGGTGTCTGCACATCAATGTTCCCCCCTTGCAACAGTGCTTTTTGTGTCTGGTCTGTGCATATGGGATTCAGATTTTTGATGTTAAGAGGTGCTGCTTGGGACAAAGCAAGCCTCCTGTTTTCTAAGCTGCCCGCTGCTCCTCCTCTTCTTCCCCCTCAAATTGTTAAAGCCACCCATCTGCCCTGTCCCCCTCTCATTCTATTTAGCAGGGGTAGGCTTTAGTCTGTATGGTTACTGCAAAGGGGGAAAAAGCTTGCCAATGGCTGTTTAATCAAACTTTAGCCTAAAAAAACCAATCTTTCTTTTAAGATGTCGGTCTAAAGCACCATTACTTCTAGAAGAAAACCAGGTAAATGCACCAAGTCCCATCTTACTTCCATAGGTGAAATGAACACAAGGGGAAGGATGTAGAGAATGCCACTGACACTCAGATTGCATGTTCCCTTGGGTGGTACACCCTTGTCTGTCCCTCGTTTTGTAGTCTCGCCATCTCTGCCTTCTTTATATTTCAAGAGAAACAAGTCCAGCATCCACTAATGGGTGAAGGATTGCTGTGTAAGTGACAAACTCCATACCATGGACTGAATGCTGGCCCCAACCCGTAGTGGAAGCAACACTGCCAAGCTGCTCAGTGCAAGAAGGCCACAGACATTTCAAATGGATAATCTGCTCCAGGAGTGTAGCTGCAGTTGTGGGCACCTGTTTTCAGAGGGAACTGAGTGGCAAGTGGGTGGGTGTCTTCCATTGCTTGCTGTGAGTGCCTTCTGTGTGTGAACACACCTCCTGACAAAGGAGCACATCTGGCCATGGAGCCAGGCCCAGGTTAGCTCCCTCAGTAGGACACCCTCCAGCCTGCCACTCCTCTGATGTTGCTGCAAACCAGAGAGATTCACTGTGTGCCCCCTGCCCACAATCACAGCTCTTCAAGGAAGCCATGGGAGGACGAGGCATGGCAGAGACCCTGACAAGAGCACTGCACTCACAAACTGCTAGAGTCATAGTAGATCACACACAGGTATATCAAATGTTCTTCTAAACCAGCCTTTTCTGTTCAGAGAGCTGCAGTAAGCTCAGAAAGAAAGCACTCTTATCTCAAAGGATTTAAGTGATACACCTGCACCGACAAGAGCTCTTTGATGCAGCCTAAGCTCTAGTGAGTTTCAGCCGGGTGGAGACTGGGGACATTGGTGAGGACTCATGCTGAGAACACTTCCAGGGCATTTTACTTTGCAGCTGTTTTCCTCAAACAAAGACAAAAACAATTCTCTGCTTTAAGAAACTTCAGCAGATGGTCAGCCTAAGTGTTGATGCTTTGCAACTTCATTTTATTGTGTTGTTAACAGTATACTTTCCACAGCCCAGCTCTACCCATCTAAGCAGAGGGGAAGGGGTTTCAGCATCAGTGGTCACTGCTATACCTGTTTCTTAGGCAAGTTTCAGTAGTTCTCTTTCCCTTATCATAATTCAGAGGACTACAGTTTAGCATTTTGATCAATGCCAATGGTGAAAGGCCTCCAGAACTGAAACAACTCCTTACAGTTCAAATTAGAATGTAAGAATGAGTTCAGAACACTTAAGACCCAAAGACGTCTTGGCCAGTAAGCAACACATTCACTGAGATACCAAGGCAATCCTTATCACCCTTCTCACACAGGTTTTTTATGACTCACACCAGCACATTTCATGAATTTTTAGCACGTCCACAACATCTGCTTCATACACCTGCCAACACTGTTTGATGACAGCTAGTAATCATTTTACTTAAAAAATTCAAAGGCACATCAGATGTGTCCCCACACAGAGTACTCCCCTGACACAATACAGCTACTCAGGTACATCTCATCCCCACAAAATACACACTCATTAACTACATCTCCCACTGTCAATCAGACAGCTTTCCTTGCTCCCACAGACACCTCAAATTCCATTCCCCTCTCCTTCCCATCTTTGCCTGTGCTTACCTGCAACTATGATCCAGCATCATGACATGGTCCTATTTTTCCCCTCTGAGAGCAGGAAAGGAGGCACCATCCCACTGCGTTATTTACTCCCCATGATACAGAGGAACATCTTAAATGACCTCAGGCTTGGGGGAAGAGATGTTTCCCAGCCCCTTCCTGGCTCCAGGCTTTTGTAGGATAGGGACCATCATCATTATCAGCTTCACATGCTGCCCCTGACTGCGGTAATTTGGGTTTCTGCTCTTCCTCCACCTGTAACAGGGCAGCTCTTTAGCTGTGATTTCCTTACAGCAGAGATGCTTTCTGTTGTGAAGCTTCAGATACCTAGTAGTCAGTGAGAAGCCCACAAACAAGTTGCCTGTGTGCTGTGGTCATCAGTGTCTTGTCTCCGTTTGTTTTGCACCCTGGCTCCAACCAGGCTCTCACATCTGATGTTTCTGGGAAGGTGCCATCAGAAGTTTACTCAAAACCAGGTCCTCCATGTGAAACACGCCAAGCTCCATGTCTGGCTGAAGCTCCTGCAGAAGTGCCCAGGATGGGTTTTCTTGCAAAAACAGGACTTCTGTCATGCAGTTTAAGATATTGCATAATGCAGTCACTGCTGCACTCAGATGGCACAGAGGAGACTGTGCTTAGGACAGGCGGTGGGCTTGACCTCATGTCTTCCTCTACCCTGAATGAGTGACCCAAAGTAGTAAACCAGGAGAGCTCTCTCCAGGGTGTGAATTTTTCCTCTAAGATAAAAAAAACCCAAACTAGTCCTCTCTCACACTATTTTCATGTATTCTGTGAGGCCAGGAACCATCAGATGATGTTCTTGGGAAGGCTGTGGCTGCCAGGCTACCAGCATAAACTGGAGAGGGGACTTTATCCTGCTTGACAACGGGTCAGAGAGGGGAGAAAGGGCAAAAAACCCCTCCTTTGTCTCTGCCTTTGTGGTGTTGTCCTACAGATACCACATCCCCTTCACGTTCAATGGGTTAAATTGTTGAAAACAAAAAGCCTTCCATACTTCCTGGTGTGATCTAAAAATACCCCAATTCTGCTGACAGCAAAAGCTCCCAGAAGTTTCCTTCCCTTGCCGAAAACAGCACGCAGCGTCCCGGCTAGCTGACACTGCCCTGAGTGAGATGAAATGAGTTGAAAGAGCAAGCTTGGCTTCCCATCCCCTCCCAGCATCACTGCGCATGACGCCGTCACCCTCTGCCCCAGAGCTGGTCCAGCAGGACAAACCTCAACCCTTACCCATCCCTCTACCCAGTCCCTGGTACCCGGTGGCCCTGGGTGCCAGGTGATTGCAGTGTGCCCTGGTGCCCCATGACGCTGAATGATCTCATTAGGTAGAATAGGATATCTTCTCTCCACCGCCTCACCTCTGCCCCCCAAAAAGGCTGTACTAATTCACAGTTTAGAATAATCCCAGATTTTACTGCATTTTGGGTATTTTTCATTGGGAAGATATAAGACATTCTTGATATAATTTACTTATGTCATGCTGGCACAGCTGTAGAGGCTTTTGGTTTCCATCTGCTTGCAAAGTTAGCAGTTTGTGTTTGCTGCTAACACAGCCTGAGACCTTTTTGGACAGCTGATTTATTGGGCCAGCATCATCCCAGCTGTAGTTTGCCTACCAATTTTATGACTTCTAGGCTACAGGTATTAAAGTGTCTGAATGCTTGGTCAGGAAGGGAAATGGTTTTGTACCCCAGCTCTGCTGCAGCCAGGAAGTATCAGCAGATACAGCTTGCTTGCCTTCCTCCTCGTCATCCCTTCCTCTCCACCTCTCTGCTTCCAGATGCAAACACTTCCATATTCGGCAATGTGTAACTACAATGGCTTCTTAAGGGGAAAACATCTACCTTGGCAAGTGTATTTAAGACTCTTTCTTCTGCTTCACTTTTCAAAGTGTATGTGGACCATAGGGAAAATATATCTTATGTCTGCTGGTATGCCTCAAGTCTTGCATTTAACAATGCCAACAACCTCCCAAAGATTAACTAATCCTAATTAATAAAGAAAATGCACTGGCACTGGAAAATTGGCTCCTGTGAGTGGGAAAGTGGCCTGAAGGGGGAATCAGAAGCCAAAATTCGTGAGATTTTAATCCTAGCTTCTGTATCAATTCCCTGTCCAGAGAGCGACGCTTAACTGCTTTGTTTGCTTTATTCCTTTCTGAAGGGGACCAGACATTAGCTTAGTCACTGTGGTGTTTAGGGGATTAATTAGCTAATTCAGCACCTCACTCTAATGATGTAAAAATCTTAAAAGCTTCACTGGAAGGATTTGAAGCTGTAGTTTAAGAATTATTGGTCCTTTACAACCTTTTTTGTAACACATCTTGGAAGAGTTAAAGGTAAAGCGAGAGGGGAAGATTTTCATTTTCATTTTAAAGAGAGACATGCATTTCCATTTGGCAAGATTTTGCATCCTGATGGGAAATTGTAAACATCCGATCTCTGATCTTGCCTCAATCCATATTTAATCTCAGAGAGTGCTGTGGTGTAACTTTGCAGACAACAGTTTCAGGAAGCGTCGGGGAATATTCCAGCCTCCCTTCTGCTTTGGAGAAACTATAAAGGAAAATAAAAGGTAGGTGAAGCGGGGCAGCGACCTCATATAATCCCCTTTGGAGGGCACAAAAGACATGGAAGACAAAGTCACAGAGCAGAAGACAGCCTTTCTTTTAAGAAGCAACGGGGAGATTTATACAACATCCTTTGGGACTAAAATGATTTCCACTTTTCCTCTGTGCAGACCCTTTTCTTTTGGTGGATAAGGGGGTGAAACCCTGCCTGTGAAAGCCAAGCAGCCAGAGGACGAAGCCCAGGGGGGATTTCTCACACAGGAGAAGATGCTGGCCCTCTCCCCACCGGCGATGCTCTGCTGCAGGGCTGCCTCCCACCACCCCAGCAGCCCTCACCCACCCCCCTCCACTGGGATACTGCTCCGCGGCTGCTCCATGCCTGGCTTTGGTGTGCGGCAAAGGCAGCATGTGGGAGTATGAAATCAGTTCAAGCCAGCGGCAGGAAGACACAGGGTTTTTAGGAGCTGGTGGAGCGTTAGGAAGATGCTGGTGTTGAAGCCTGCAGAGGATGGTGAGATTAAAAATAGACAGTAGCCAGCCTTTCCCAGCATTTCAGCTTCTTAACTGCCTGCTCTCCTTGTGACCCGCTGAAGAAGAGGCAGCGATGGAGGAGATTATCTCTTCCAGCACCCTGGCAATGCAGGATGAAAAGGTATTTTGCTCCTAACGAGATCCTCCTGCTCTCTCTGTCTGGTGAGGTCTTCTGGAAGCTTGTAAACCGAGTGTTTCCTCCCTGCCTCTGCCAAACCACGGGACTCCCTCTTTCACCCAAGTTCAACAAGGCACTTACTTCTGTGCGTCAGAGCTGAGCTCATTCATTGAGCTGAGCTCAAATCTTACAGGTTGCTTGCAGGCTTCCATCCTTTGAAAGAGAAAAGGACAATTTTTGTAGAAATCACTGGACATCGTGCTGCAGAATTTTTTAATTCCAGACTTTCATCAAGGAAAGCATTTCACAGAACTACGTTACCCAGTACAATCACTATTACACCTTTGCACCTACCTTGGAAAACCTGTATTTATATTAAAAAAAAAAAACCACACAGAGAATTCATAATGGTAAGAGGTGTTGGAATGCACACTTACATCAGGTAACTGAATCACCCAGCCAAAAGCGTGTACTTTATAGGGGTCAGAAACAGTTTCTTCTGCTCTTTGCCAGTGCTGTGTGTTTCTGCACATTGGTTGTGGGACAGACAAGGCTTCCCCAAGCTGCGCGTTTCAGCTAGCCATGGGCCCAGGACATCAGCTACAAAATCCAGGAAAAAATCTTTCTAAAGGCTGCTGTGGTCTAGTTTGGGGTTTTTTTCCCCCAGCTTTAACTTTCATACATCAGTGAGATCCTTCATGTGAATTGTTTTAGGAAGTCTGAAGGGTGTTTGCAAGTTCTGTAAGTTGGTCTCAAGCAGAGCCGAGGGCTGCAACACCGGGTCGCCTGGCTCCAGCGCTGGTTTAGCTCCTTCTGCTTCATTAAAAATGTGCTCGGAGGTAACAGTTTGTGACTGGGTAAAGCACTGTGCAAAGATGCAGTGCCTCATTAACACCCCTTTTTTTGTGTGTGCCCCTTTCAGAGCAGTATTGGTGAATAGTAATAGACTGCTGGACATGCCGGAGCCCTACAGCTTCCTAGAGCCAGTCCTGCTCTAATTCCCAGTGCAATTTTCCCTTTTACAGCTTCTGTGGAGTAAATATTCTCTCCAGGAGAGAGCCACCAGGCAGAAAAATGGTCGACTGGTATTTCCACAAATACACAGCACTCCCTTGTAAACTGCCTACAGTACATAAGTGGTTACTGTTGTGGTGGAAGGAGCCAAAGCCCAAAGAGTGTTTTTTCTTTGCTGGTTTTCAAGTATACATATCAGTGTCATTAAATGGGAGACAGGGGTGTGTTTGAGTGAGATGTGGCTGTGCCTCCATTTGTCCTCTTGAGAAGTGTTCCCATCTTTTCAGCTCTGCAGTGGGAGCACAAGAAGGGGGATGCCATGAGAAGTAGTGGGTCTGAGGGAAGGAATTTGGCACAAAGTCGTGGCTTTCACTGAGCCTTTTGTTGCTGCTCTCTCCCTAGGAACATTTGTATCTGCTTTCACCGTGCTGTGCGGAGCCCGGACCGACCTCCCCGACAGGCACATGTGTTGTGTCTTCTGGCTGAACATTGCTGCTGCTCTGATTCAGATCCTGACGGCGATCGTGATGGTTGGCTGGATTATGAGTATATTTTGGGGGATGGACATGGTCATTCTCGCAAGTAAGTACAGTGCACTCTTTCCCCTGACTTCTCGCCTCTGTGGCCACGTTGCTGGGTCCCACCTAATGCCCCAGCAAGCCATCGGACTGCACTGTAGGGACAAAGAGCCACAGAATGGGCTCTGGAAGTCTGTGAGAAACACAGCAGGTAGAGGAATTGCTGGGAGGCACTTGGGAAGGGCCCCATGACGCATCTGGAGGAGCCTCCCATCCTACCACATTTTCCTTTCCCCTTCATAAAATGAAAAGTGCAGGGAGGAGTGAGGCCCCATAGCACTGTGAACTCTGCTGTCTGGAGCCCCTTCTGCCCATATGTGCGTTTGAAGGAGAAGCCCTTTCTCCCTTGCAACTCCGGCTCCATCTCTCTGGTTAGCAAGACCTTCCTGCAAGGCCAGTTCTGCTTCCAGGAAGCATATGGGGCCAGCTGTCCCCAGAAGAGCCTTGGGGACTCTCCTGAGCTTTCCTTCCTCCACAGAATACATTTACCCAAAGGCTTTTTTTTCATGTATCACCAAGTTCTTCGGTTGAACAGGACTGTTAGCTACTCCTAGAAGAATTTCCCCTCCACCCTTTAAGGAGGCTCTGAAACATTAGTCTAGGGGAAGAAGAGAGGAATCCTTTTTTAAACATACATAATTTGGATCACTCAGTTAGTTAACTATGTATTATTCATCTAGAATACAAGCTCCATAACTTCATCTGCTAAAGACTAACGTATCATTTTGCATCTCTGCCATATTGCAGAGAATAAAGGTGACAGCCTCACCTCGCAACTCACACTGCTGGTCGTCTGCAAGACCCCATTCCCTTTCTGAAGTCTGGGAGAGGCCAGTGGACATGGCCCTGAAGCAGACAGGCCTGAGATCCTTCAGGCTGGCAGGGCAGGCAGTTCCCAAAGTGAACACTTATCCTGAAGGACACCTTACCAGCAGCTTTTGCCTTTTGGTTTGAAGGGACTCTGCTTCGTCATCTCTGTTGATGACTTCTGTGGCTGCATGACAGAGGAGAAGAAAGGATCTCAGGAAATTGCCAGGCACCTGCCTAAAGATTAAATGGATGAAACTGAAAAAACCCAGCAGGAAGAGTGCATGTCTTCAGCTGCCAAACTTGGGGGTTAAACCCTCTCACCAAACCACCTACTAATTTCTGAGTCAACTTCAATTTACAGGCTGAGTTAAGGGCAATCCCCACGCAGAGCAAATGATAGATATTAAAAACCTTACCGTAAGCAAGGCTTTCCTCAGGATGAATGCAGCACTGCCCTTTGTTTTTCCCTGCAAACCACCTGCCAAGTTTCACCTCGGGTGCACCTGCACATCAGGGGTGGCCTGAGTTATTTCTGAGGGTGAACTGTGAATTGGTGTCCATCTGTGATGTGTCTTTAAGAACCCGCCTGATTTGTGTGTAATCCCATACTTATGTGTTCATAACCATATGCTCTTCTGCTGTTCCTCTGCTGGACAGCCTCCCTGCATGGCGCTCTGCCTGGTGGACCCAGTTCTGCAGTGGTGGGGAGAGGCAGGAAAACATCCATACAGCTAGAGACCTACAGCTGAAACCATGACCTGCTGTTCTCCATAGTCCTGTTTGTGTATGTCCTCGGGCTGGGGCTCAGGCAGGTCTTGCTGGTTATAGAATGATAGAACGGTTCAGGTTGGAAGGGACCTTAAAGATCATCTAGTTCCAACCCCCCCTGCCATGGGCAGGGACACCTCCCACCAGACCAGGTTGCTCAAAGCCCCATCCAGTCTGGCCTTAAACACTTACAGGGATGGGGCATCCACAACCTCCCTGGGCAACCCCTTCCAGAGCCTCACCACCCTCGCAGTAAAGAATTTCTTCCTAATATCCAATCTAAATCTACCCTCTTTCAGTTTAAAACGGTTACCCCTCGTCCTATCACTACACTCCCTGATAAAGAGTCCCTCCCCATCTCTCCTGTAGGCCCCCTTTAAGTACTGGAAAGCTGCTATACGGTCTCCTCGAAGCCTTCTCTTCTCCAGGCTGAACAACCCCAACTCTCTCAGTCTGTCCTCACAGCAGAGGTGCTCCAGCCCACAGTTGGCTGGACCCCACCAGTTTGGGAGGCAGAGGGTGGGTGAGCAGCACGTGGTGGGGATGCTCAGGCCAAGAGGTCCCCAACCATAGCAACAGCAGCTCATCCCAGCCTCTTTGGTGGCAGTCAAGAAGGGTAGAAGGAGTCAACGTTCCTTATGTTAACCAGATGTAGATCATGTGACAAGTTGCAGCCCTTGGCAGTTTCTTGCTGTCTCATTAAATACCTGGGGTTTAATTTTTATGTACAATATAGATGAAGTAATGGCCAAAGCAGCTCTTGGTTGATGGAGTATAAAAGAGAATAATATATAATAACATATATTATTTATTACATAAATAATTTATTATATAAGTAATAATAAATTTAAAAAATAATAAAAGAAAAA
>VXBH01009745.1:5713-22944 GCA_013400035.1 Rynchops niger
ATCCCTCCCGGACCCCATCCCTCCCCAGCGCATCCCTCCCGGACCCCATCCCTCCCGCCCGCCGGCTTGGGGAGCTCCGCTCTGCCGGGGTGCGCTCCCTCCTCCACTGGTGCCTCAGCGTCTGCAGCTTAAGAATGCAGCTGAAACAACAATTGTGTCCACGCTGGTTTCCAACAAAGCCGTAAAGGTAGTCACTCACCCCACACTCTCCTCCTCCTTCTTCTCCTCCTCTTCCTCCCCCTCCTCCTCCTTTTCCTCCTCCTCCTCCTCCTCGTCCTCCTCCTCCTTCTCGTCCTCCTCCTCCTTCTCCTCCTCGTCCTCCTTGGCAGCGCTCAGGGAGCACGACCACAGCCTGGGGAGGAGAAACTCATGAGCTGAAATCCAAAAAAGTATGGCTGAGCCTCACAAGAGGAGCACTACCAGCCTCCGCAGCCCCTTCGGCCGAGATGTTCTCCCGCCACCCCCCAGCCGACACCTCGCGGGGGGGGGACACACATTCGGGCACACTGGTCAAACGCTGTTTCACAGCCCCTTCGTGTCTGCAGCCCCAGGTGGGTGGGAGGAAGAACGCGAACAAGTTTGGGAATGCAAAACCAGAGCCCTCGAGCCTTCAAACTCCCCATGCAGCACACAGAGAGAATGTGCTTAGGGGTCACTTGTTGCTGATTTTGACCAAAATGAAATCCAGCCTCCAGGGCAGGGCGTGCTTGCTGCCCACAGCTTCTCAGGCTCAGATACTAAGGGGGAAAAAAAAACCCTGAAAAATATTTTTATAACACATCCAGTGTTTTCTGGCTGAGCAGAAGTGAGCTCCGCTGAGCAAATGTGGCTGAGGGCATCACTCGTGGCTCAGTGCACCCGAGCATTGCCCCACGTCGGAGCCCATGTCGCTCACCCTCCCCTGCATGTGTGCTGGGCACAGGGAGCATTTTGGGGGGCTCCCAAGCCCTTTGGGAGCGTGCATGGACGCCTCTCAGCCCCCTGATGCAACGCAGCCCGCTCCCGGCTCTGAAGGCATTGCCCAGCCCTTGGGGCGGGGACATCAGCAGGGGTTCTTCTTTCTTTTGGAAGAAGCAGGGTGAATTATATAGAGAAGACTACCATTTCCCAATGTCGTGACGGTTGCAGGCACAGCTGAGAGGACCGAGGTCCAAACTGTCTCACCTTAGGGCCAAAATCTACACAGGGAAAGCCGAAGCAGACCACGCTTCAGCTGTCTTCTGCAGGGCATCATGAAGCATTGCACTCATGGCTCTGCCACGCCAACACCAGAAGGAAAGGCTGGTTTTGCTCAAACGCTTTTTGGGTTCTTCTGGTGCCCCCCTCTTTGGAAACGGGTACCTCAGCTGCCCACTGACAGCTCCACCACCAGCACTGGCAAGGAGGGCTGCCCAGGGACATGCCTGTCCCCTCCCATGGCCACCACGCTGGGGGCTGGAGGGCACACATTGCTGCCCATAGGCAGCATCTCCCTTCTACCTGTTTTCTTCTTCCTGAGGCTCCTCCTGTATGGGGGGAAGGGGATGAGCATCTGCCACCAGCTTGGCCTCGCGACCCCGGGCCATCATCTCGCACGTGGCTGCATTAATCCAGTCATCAGTGATCTCTTCCAGGACAAGGTCGGTCTCCTCCGGTTCCCCAGGGACAATGTGAACTGAAACATGAACCGGGGAAAGGGAGGCGATGAAGGGAGAGGAGCCCGTTTTCGAGAGGCCAGGCGCAGGGCCAGGGCAGATCCCACGTTTTAGCTGCTCAACGCGGAGGTGCCGCCACGTGCCAGGGCTGAAGCACCTCTCAGCCTGCACAGACCCACGCAGCCCCCGGCAGCCCGAGCTGTGCCGGATGGACGCCTTGGGCACTTCTGCCAAGAAGAAAGAAGAAAATTCACCATTTTGTGCCAAGTGCGTCCAAAGCCCTATGAAAACTACAACCCTTTGCATGCAGGTGCTTGGCTTCCCTATGTGCGTTAGCAACCTCGGCCAGCAGACGATCTGGCCTGTCTCCAGGCCACATTTTGGCTCTCTTTGCAAACAGCAGCGGCAGTGGGAAGAGCCCAAAGCCTTTCCCCTTGCCAACCCTGAGCGAAACGCCGTGCTAGCACGGCCCAAGGGCCCTTGTTTTGCAGCGCAAGATGCAACCCAGAGCCCACCTTGCAACGCCGCGAGCAACACGCCGTGTCTGCTCCGAACGCTGCCTCGGGCACGGCGTAGGAAGCATCCCACGCACCCCACAATTTCCCAGCATGGCTGGGGGAATTCTCGTGGCGGGTTCCTGGGGAGGCTGTCGGACCAGCCGCAAAGCGAAGAGCGCGGATCCGACCTCAGAGCGCCGGTGGGGACCAGCCCTCTCCATGTCCCAGGGGTACCCATCCTACCGCACCAGGCACACGCCGGAGAAACAGGAGGAGGAAGCACATCCGCGTACCGTAAAACCAGTTTATTTTGAGGTCTGCCTGACAACAAATCTTACACGCCTGCAGCAAAGCTAATAGGAAACGTGCAAATTCAACTACAGAAAGGCAGGAAATCCAGCCCCGGTCGGCTCTGTGCTGTATTTACTCCCCCCACAGTGCCCACGCTGCCTTTAGCCTCTTCCCTCTCCACCTCCGTTAATTAAAATGCAGGACAGCGATGAGTGAGATGGCTTTTAAAACATGCCACAACTTTTGGATGCATGATATGAAAACCGGGCAAATACTAAAATTGTAGGCTGGTACCAGCAGGGCCCGTTAAGGACGCGGGGATGGGGCTCGGGGTGGTCACTTGGCTGCCCAGATCGTCCTAAAGAGATGCGATGAGATGGTGGGAGAGCTTCCTGCGATCTTTCAAATATATCAAAGGGGCTTATACGAAAGATGGAGAAAGACTTTTTGCCTAGGCCTCTTGTGACAGGACAAGGGGCAGCGGTTTTAAACCCAACGAAGGTAGGTTGCGATCGGAGATAAGGGAGAAACGTCATAGAATCATAGATTCATAGAATCATGATTCTATGATTCTATGATTCTAGTGCTGCGCCCAAGGAGCCATGAGCTTCAAGGAGAGAGCAGCCATAGCCGGGAGTAAGGGGAGTTTGGGGTAAGTTCTCCCACAAGGAGGATCCGGGCAAAGGCTTTTAACCATTAACTCCTACCTGTTTGCCTGGAGATGAACCTCAGCTGCCTGCATTTGCTGCTGCAAACCAGAGCCCTTTCCACTTGCTGGGAGAAAACACTTACTTAATGGAAGAAAAGCAGTAAGAGGCTGATAAGAGCTTAAAGAGCTTTATAGCGTTACACCTTGGAGGCAGAAGTCGGCTAAAAGACACCTGTGGGCTTCAGCCGGAGGTCTCAGAGGTGAATATTTGGATGCTGGTGAGGGTGTTGAGAGGGCCAGGAGTGCTGGGAGGCTGCAGCAAGAGGCTTTCTGCCTCCAAGGTGTCCTGAGCGATGCTTTTCTACCCTCCTATAAATTACAGCTCCTGTCTCATAGACATTATCCTGCAAAACCAATAGCTCCGGTTCCCTGAGCCAAGAGGGAGCCGGGACAGGGACAGCCCTGGGACCAGGGGCACGCAGCCAGCCTCGCGTCCCCGCTGCCCCAGCTGGGAAGGAGCTAGAGACCATTTGCAGATTGCCCTTTGCTTCTCCTCCCCAGCTGCGCCTTTCTCCTCGGGCTGGCCCACCACCGTCTTCGTTTTCCGTTTGTTTCAGAGGCGCTAAGCCCCTTTGCCCCCTGAAACAAAAGGAGAAGGAAAACATTAATGACCGTGCTGAGAGTTTGGTGCCAGGCAGAGCTCTCACTCGACCCGATCTCTCCCTTCCTCGGGCAGATTAAGGGACCTTGAGATGCCTTGAGGCACCAAAGTGCGCCCTAAACGCGGGCCAGCCATGCACGAAGGGTGCGGCTGCCCTGCCCGTGCAGCAGCATCCCGCTGGTTTTGCCTCTTCCCAAGGCCCACAGCAGCGCTCGGGTCTCCAGTTTGTACAAACACCTGGAGAAATGCCTTCTGGCAGGATTTCCCGCTCCGAGACCCCGCCAAGCGGCCGCTGTCTCGGCGGGAGCGACCTCCCAGCCCGCGCCCGGAGGGATGCCCAGCCTCCGCGTGCTGCAGCGGGTCCCTGCTGGCGTCGGCAGCTCCCACAGCCCGACCGACCGCTCCTTCCCAGGGACAGCGCTTGCACGGGGCTGTGACACCTCCCCTGCCGGGTCCCATCCGTGGAGGCAGCTGCGGCTCCCGGTTGGGCTCCCCGTTTCGCTCAGCAACCTGCGACGTGGCTGGCATGGGGAGACAAGCCGGGCTGCCCGCAGAGCTGGCCCGTGGCCCCCTCCATGGGCAGGCAAGCAGCGGCGTGAGCCCCACAATGTCTTCCTACAACCGTGCAGACTCGTACCTAACACATATAATCCCAGGATTTTGTTTTCCCGAGGTACCTCCCTAGACATCTCACACCAGGCTCGGCAAACACCCTCCGGCTCAGCAGCAAAGGTGGCAATGCGGGTAATGAAGGCGGCAGGTTTGAGTTCCCTTGTAATCCTTTGATCAGATCCCGCCGGCTTGGCAAACATCCTCTGGCACAGCTCAAGGACAGAACTTGGTATCGGCACTAACCTCAAAACTTGGGACCCGAGGATGTGGGATGCCGGAGAGGCTCCCACCACCTGAGCTCTCCCGAGTCGGCGCCACAACCCCAGATCTGCTCCTGCTTCTCAAGCGGCAACAGCCCCTCAGAGCTTCCCAGGGGGATTCCAGGGGGTGCCCAGCCGGCACCCACAGCAGCCCAGGGGATAAAAGCCACCAGCAGCTCCTCATCCCCATAACTGCTTTCTGACCTCGGCAAGCTAACCGAGATGGAGCAACTACTTACTTTCTTCCACGGGACTCGAGGTTGCTGCGGCCACTCCCTGCCGGGAGAGAAAGGGAAACATGAGACATTGCCCGTTTTCAGCAAACCTAAATTTTCACCCTAAATGCCCCATTTGCAGTAAATGTGCCCCTTTTACCCTAAATTCCCTGTGTGATTTCTAAGGGCCTCTCAGATGGCTTGGCCACGGGCACGAGCATCCCTACGCGGGGCGGCAAAGGGCAAGGAGCGCATCAGTGAGCTCGCCCAGGGGCCAGGGATGGAAAGGGGAGCGTGTAAAGCTGCTGCTGCTGCTTCTCCTTAGAGCTGGACCCAGACACCACCCGCCGCTACACAGAAAGGCAAGGAAACGGCAAAGAAAACACACACTACGAGCTCTCTCTTGCTGCTTAGAGGCCAAATCCCGGTTTTCACCAGCTAGAGGGGTCGTGGGGATTTGTTTTCTCGAAGGAGCTGTGTGACGGGACAAACCACAGCAGACCCCAGCACTGCTGTAGTGGCGCCGGCGTGGCAGGGGATGTGGCATTCGCGTGCCCTTTGCCCGTCCAGCAGCCAGCGTACCTGTGTGTCCTGCTTCTCCCTGGTCACCGGCTGCGGCAGCAGCTTCTCCAAGCCCTGAACGAACCAGGCAAACATCCTAGTGACCAGAAACCGCTGTTAGACCTGGCTGCCGGAGCCTCTGCTCCCACATCACCATCCCTCTGGCCACAGTACCCAGGCAGAACGTCCCACTGTGGTTACCTGCTGCTGTCCCCAGCCAGCGACGGAGGGGTGAGGGTGGCCACCGGCTCCGGCTGCTTCTCAGCCACTACTGGCTCCACTGCTCCCGGGAGGCTCTGGGCGGCCGAAACGCTGCTTTTTGACTTTGCCTGGGTTTTAGTCCCTTTTGTGCCTGCTCAGGTTTATTTGGAAGGAGAAGGCGGGTAGGCAACGCGGTGGTCATCTTATAAATTGTTGGGGAAGGGAAGAAAGTGAGGAAGGGTCACCTCCCACAGAGGGACGGGCTTGGGGCATCTCCCTGGCAGCTTCTATCCCAGGGACCCAGCCTGGGATGAGGACACAGGCAGTTTGGGGACAGATGTGGCGTGGTGGCAGTTCCGTGACGCCAGGACCCGGCGTGCCCACCCCTCTCGGCAGTCAGTACCCGGGGCACGGGGATGGAGGGCAGCCCCCGGTGCTGGTGCCTGCCTGCACCCGGGTGCTCGACAGCAGAGTGTCCCCTATGGAAGGGCCACCCAGGGAAGGGGGATCGCTCACCTCCCGCCACAGCTTTGCCCTTCTGCTCCCTCAGCTCCAGCTGCAGAGAGACAGAGAGAGGGAGGGAGGGATGGATGGATGGATGGATGGATGNGGATGGGTGGGTGGTCTGCGGCCCCACATCACCCCAGGCAGGCACATCCCCCACCCTAAGGGGACCCACGTGCAGTCTCACACACCCTCCACTGTGAGGGTGTGTGAAAACTGCTTCCATTTCATTGACAAGAACCATTAAACCCAGACCCCAGCGGCATTGCTGGCACCAGCGGGTCCCGAATAGAGGGTCCCCCTGGCGTGCAGGCAGGTCGGGGAGCGCCAGAACAGCACCCCGAGGTCCCTCTTGCACTCTGTTAAATTTCCCCTGAAGTTTCCCCCCGCCAGGGTCCCAGCTGGGCCATGCAAGAAGACGTGGAGGCTGCTCCGCTGTCACCTCTGCCCGGCAGCTCCCCCGTCTCCCCCGGTAAGGCAGTGCTCACCTCTGGCTTTTTCGGCATCTCCGGCTGTGGCACAATCTTCTCGAAGCCCTGCACCAGCCAGCTGAGCACCCGCGTTCCTGCCCTGCGGGGACAGCATGGTCAGGGAGCTCATCCTGCACCCCTCCTGCCCTCCCACGACCCCCTGCCGGCCTCCCCAGGGACCCACCACTCCTCCGCCATGGTATCTGAGCCGGCCTCCGGCCCGCAGCCACCAGCCTCTGACCCGCAGCCATCCAGCCCGTCCTCCTCAGGATCAAAGGGGGTTATCTCTGCAAGGAGAGTGGTGCTGTGGGGGTCGGGGAGAGATGGGACCTGCACTCCTGGGAGCTCCGGGTGCCCCCATCAGCCGTCTGAAGGGGCCGACAGCACCAGCATCACCAGCCGGGGAGGTAGGATGTGGAATGTGGGAGATGCAGAAAGGGCCCCCGGCTGTCCTTACCCAAAGCATCCTCTTCCTCGTTCTTGAGGATCTGGACCTCCGTCTGAAAAGCCAAACAGACTGTCACCCGCCCGGCAGCCAAGAGGGGTCTCATCCTACTGGGCGGGGGGGGAACCTGCCCTTTCCCCAGGTATGGATGAAAGCAGAACCCCCAGGGGCAGGTTTCATACTCCCAGTTAGCGCTGGGGGAGTGATAGGAAGGAAAAGACAAGGAGAAGGTAACAAGAACTAGGAACCCAAATATGCCAGACTGTTGCCCAAATCTGTCACCTACCTGATCAGGAACGTCAATGCTCGTCTCAAAGTTCTTCCCGAGCGCCTGCAGCGTTCCTGGGGCCGGAACCGGCTGGGGAATCACCTTCTCCAGCCCCTGGGAGAGCCAGGAGAGTACACTGCTCCCCACGCTGCCAGGGAAGGGGGTGAGTCAGGCTGGGACCCCCCCATCCCAGCCATCCAGCCCCCAACCGAAAGCAAAATCCCGAGCAAACCGTGTCGCACGCTGGAGGGTGCAAGTGCAATACCTCTCAAACACAGAGCCTTGGTCCTCGGGGACCGCAAATCCCACTTTCTTTTCCGTTTCTTCAGCGGCAGCAGGAAAAATAAAAGAAAGCTCCCATCACTGCTCGGCCAGCCCCCGGCGTGCTGGGCAGGAGAGGGACCAGCTGGTAAAGGGACGCCGGTCCCCTGCCCGAGCCAGCGTGTCCCCCGCTGAGGGGGCTTACCCTCGGTGCGTGCCGGGGCAGCAGCATCCCCAGGGCCACCAGCCTTTCCCGTCTGCGCCTTCGGGGTAAAAGGCAGAGGGTGTCAGAGAGAGAGGGGCAGGGGACAGTGTCCCCTCCGCAAAGGCAGCTGCAAACCCCAAGGGACTCCCGCTGCCTCCCAGCAGCTCAGAGCGGGGAGCGCGTCCTGGCCTCCATCGCTCCTGGGGATGCTGTGGAGCATCCCTGGGTACCGCAGCGCCAGGGCTGGGCGTGGAGGCACCGGGCGTCTTTCCACCCAGTTCACGGTGCCCCACAAACTGGTTCCTTGCTCACCTTAGGCGGCTCCGGCTCCTGCGCTGGGGCCGGGGGGATCTCCTCCGTCAGATGAGGCACCGGGGGCTGGGGAACCACCCGCTCGATCCAGCCCAGCATCCCTCCGCCTGCGGGTAGCCCGGAGGGGTCTCTGGCTGGCGAGAGGCCAGCAGCAGTGGTGCACGCTCCCCAGGAACGCTCAACGCTGTACCCAGGGCAGCCCAAAAAGGTCCTCAGTGTCTGTCCGCTTCCGCGTCCTGCTTGGGAAAGGCAGCACTGCAGCGCAGCCGGACCAAACCCGGCTCAACCCTTGGCCCGTTACTGCGAGCAGTACACCGCCTATTTTCAGCTTGCAGGCTTAGTTAAACTTGCTTTTCCTAAACGCAACCACTCTTTTGGGTTGTTTTTGGCTTTTTTTTTTTTTTCCACAGCCCTCCACGGCTAGGGCCCCACAAGGAGAAGCGCTCGTGAAGCCCCAGAGACAGATCCCAGGAGCTGTGATGCTCTGCTCAGGGTCCTCCATGCTCCCCCTCGCTTCTCATCCACGGGGGCTGAAAAACAGCAGCAATTTGCGTGGAGTTTGCTCGTGGACAAGGTCACGTCCCAACACAGATCAGCTCCTCCTGCCCCGAGGAAACAGCTCTGCTCCGTCGCCTTTCAGCCACGGCCCAGGGCCGCGGTGGCCGCGGGGGGCAGGCAACTGCCTGCGGCCCTGGGGAGGGCACCAACAGCAGCCGGTGCCGACCTGCTGCGGCTGCCGAGATGGTGATGGAGTAGGTGAAAATAAGATGTTGCAGGGAAGGGATTCAGCTGTTCGAGCTCTGTTTGCTTGGTCTTTTGAGGTCCATCCCCCCCGCCCCAGACTCTGGGCTGGGAGGCAGTGCCAGCGCCCCGAGCGACGCTGTGCGTTCCCGTGCTCGGGTACAGGACGAGGGCTGGGGGCTCTGCCCAGCTCCAACCGGGGATGTCTTCCACTGCGGCCCCTCCGCAGAGCCCCGCTCTGCCCCAACGCCCCTCCAAGGACCACTCGGCTCAGGAGCGTCTCGGGCAGCCCCCGCGCTGCTGCTCCCAGGAGACGGCCGGGAAGGGCAAGAGAAGGCACGATCCCCGAGCTCCACCCAGCCCAGCCGGGAGGTCGCACCGGGATTCGGCTACGGGGTTAACACGCGGCCCCAGTCCCATCGGGCAGCAGGTTATCGGCTGGAAGCCACTCAGGCTCCTCTTGCTCAAAACCTGGCACCTTAAATCTCAGCCAGCCGAGGTTCCCGGCGGCGGGTGTGTGCATCCTCAGCTCTTTGCTCGCCCCCACCTTCTGCAAGGCCAGGAGCCGGGTTTGGATGCGGCCAAAGCATCGCCCCAGGCGGCACCTCCAGCCCCCGGCACACCGCCGGCAGGCTCAGCTCTCCCACAGACCCCTGCGTCCCCGAAGCAGGACGGGGTGGCTGTAAAACACCCCCCAGGAGGCCCAATGGCCAGAAACTAATTAAGAAATTGCCTTTTGCTTCCCACTGGGTATAAGGGATTAAGGCGCTGCGAGCGAGCCAGGAACAGCCAGGAAAAACCAGCAGCACTGCGCAGCACAGGGACATTTCCACCCATCCTTTGGGACCTTCAGAGGTCCCAAAGAAGCCCGAGGCCAGCGTACGCTGCTGAGCCCAAACAATCCCTGAGAAAGCCCACTGGGGCAGGGGCAATCTCCCCGTGACTGCCACGGTCTCCTCCTCCCTCGACATAAGCTTGCGCAGCTGTAAAAGCCTGGAGTTTAAGCCTGTCCTTGGCCCGGGAAGGAAAGCAGAGGGCTGGGACCCTTCCTCCAGCACGTCCGAACAAGAAAGGGGCAGAAACATTTGTGGGTCCCCCAAAAAACTAGTTGCTGGAAGAAACGGCAATAAGCAGCCAGGATTTGCCCGTGGTGGCGCCTGCCGCAACACCCTGTGTTGCGGACACTGTCCGTCGTGGCAGCTCCACGGGGCTCGCGCGAAGGGCTCCAGTCAATGAGAAGAAGACGCGGGGCGCAGACCCGCCATCCCCGTTCGGAGCAGGGAGCACCGCGGCCTTTCCCTCCCCTCCGGTATCAGCTCAACCCCCTCCACGTTACCCTGCTCCGTTGCCCTTGCAGCATTGCGGACCCGCTCCGTCGCTCCCCCCTCACAGACCCAGGCCCTTGCTGTGGCTCAGCCTCCAGCTCCGTCGCCCAGCACCAAACTCCCCAGCCATACGCGGAGGTGACCCCGCAGAAACCCCAGCGATGTCCCTCGCCTCCATTGCTGCCACTTACCCCGGCTCGCTCACCGCCGCCTCCCCGGGAAGCCACCCCCAGGATGCATGGGCTCCCGTGGCCACCACAGCTCGCCACTGACCCCCCACCCCCCAAACCCATCCCAATCCGCTCAGGGCTCCGCGAGGATTAACCCAGCCCTGCCCGCAAACGGGATTACCAGCACCCAGCTGTCCTCGACGCCCCGGCTCTCGGCAGCCAGCCTGCTTTTGGTGGGGGATAGCGCAAAGAAAAACCCCAACATCAAGCAGGGTTGAGCATCCTCCGAATCCAAATGCCTGCAGTCGCCAAAGCTACTCACCGGCCCGGCGCGAGCCCGGCAGCGCTGCGGGGAAGGCTGATGTCTCACCCAGGCGCAGGGAGGTGCAGGTGAGCAGCAACGGGGCTGCTGAAACCCCGTGGGGGGGACACAGGGGTGCTGTGCTGAGGGTGCTGCGCCCGAGGATGTGGTTCTGCCCCAGCCCTGGAGGATCTGGGGCAGAAGGCAGCAAATCTGTGCCGGGCTGAGCTAAGCCTCCCCTTGCTGAGCCCGCCAATTGCTGCCTGATCCGTTTACCTCTGGCCCTGGGTGACTGCCAGCCTTTCCCATCGTCCCTAATCGCAGCCGCGATCACACCCGGGGATCCTGGTACCGGCACGGCTTCGCTGTGTGGTGTCCGGCCGCGGTTTCTATCTCTCCCCAAAGCAGCGCCCCAGCTGCCTGGCCTGATTCCTCCCTTCCCTGGCCCCGCGGGCGTCCCCAGCCTGGCGAGCAACGGGTACCCATCCTGCCTGGTCCCAGCGCAGCACCTCTGCAGCTTTGGTTCACAGACAGGGAAACTGAGGCACAGAGCAGCAGTCTACCAAATCACACCCTGTTCCCCACCCGCCGGGCCCGGAGAAGGTGACCAAAAGGCATCCTTGTATTTCTAAGATACTGTTCACTCTGAAGCAGAGTGATGACCACTTAGACCTCAGCATTAGCCACTAATTTTAATGGCAGAAACATGAATCAAAAGTGCTTGCCACACTCTCCCAGACCTCGTGGCTACCAAAGCCATTACCCAGCCTCAGTTCTTCTCACTTTGCTCCCCGTGACTCTGGCTGGCAAAATTGTCCCTGCCCCAGCAGGAATCAGCAGCAAAGCCTCCATGGTGGCAGGAGAGGAGCTCAGGGCTCCCAGCCCAGGTCAGGCAGCCCTGGCTGGTGGTGCCAAGGGGCGAGCGCGGCAAGCTGCCCCGATGTGCCAAAGCCCCGTACACAGGTGCCATCATCACGTGGAGAAGACGGGCCACTGCTGCTTCTCCCCTGGCCCAGCCTGCCCCGGGAAGCAGGATGAGCCTGGAGATGGCCACCACCTGGATGTTGCCTCCATCACCAACCTGCAGGGGCTGGGGGGTGCTGAGTGCTGGGGCAGGAGATGCTGGAGCACCCAAAAAACCAAACCAAAACAAACCAAACCAAAAAAATCACTTCAGTTTATTCCATTGGCAACTTCAGCGCGTCGCCACACTGGGGGCAAATCCTCTGCTCCCCGCTGTGGGACGGACGCTGACCCCTGCGCCAGGGCTGGGGGTGCCGGGGGAGCCGTGGCTCTGAGAGCAGGGCATGGGGGCTGCTGCGCAATGCCTTGGAAACCCTGGATCGCCAGGGAAAACCAGCCCCGCGGAGCAAGCAAGCCGTGGTGGGCCCGACAGCTCCACGTGCAAGCTCCTGAAGAGCCGCGGTGGCTCCCGCACAGGCAGGGCGTTAAATGGACCTGCCGCCCCCGCCATGGTATCAGCGGTGGAAGCGGCAGACGCCCGAATCCTGCACCCCCGGGGCACAGCCTGGCCCAGGTCCCACCTCGCAGGTCCCACCTGAGAAGACGACGTTGCCCGAAAGAGCAGCACGATGCAGGGACAGCTTCAAGCCGACTTTTGCACGCTCAGGCCCCTGAAATCCTGCAGCGAGGGGTTCAAAAAAAAAAAAAAAGCAACGCCTGCTGATGGCTAAACCTGCATCTCCTCCAAGGACGCTCTAGCGACCCTTTGCCTCCGAGCCAGACCTGCCCAATAACTCTTAGACTTCTGCAAGCGAATGCCCAGGAGGAACCCAGGGGCGGAAGGGGAAGATTCCGCTCTTCGCCTGGGCGATGCTGCCAGCGCTCCTGGCACGTTTGCTGGAGAACTACTTTCCATCCGCTTTCGCTGGCCTTGAATTCCTGTCCCTAGCTTTTACGTTTGTGGGGTAAGGCAGGAGGGACCGTTGACGGTACCTGCATGGAAAACAGCTGCCGAGGAGGTAAGGTCTTCTGTAAAAGCAACCAGACCTTAAGGGCCTCTTAACGAGGTGCTGAGAGGACGCTGCTCCCGCCAACGGCTCCTGGTCCTCCCCCAGCCAGTACCTGGGGCTCTGGCACATGCCAAAATTACGCAGCTTTGCTGTGCCGCAGGGAAAGCGAAGGCGAGAAAGTAAAAGCCCGTGCAACCGGTGGCGCCGATGCAGTTTGCTTGCCCGGAGGATACGGAGTGTTTCCTCAAACCGCAAAGTTCAAACACAGGCACCGCTTAGGACCGTGGGCCGCGGTTTAACTTTTCACCTTCCCATGGAAATCAGCCAGCCAGGAATAAGAACTTAGGGCAACCGGGAAAGGCATCGTCCTTCTGCCACCAGGCACGATGCTGCTCAGCGGCACTCACACCCTCAGCACAGCTGCCACGGGGGGACTGGTGACCCCGTGTCGGCATCAGCACAGGGGAAGGGGGTCCTGCCCCTTCCCTGAGATGTGGGCATCCTCCTCCTCCCGAGCACCTCTCCGCTGTCATTTACGGAGCTCTGAATTGGAGCAGCCAGCCGAGAAGGGATGCCGAGACGTCTCCCGGCTGCAGGATCCTGGCTGAGTGCTGTCCCCCCCGCCTCCCTTTGCCTCAGTTTCCCATTTTTGCATCCCATCCCCTTCCCAACCCTTCAGCTATAAGCGTTTTCCCAGTGATACAAACACCCGTCTCCCCTGGCCTGGGTGGGGGACGGAGCAAACCAGGTCATGGGCAGGCAGCGGGCTCCTCTCTTCCTATCCCAGGATGGGGGGGGATGGAAAAAAAAACCCAAACAAAACAACCAACCAACCAAACCTCTGAGAAAGCTGCAGGTCGTGTGTGGGGCTGGGGTCCTCGGAGCACAACACACATCAGCTTCGGCCTCCTTGCTGGCAGGCAGAGGACCCTGCCTGCTTCTGCCCCTCCAGGAAGGGGCAAAACCCCACTGCAGGCTCTGCTTGCGGTGGCTTTCAGCCCCGGGGAACCTGCCCGTACCCTGCCTCTCGACTTCGGGTTACCGGGCAGATGAACCGTCGTTTCTCCATCGAAAAGGTTCAGGGGAAAGAAACGAAATGTGAAAAAAAAAAAACAAAAAACCAAACCAAACCAAAAAAAAAAAAACAAACCCAAACCAAAAAAGGAGCCAAGCGGAGCCAGAGAGAGCACCGAGACAGACAGGGGAGGCAGCGCACGGCACATGGCCTCCGCGCCAGAAATCTTACACACCCACAGGAAGGTATAAATAACTATAAATTTATTAGTAAAGCAAACCCATTTGACACTCACACAGAAGAGCGGGATGTGTTAATACAATAGAGATACACACATACATGGAGTATCATCTTAGAAACACACGGAGAGCAGTGTTAAAGGCACTGCAAGCCACACAAACCTCGCCATCCTTGGCCGCGATTTCCCGTGGCCCTGGGAACTCTGCCAGAGGCACGAGAGCAGGTTAGGAGGAGCCCGAGAACCTCACCGGGCACGAAATCCCTCGGACCCGTGGCCTGGAGGCATTCAGAGATGAGCCCCATGGTCCAGCTCCCTCCCTGCCGAGCATCCTGGGCACGCTGCGAGAGCAGCATCTTCACGTCTGGAAAGCGGCGGAGGTGGCTGCCGGGAGACGCCGCGGGGGCGGCTGGGGAGAAGCTGGGCTCGCCAGGGCCAAGGGGAGAGCCGCCGTGCCTGGACCTCGCCAGCCCGCCCTTATTGCATCCCAGCATTCTGCCTGCACACGCAGGAACCTTCCCGCGCGTGGACTCGCCGCCCAACAAAGGAAGAGTCCAACTTTGAAGAACAACAAGGGTTTTTTTGCTTGTTATTAACAGCCAGGCTCTGGCTGCAGCCTGGACTTGATGGTAAATACCCGAGGGAAGCACGGGAAGCGCTCTCCTCCCTCCAAACAGTGCAAGGCCAGGCTTGAGCACCCAGAGATGGTCCCAAACCCACTGTCAGATGACGCTTTCCCCCTCGCCGCCCGCCCCAGCGCACGGGCCCCGAGAGCGGAGCGCGCACCTCTTCCCACCCAACTCGCAGGGAGGGCGTCTGCTCCCCGGAGAGCTGGCAGGGCCAGCTGGGCATACCAACGGGACCAGCGGCGTCCACACCACGGCTCGCTCGGTTCGGCCACCTGCCTGACGCACGCGGCCGCTCCGCGGGTGCCCCCAGGGAACTGAGCAGTCCAACCCCAGCCCAGCGCCACGGCTTCTCCCAGGAACGTCTGGCAGCCCTTCACTGGCTTAACCCCAAGCCTTGGAGATGTGTCAAAGGGACCCACCATGGAAATGGCCACTGTCACCCCAGTGCCCGTTTCCTCCAGCTCTGCTCTGGCCCCAACTCCCTTACCAGAGCCAGCTGTACCACGGACACGACCTGGCCAAGCCAAGCTGCCAGGCCACAGGTATCACCGTGCCCAGCGAGCTGGACAACCTCACGGAAGGGGAAGGACCAGAAGCACCCACTGGATTCCAGCAAGATTTGGGTGCCAAACACCTGACCTCGTCAACGGTGGCTTGGTACCACCTGGATCCAGCCTGGAAGAGGAACTGGGGGGAGGAGAAGGGGAAGAGACCCCGCAATCAAAATGGAAAAAGGGATGAAAACCAAACAGCCACTTGCAAGTAAAGAACTGAACAAAGGGCAGAGAAGCCTAGAAGGTCTTATGAACGTATAAGCAAAAGAGCCGTGGAGGGGAAGGGGCTGGGACACAGCCAAAGGCATCCTGTGGGTAGGGTAAGGGGAAGCGAAGACGAGGAAAAAAGGCTGGGTAAGAGACTACCTTATTTCTGGACCCAGGAAGCCAGAGGCACAGCAACCCTAGAGAGCAGGATTCATCTTCTGGACAATATCCACACCGCCTCCGGCCAGCCTAACCCTCCCCGCCACCTCCCCAGTGGTATCCTACGCTCGAACCGCCTGCCGAAGAGAACAGCCCTTCGGGAAGGACCATCCCCTACGCTGCCCTACAGAGCATCCTCAGGCAGCCTGGCAACCACGTCTCAAAGAATGACACACACGAGCACTTGCCGTGGGGGCTGATGGCACCACCAGCTCCAGCACGGCGACCCTCTTGGGTGCTGCGGGGCGGTGAGCGAGGCCCAAGCGGAAGCAGCATGAAGCAGCCCCAAAGTCTCTCGAAATAAACGTCAGAGGGGAAGTGCAACACCGGGACACCGTAGAAACGCCTTCTCCTCCCCAAGGGGCTTTGGCCACAACTGCTCTTTGGTTTGCAAAGGGAACACCAGCAGTTAGCGGAGAGCCCTTCACGGTGTACTGCCCAGGGGGGGACATCCATCGGCACCCCCGGGCCAGCCCCTGCCTCCCCACCCAGCACCAAGCTCCTGACACTCACGTGCCTCCTGCTGCTTCCACCACCTCTCACCTCACGGTACAGAACATGACCAAAAGGCACAGCAACGGAGATATGGACCTGCTCCCCCAGGTGCCTGACACGGCTGCTTCCAACTAGACAATCATCTCCCTCGAAAATAAACATACCCGAGGCTCTCGGTGGCTGCTCGGCCACCCGCTCCGCACAGGTCCCCCCCCTGCCAGCGCCAAGGTCTGGCAGCAGAAGGCAGCATGGGCTTCTACTGGATTTGGGCTGTTGCAGGGCAGCAAACAAGAGGAAGAGACCGAACCCCCACGGGCCCGTGGCCAGTCCTACTTAACGACGCTCTAAAGCCACATCAAGACGTTTTCCAAGCTGGAGGCACCTCCTCACAGGCATTGGCTGATGACCTGGACCTGTGCTGGTCCCCGCTGAGCTCCCCACAGCATCCCCTCTCCCCGCCCCTGCCCGGCGTGGGCCCTCAAGCACACAGCCCTGATGACGCTTTCTCTGCCCACGGCGCTGCTTGGCTGTTGCCACGTCCTAAGCGGAGCCGGGGGTCCTCGCTGGGACACCGAGGGTTTTCCCAGCTGCTCAGCGTGAGGGAAATGCTCCCCAATGGTGCCTGTGCCCAGCTGGTACCCAGGGGACAGGATCCAGCAGCTCCGTGGCCAGCACGTGGTGCAGAGCTGTGTCCGCGTCCCACCGCCACCCTCCTCTGCCCCGAGCACCTGAGGCCGTCCGGCCACCTGGGGCCCTGGGGAGGGAAGAGAGCAGGGCACATCCCTTCAGGGGCCATGCCAGTGATTTCTCCAAACCCCTCCTCTAGCCAGCAGCTGTCCCAGAAAGAAATAGAGCCACAAACCCCCCCTCCCCGAGGCTCCAGCAACCTCCAGTCTGTGCTCCCCTCTTGCTAAAGACGGGCCTCTCCACAAGCTCCCAGCGCCAGGCACCGATCCTGGCTGCCGGTGCCGTGCTCGAGCGGTCAGGGCAAGTGCCGAACCCCCGGCTCTGTGGGACCCGCGGCAGCGGCGCTGGGCTGCCCGGAGCAAGCCCAGAGCTAACCGTGGCCCTGAGGCAGGAAGAGAGCAAGGGGTCAGGGGGTGCCGCGCTCCCTGGCTGGCCCCGGTCCCACGCTCGCGGCCTCTGTCACCCACCAAGCCCTTCTGTAAAGACAGGATCAGCCTTCCTTGGTTTTACTCCTCATTTTTACTCCTACAGTAAAGCATACGCTGAATTTACTACATATTAAACAGCAAAAACCAGCTACCTAGAACCAAAGAGCCTTTTAAAAATCCAAGTTATCACTTTTTTTTTTTTT
>VXBH01009746.1:0-51505 GCA_013400035.1 Rynchops niger
TGACAATGGAGTCGCATTCCAAGTGCTCAAAGTGCGCAGTGCAGTTTCGGGTCTCACACCAAATTGTAATGATGAGGTAACCCTACTTAGCCCCACTGAAAGAGTGTTTTTGTCTTTATTTGTGCCTGGGGCAGCGGCAGGCAGGGCCTTAAAGGACATAGGACGGTTGGCTTGCTGGGCTGAGAAACAAGCGAATGTCACCACTGAGATTGTAGAGAGTTTGTTGGAAGATCAAAATAGCCTGCGCCATGCAGTTTTGCAAAATAGAGCAGCAATTGACTTTTTGTTATTAGCCCAAGGACATGGTTGCGAAGATTTTGAAGGTATGTGCTGTATGAATTTGTCCGATCACAGCGAATCAATTCACAAACAGTTGCAGTGGTTAAAAGAACACGTAAGCAAGATTCGTCAAAGTCATGGGTTCTTGGATGACTGGTTAACTAACTTGTTTGGAAGCATGCCACAATGGCTATTAGGATTGCTTGTTGAAGGCTTGCGCATTATAATAATTCTTGTAATCATAGGTTTGTGCTTGTGTGTAGTCCTTTCTTGTATTAAGAGAGCTATGTTAAAAGTAGTAAACCAAGCCTGGATTGTTCAAAAACAAGAAGGGGGAATTGTGGAAGAGTGGCTGAGTGAGAAGGGCCATGATTTGATTGTGATGAACAATCCAGCCCTTGATATGAGCCTAAAGGAGAAGCCTTGGCTACAGGCCCAAGTGTGACAGTGAATTCTCCTTGAAGCTCTTCCAGAAGCAGAAAACAGGACGGTAAACAAGATAAGTGGAGCTACATCTGGGAAAAGAAGAAAAGGTTGTGTTGCATAGCGGGGGGTGGACATAAGACATGTACCAATGAACTAAATGCTTTAATCATATAAACACAGGTTGTAAACCAATCACATAGCTGTCACTAACGCGTGCTGTTATTGCCTGTCTATAACTATGCTGTGAGAACTTGAATAAAGCCAGAACGATCATACTCATATTGAGATTCCATCGTTACTCCGGGTCCGACTCCCACTCCGACAACTAACCCGTCTCTAGAAGCTGCTTTCCAGTCACCCTTCCCAATAAAGGGCAGTGAGTTACTCACCTGCGTAGCCCCCATGGCCTCTGCCAACTCCTCTGCATGGAAAAACAGCCAAAAGGAGGTGTCAGACTACAGAGAAGTGAAGTCCATTTCCTTTGCCTGTTAGTGATAGGCTGGGGGAGGGGGACACTTGCAGTCATGGGATTTGCAGTCCCAGATTCCCTGGCAAAAGGGACATTTGTGCAGCTGCTGGGATTCTGTGGACAGAAAGCATTTGCTGAATATTGCTGAAACAGGGTGAGATAAAGGTCTCACACTGGGTTCTCTTCAAAGTGGTCTATAACACTTTACCAGCTGATGTGGCTGACAGTATCTGCAGCCACTGGTGATAGGACATGATGACATGAAGGATGATGCAAACTGATAAATGCAGCCCACCTACTTCTCCTTCTTGGAATTGCTCTATCATCTTGGGCTTTATTTTGACTGCTAAAAGTGAGTCCAGAGAAGAGGTGGTGAATTTATTCAAAGGCAACTCCTCTTTTATTCATGCAGAGATAAAAAGGAGCTACACTGTGTCAGGCTCCATCAGGAACTTGAAAATCAAGACAAACAGCCCCACTAGAATGTCAATTCACCTGTATATAATCCAGTTGCAGATTATGTCCCTATTTTTCCCTTCTGGCTTCTTAGCATATATTGCAATATAAGGTGAATGAGGAAGAAAGCCCACTGAATTTGCAGTTTCAAACACTTCTAAAGCTATGTATTTATCGCATGGTGATAAAAGTAATGTCCATAAGATGGCAGCAGAGGATTCATAATGGTACTTAAATCTGCATTGATTAGGTGAAAATCGAGCTTCCCCAGTCCAGCAGTAAATTTGTAATCTCATTTGCGCACTCAGATCCTCAAAGGCCATAATGAATTCAGCTCATATAAAGATCTGGTGACACAGGGTAGATGACATGATCAAGGCCTTTGTGTGCAACTTCCCAGAAAAAAATATTTACTGAAAGGGGAATATATACAGAAACACGCAAGTATAGACAGGAAGCTTGATTTTCTTGTTTAGCAAATAAAACCATACAACAGCAAAACCCCTAACTTGTTAGTACAGCAGATACTAGGATTTCCCTAATCTCTCTAGTATTTTTCCCAGCAAAATTTTCATTCCTTTCAATAAGCACTTTGTTATTTTTACTGGATGGTGTTCAGAGGAGAGTTCCACTATGAGCAGTGAAGCCCCATCAATTCATGCCAATAGGGGAACTAGTCCCAGGTGTTTGACCAAGACAAGCAGAGATACTTATTAACTGCTTATTATTAACTTATTGACTTCTTGTCCAAGGTCAGCATAGCCGGTGCAAGTCACAGCACTTTGCCAAACAAGAGATGCTCACACTCACACTGGCAGCCATCCCTGTGGACTTATCCCATGTCCTTACTTCAGAGCAAGGTCTTTTCGAGAAATGCTGAAGTCAGTAGATGGTGAATCAGGAAAAGCCTGGCCCTCCTCTCCCTCACTGTCACTGTGTACTGGGATCATGACCTGAATTTCAACGTACTCACCTCTGGTTCACACTGGGGCATAGGAGAGGAGAAAGAAATCTCATGCACCTGGGTCCTGGTCCTCAGGGTTCATAGGAGCAGGCTTTACCTTCCAGGCATCTCTTTAGCTGCAGACAAAGGTTGTGCAGAGGAACAGAGAGAAGCAGCACACCAACCTGCTTTATGTAAGCAGTATTTATTGCAGTCAGCAGCTGGGGATGGCTACACCAGCTCACACACAGCCGGAGAGATTCAGTCTTTCTCAGTCTCCTGAGGCTCAGCACTCCCTGACCTTGGAAATGGGATCTGCCACCTACCTCTCAGGGAAGGAAAGCTGACACAGCACACCAAGGGAGGCTGTGCAGAAAGTTGCTAGGCTATAATATTCATGCAGGGAGATAGAATTAAGTAGTGCACTAGAAAGAGGATATGTATATAAATGCACACGTATGTATTTTATGTATATTTATACCAGAGTGATACAAGCTGCCTTGAATAAACCAAATGCTGACCCAACTTCAATCCATTCTTGAACTGATATTCTTTTTGTTTATTTCATAAAGTTTATCGCTTTCTTTTTGTTTGCTTGCCTCTTTTTGGAGCTGTTTAGACACTTCTAGTTTCAAGCATAAATGCTAAAGCGTTAGAGAGGAACAGATTGTTTTTTGTTCTGCTTGGGTATATTCAGTTTCACCAGAAACCAATTGTAACAAAAACAATATGAAATTTCCAAGTTGCTTTTTACAGACAGTCAGTGAATGCACCATACAAACGGAAGGGCTCATCTGAAATGACTCCTCAAAAACACCTTTAGGTATTTATCTGTTATTGATATACAGGGAAATTTTGTGACAGAATAATCAGAAGAGTGTACTGGAACTAGATTTCTCTCTATATGGTAGTATTTCCACACTTCTAACCTAACAAAATGATCCCACACTGGCACATGTTTACAGTGATTATTCCACCTGAAAATACTGAACTTTCCCGGTCATTGTACCAGGAGGTAGCTGTTCCACTTTCTTCCCAGTGAGTACCTCAGGATCAGATCCATCACATTTACATCGTTGTGACATTCTCCTACAATCCTCCTGCATTTTGTAGAAGAGGACAAAAAGTCTGGTCATGTTTCTAAGGCGTACATTGATTTTCTTGAGAGGAAGCAGCTTTTTCACCTGCTGCATCATGGGGATTCAAATAGAAGGAAGTCTTCTCAATCATTTCTGGTGAAGCTCAAAATACCACAGAAGACAACTGAAGAGAAACATTTTTGATGAAAGGAAGGAAGCTAATGAAAGCTAAACAAGTGGGATAATTATTGCCTTGTTGTTCTAGCTGGTTAGGGAGACTACTGAAGTCTAGAAGTTTTTCTCCCCTCCTTCCCGCCCACAATCTTCTTTCTCCTGTGTGGTTCAGAATGGTCCCAAGCAAAATGAGCGAAGTCACCATCCCATCCTTAGTATCGCCCGAAGAAATAGTTGTAGGCCATGGAAAATCCTATTTGGTCAGAGAGATAGTCACAGGGGGGGTAGTTTTCACAACGCTCATGCATCTGCTCCATTGGGCTTTTGTAATACTCAAAGTACCTGGAGTAGACAGAGAGAGAGATGCCATTCTGCAGATTCAGTTGATGTGGTTGGAGAGGTTCCACACCCCAGACACTGGCATGAGAAGAGTGCTTCCCCTGGGTGTGACAACAGGGGACTTCTTATGGAGAGTTAAACTTCTATTGTCACGGGGATGGACTACTTGAGTAATGGGAGAAATTGGAATTGAGTCCAATACGAAGCAATTGCTCTTGAGGTTTTATAAGCAAAGGAGACCACAGAAGCAGCTGGGGTGTTTTTGTCCCCAACCCTATTTCCCAGCTACCCAGGAATCTTTTTGTTGTTGTTGTTGTTAATATTATTTATTTTTTTATATCTTTATTTTATTATTTCTGCTTACCCTTATTTGCACCCAGTTTCTGCTCACCTTCCCCCTAGCCACTATTTTCCTTTAGCTTAAGCACTTTCTTCTCATCATCCTCACTTCTCTCATTGTCAACAATACTATCCCCACTCAGCTTTTGTTTTGCCAACTAAGCAAGCCCAAATCTTCTCGTCTCAGCTATACACTCTGGATGGCCTTCTCAGCTCCTCTTCTAGGTTTGGTTAGCTTTTCCTGAAGACTGTACACACCGCTGCAGGAGTCCCACCAGTATTTCATTAATTGTTACTTTATTCCTGTATTGGAAATACCCCGCAGCACCCTTGAATTCCATTTGTTTCATCCATATTTCTGGACTAACTTTACCTCATGACCAAATAATAAGCTGGGCTGTCTGTCTACCTCAGTCCTTCTTGATTAATGCTTATAGCAGATGCTACTTTAACGATGCCCCACCTGTAAGGGGGTAGTCAGTACAGACAATAGAGATGCTGCTACTGATTTTCATCTTGTTTTTAATCACTGCAGGTTTCAACATCAGCCAGTTCCTCCGCTACCATACTCTGCTCCTCTCCTGTACAGATGGGGCCTCCCAATCCTCTATTATCTAAAAACAACATTGTCCTCCCAGACCAAAGATGGATTGAATAAAAATTCTTTTTGCACAGGCCTACGTGAGACACTGGCTTAACAACCACCTCCAGGAAATTCATGAAGAACATTCTTGCATGACCTCAAATTTCTCCAAATGTTTATATCTAGGATTTCTCCAAATCTTTGTGCTTAGGATTTCTGCACAAAGGTATGTAGGATGTATAGCTTCAGACAGAACAGCTATTCTGATCTAGACTCATCCCTGCAACAGAGCTGTGCCTCCTTTGTAGGGAGAAATAGGCAATGACCAAGGCTATGTGAATGCTCATTATCCTGGAAACCATCTTTGATGACTCTGCAGATTACAGCAGCTTCTAACTTGTATCCTGCTGTCCCAATGGCTAGCCCAGACAGCTAGTACTGTCTTGGTCCCTGGGAGAAATGTCAGAGTCCAGCTATGAGCTCTCAAAAGGATATTTATGAAAAAAGACCCATTTTCTATCAATAAGTAACTCCTGTAGCCTTTTTGCTTCAACACATGAAGGCTATAACATAGATGTACAACAAATTAATGCCTTGTCATGTCCTGTTGCCTTCCCACCCACGCTTCAGAACAGGTCCAGAGTCCAGCCTGACTCATGAGTTGTTACCGTTCATACAGGGTGGACCTCTTCTGCCTCTTCACAAAGGCATTGGCAACTTCCTTTGTAATCTTGATGCCTACCAAGAGAGAACACAGCAGGTTAAAGATGCAGTGCCATGGTCTATGACAAACAGAGACTAGTCCAACCTCTGAAAATGGACAGTCCACTTTCTTCACAAGACTGCCACGAACCATCCCAGTTGCCCACTCATCTCTCCCCACCCTGCTCTCCACTCAAAGCCCAACAGCTGGACTCCCTCCTCACTCCAACCTGCACATCTACATGGGGCAAGGGCTTTTTCTGTCCTTAACTCAATTTTCTTATCACACAGCGTGATCTGAGTGCACAGCAAATGTGCAGAAGGCAAAGTCATGGTAGCATAAAATATGAATAAGGAGAAAATGAAGGGAGTGATGAAGGGAATGGCACCTTCTCTCCCTAGCCTGCTTAACTTCAGAGTCTTAGCTTCCTTTCTATATTTTGACTCAGACTGTGTGATGTGGGATACCAACCACCAGGCCTTAAAAATGCCTGTAATGCACCATGAGCAACAGGTGGCACATGGAAATATCAATGCTCACATGTGCAGAGTTCCATGAAAGATGAAGGGTATAAAATAATGAGAGTAAACAGCACTCAGGGAGAAACGCACCCAGGAGGTGCAAAGATCCTGGTGTTCAGCCACCTAGAGAACATGAGGGGTCTTCCTGCCATGACAGCAGTAGCCACTGGTCTCCGCTAACACGCCATGTCAACACAGTTGCTTATTTGTTCCCTTGGATTTGTGGTTGTGCAAACATGGGAGTGCTGTGGAGGACCCCACAAAGAGCAGGTAGAGCCCCTTTGTCCCCCACTCCCAGCCAGTGCTCAGCACAGCACAGCACAGCTTTGCTCCATGGGAGCACCAGCAGAGGTGTGCACGGATGCCGGCACACCAGCAACACAGGGAGCTGCACATAAATACGTGTTTCAGCAGAGAAATGGACGAACTGTCACTGGGGGAACACAGTTTCTAAGACCTCTGTCTGTGGGGAGACGGTGGCATTCGTGCCCTTTCCTCATCACCATGGGGTGCTTGACCGTGTTTCTGTTTGGCAGGTGAGAGATGCCCCCTCTCTAGCAAACTGGGATTTAGTCTGGATCAAAACACTGGCTGCTCAGAAACTGCCAGTTAATGAGCTGTCAGAAATCACCACCTTTCCCTGAAGGTTTTTTTGGTTTTGTTGTTTTTTTTTTTTCTCTTTCCCAATCTATTTACATTGGCTCACTGGAAAAATACCAGCTTTCGTGTTCCCCGGCAGCAATGTTATTCCTTAAGGTGTGAGAAAGGAGAGACAGGGAAAAACGAGGGGGATTTTCCATACAGATTTTCTGCCAGGATCAGCTTGCTGCAAAAGGTGTGGACATCCCAAGGTGTGCAAATCCCTATGTCTCAGTTGACCCAACAGAGGAGGGACTGCAGCCCCCAGGAGCAGCCAAGGAAGGTGCTTGCTTTCAAGCTCTCCAGGTTGTGGGATTTGGCAGGGATGTCACAGCTTGTTGCTGTGTGGCACCAAACCTTTCTGCTCTGTGATCCTGCACATCAGACTGGCTACAGAGCAGATCAAAAGATCAGTGCCTGGAGGCCCTGGGGCAGGTTTTGCTCTCTCAACAGCCTGAGAGCAGTCACTTTGGATAGGTCTCCGAGGCCAGCTCAGAGAAGATGGGAGACTGGCTGTGTTGCTCCACTCACACATCACCCTGTTTCACAGAGGGCAGATGCATCCAGATGCTAACAACCTGCAGGACCCACGTCTTGCCTGGGGGCTGCTCAAGGGTTGTGGAGATGCAGGCCAGTGCAGGGAGGCCAACCTCCCTGTTGTCTGCTGCTCCCATGGCTGTGAAATGCAGCCCCTCTGTTTGCTGCAGGTGTCCCTGCACCTCAGGGACTGCAGTGCTGAGGGAGCAAAAAGGGAGCAGCAGGAGGGACTCGGCATGATTCTTGTTCACCCCTTGGACCTATCAAAGGGAGGAAAGGAAGTAGATGCAGGAGAATGGAGCTGAGCATTGGGCACAACGATGTACTCACTGGCAGCACTGGGAGATCCTGGGGGGTCTTTGGGATCTGGAAGACAGACAGACAGAGAGGAGTTTGCTTGTGAGTCCTCGTCTACTCCACTCTGCCTGAATCACTCTGCCTACTGGGTGAATCCAGCTCCCCTGCTTTGCCAGAGAGTCGGTTCCTTCCAAAAAAGGGTCTTAGTAACACCCACCATTTAGGGATAGACTTCTTCACCACAGCAAAATTCACCCATTATGCCTGGATTTGTTTAATTTCAATTTCCTCTAAGCCAGATTAAATGACACAATAGCCATCTAACCACTGTGGAAGATGGAGGAAGACCTTCCTCCTTCTCCCTCCCCACCCTTGCTAAGAGCAGGAAGACCTAGAGCCAGAGGACCATTTGAGCAAAACCCCAAATTTGGAGAGAACCTGAAGATATCTGAACATCTCCTCTATATTTGGAAAGAAATGTTTCCTTAACTCTAGGGAGAAATCACAAACTATTGATAGGGAAGGGAACCAGAGCCAAAAATTAGTAACAACTCTACCCTCACAGCTTTGTGTCTCAGAGTTGAGGTACCTGGCTCACCATCCCTCCCAAAAGGAATTTACACACTATATTTCTGTATTCAGTCCTAATCTTAATCCTTAATGCTCCCTGCAAACACGCAAGGAAAGCATCCTCTAAGCAAAATGGTAAGTCTCCTCATCTTTGCTCTCCCTCACTGCCCTATTTCACAATTTTTTTCTTCCAGTATTTCACCATATTTTTCTTCAACAGTGTCAGTTCCACCCAAGTCACCAGGTATTTGGCATAAGTATAGTTATGGGCAGAAAAGAGGACTCTTAGAGACCAAAAAAACCCAACAACTGTGCTTAAACAAAAACTTTTTGTGAAAAGGGTTATGTGTAGTTCTATTTTTAAGCTATGTATACATTCCTTGCATTTAAAAAAGAAATAAATTAGAAGTTACTCCAAGGCCATCAAGCAATCTGGAATAATAATAATGAATAAAAAAAAAAGCAGATATATACTCAAGGGTGAAAAAGTGAGAGAAAGGCTAACAGATCAAACAAAATATATTTGCCAATATTGAATCATGATATATCTGATGCCAAGGACTGAATGAAATTTACCTCTGAATGGGATAATACAAGAAAAGACAGGGCCCTCTCCTGCTTGGCTTCTCTTTCCCTGCTGTAAAGGGAAAACGCTTGCTCTTCTGATCTTCCTCCCCTTCCCTCTCATCAACTGAGCTGCCACTGCATTACTGTCTCTTGTTCATAAAGTCACCATGGCTAAATCACCTCCAAATGGCATGTGCTCTTATTTCCATGGGACAACTCCGGGTTCTTTTAACCATTGGTAGGAGTTGTTTTCCCTTCAGAAATTCTCCACATCCCACATTTCTCAGCAGGTATAGGCTTGACTCAGTGCCTAGCTCTGTGATCCTACAGCATTCCATGGCTGCCAGGTACAAAAACCCTCTCCCTGTGGTCAACACAACTCTGCCTGCAGCTCAACCCTCTTACTCAAAAGTGAGCATCCAGCATACTTTTGCCAGTTCACCTAAATGATAAATGCAAGAGATGAGGCTCTTATTCCCCAAGCCCTCTCTCACCCATGACTCTCTCTAGCCGATAGAGATCTGAAGTTGTGCAATGACCAGCGATGCACCTCCTCCCCCCGAAGCTGTGAGTCTCTCCCACACTGAAAGGAGGCTGATGGCAAGCTGCGGGGCTGAGCAGCATTCCCAGGAGCCTTTTTGGGAAGACATTTCCTTACCTTTCTCACAACAGCAGAGTGTTGCCAGGGCCAGAGTCACAATCAGCAGTGCCAGCAGACTCCTCATGTCTTCTTTGGCTGCAATAGTCTCCCTAACCTCAGAGCTTTCCTGGAGGTTACTGAAGTTCTCCGGAGCTTGCTTTCGGGCAGCAGTTTATATCCTGTGGTGGCCTGGAGAGACCGGGGCTCTGGCTTGTGTTCCTGTGTCTGAGCTCCAAAACAAAGCCCCTCCTTTGGGCCAGGAGATATCAGGTCCTGGCAACCATTTTGACATCCATCTCAGGACTCATGGCATTTCCAGAAGATTTTATCTGAGGTTTTGAATGGGACTGTTGAATAAAAACAACTGGATAAAAAAAAATCAGTTTTATTATAAACATGAAAGTCATTCAGCTTCTTGCCAGAAAGCCAGGGGAGAGACCAGCACACCCTGAAGTAGAGCAGCTCTTTTTCTGTGAAGTGACTCTCTCGTGTGGAAAATCGAATGAGACTGAACCCATTGGTGATACTTTTCCCCCACCCACCCTGACCCATTCCCCGGAAGGTAACGAAACCCATGAAACTGTTTGCATAGAGGAAACACACAGTAGATTTTTGCTTCAGACAGTTTCATCAAAACACTTTGGAGAGCTGAGATTTTTATATTGTTGGGATCTTTGGTAGTTAATTTGGGGGAGGGTCTTTCTTTTTTTCTTCCTGGAAATCTTCCTAGGATGGAGGCTATTAGTTTGGCTTGTCTTGCCTAAAAATCAAATAAACCTTAAAACTTCAGAAGTGTTTTATTCTTCAGGACTTGAGTAGTGGTGGTTGCTTGGTATGTCAAGAGCCCCCGCATGGGCTCTTCTACAGGCTATCTGCCCATAACCCTACACCGCCCAAACCCACCAGTCAAGTTCCCAAAGCCATGTCCCAAACACAGCACATGGATCACATTTTCCTGCACCTCACATCCAGTCCTCCTCAGACCCACATGGAGGGGAGACATCCAAGGGTTACAGAATTAAAGCCTAAAAGGCTCCCAAGGGCAGTCAGAGCCATCAGGGATTGTGCCAATCCCTAGAAACATTGCCTTTTATTTTAGAGAAATTTCAAGGTTACAAAAAAAAAAAAAAGAAAAAAAAAAGTTTAACTGTTCTGTAGTCCAGGAAAGACTGAGTATAGATACAAACAACTTCCAGCAAAAGTATCTTAAAGGTCAAGAGTTTAAAAATAAACAAATATCTAAAAATAACAGGTATTCTAGGAAATTTATGCTTCCAAAAGAAAACTTGAAATAATATAAATATCTAATTCTAGTAATCCAAACAGCTTTCCTTCTCTTCCCAACTTTTCCCAAGCTTTCTAACCAGCATGTAGGCTCTTAAACATGTTTGTTTATTGCTTACACTAAAGAAATCCCACAGAAGTCTCTGATGTTATTCATTATTTATACTGGTAAACCGGAGGTTGGAATCACCAGATATTTCTGGACACCAGACTCAGACAGCACTAACCCCGTGCCTTCCATTTTGGTCATGTCACAGTGTCAAGTCAAACCCAGACACTGCAGACTTGTTGACTTTAGGGTATGAAAGTTTTGCCCTGGTTTGTGATCATAAGATTTGCTTACTCGGGAACATGCAGAACAAGCGTGGGTGCAAATATACCTAATCCGTATGGCTTTTTTTCCTTAAACTCATTTATCTCTCATTTTTTCCTTTAGACAAAACTTCAGCAGCTGTCAGGGTGGAGTTTCCTATCGTAAGTGTTTTCAATAAATAAATCACATTTCTTTCCAGAAGTTCATCTTCAAAGCTGGCAAAGCCTTGAAGCATATCTTGCAAGAAGATATGTGTTTCTAATGTGGCAGGTAGATTTGTCTCTAGACTTAATTTCACAGAACAGTCAACAAATCGATACTTTATACCTCATAGCCTTTGATAGCGTGCCATGAATCTTTCCCTCTTCTATAATTTGCAGGTGCCTCTAGAAGCCTGGAGATGTGAATATTGAAACCAGCTGTGCTGAGCTGAGATAGAAGATGTTATGTCTCCTGTACACCCCACACTAAGTGGTCTTCGAGCTGCTGTGGCTGACAACCAGCTCAGAGTAGTATTGAATTATTGAGCATGTCAGCACTGGTGCTTCTTGGCCTGAGGACAGGCTCTGCGAGGTGCCCTGCTGCCGGTGCTGGTGACAGCCCCACAGCAGTGACACTCCTCAATGGGCCAAGAGGTGCTCAGCAACCTGTGTACAGGGTCAGGCCACGTTTTGATTTTGAATGAGTTATGAACAGTAAAATAAAAATTGTTCTAGGTGAAGAAAGTTGGGCTTAACCCCAAACACTGGGTTTCTTTTATTTTTTTTATTTATCACCTGGAACCCCTTTTCACATTTGTTTTCTGCATCTTTCTAGCACTACTAGAATCATTCCAAGTGGAAGATAACTGCATAAAAGGAGATTCCAAAAGGAACTATGAGTAAAGTCCAGATCACACACTCCTTTCTACAGGAGCACCCTACATCAGGACCTGAGGGTAGCTGGATAGACAAGATGCAATTTACAGGCTTTTTCTGTCACTAACTCTTGCCCTAACTTTGTTTTTAATATTAAACAGGCACCTTCTAAATTTTGTTTCCCTAACTGAGGAACAATACTATAGGTTTCATTTGCAAAAAGTGTTTCCACCCTGCTTTCAGAACACCATGCCATTTTAAGATGTCTTAAGACTGGGAACTGAAATTTGCCTGTGACCTCTAAAAGAAGCCATTTACAGACATTGTAGTTCCTTTCAAACTTGTATGATTGCAAGGTAGTGACTTTTTTCCATAATCTGCACGAGATTATATGATAAACAAACTCAGATTCTTCGTGGAAATCTGCACACCCCACCACCCCACCCCCCAAAATACTGTGACTCATGAAAAGACAGTATCAAACCAGCAATTTATTGTGTAGTAAACACCCACATCCTGAACTCTCTCTGATATCTGCTACATCAGCTCAGCACTAGTTAACACAGTGTAGGAATCCATGGCTACGTGGGAGAGAAGCAGCAGGCAGGATAACATACAGGGACACAAGCAACTGAATATGTTTCAGAGCCGTTGCATTTTTGGGGAGGATACCCTGGGCTCCAGGCCCCAGGATGGGGACAGGTCATCCTTTACTTAGTCCTCCTCCTCCCAAAATAGTGCTTGTAAGCAGCAGCATAGCCATGGTTAAAAGCGTACAGTTCACAGGGGTAGTAGTCCTCGCAGATCTCCCTCTGGTGTTCCTGGGGCCCCTTATTACGGTCCCTGATCCTGCAAAAATAGGAGAGAGAAGTGGTAAGTGCTGTCATCTTAAATATCTGTCTACAGCCCTTTTTTCCTGCCCCACAATCCCCCACCAGCATTAAGGGTCCATCACCTGAGTCCATCATCCAGCTACCAAGACGTTAGCATAGCAGCTTCTGTGTTCGCCGCACCCAGGGGAGCGGCACGACTACAACAAGAGCATTTTGCCTCCCCAGGTAACCTTTTATTTCAGGACTAAGTAGGATGATGGGGAAAGAGGGATGGTTTCTGCCTCAACGTGAGGAAGAGTCCTCCTTCCGCAGCCCCCCCAGCCTGCTGCCTTCAGCTCTTTTGCTCTTGCCCAAAGCCACGCATGGAACAAAGACCTGAAACATCCTGTAAAGGGGCCACCTGCTACTGTGGAGAAGGTTTGCCTTGACGCCTCACTAGGAGATGATTTCTGTGCTTCAGCCTTTGTTATCACAAGCCCTGCATAAGGCATGAAACTACCTATATCTGCTTTTTACAGATGAGGCAAGGAGGCCCCCAGATGGCCCTGTGATTTAGAAAAGGTCATACAAATTCTGCATGAGAGCTGAGGACTAGAACAAGATCTCAATTTTTGGCCATCCCACTTTGATTCCCTCTCCTTCTGTTGGTGTTACCTTACAAAAAATTAAGCAGAGCCCTCCCAGCATATGACGTGTCCTCAAATGCAAGGACTCGCTCTCTGCTATCTGAGTTCTTGTTTCCCCCGGCGTTAGGGACTTCATGGGCACCTCACACCGAGAGACGACTTCTCAGAAGACACAATGGCTTCCTCCCCTGTCACCAACTGATGCCTGGCAAGGAGAGACCTCTCCCACTCCCATCCTCAGTGTCCTGAGGCCATAACATACCTGCTCCAAGGGATGGCTCCATGGTTCCTGTCAGCTTGTATGAAGCCATTGGCCCTTCGCCTGTTGAGGAAGGGATCTGAGAAGGCAAGGGGTTGTTCAGAGTAGATAGACACATTTTCAAGTCCAGATTTCAACAAAAGATAGCTTCCACATTTATAACAGCCTCCTTGCCCACCCTCCCAGGCACAGTGAAACCCAGGACCTTTTAATATTCCCTGCTGCCCACCCCACTGGTTCATGCCCAGGCTCTCCCTCTGGCTTGTGCAGCCTGTATGAAAGTGCACGTGCTGCTCTTGCTCTGCTGTTACTCAAGCCACCTGGGGTAAAGCTACTGTGATTTTGCTGCCATGGCCCCTCTGAGTGAGTGGAGCTCGGCCAAGAAGTAGGTGCCAAACTGCACAGACCATGGGAGGCCTGGGCATGCTCAGCAGAATTAGCAGAACTGTGAAATTACAGGTAAAACCAGGAAGGGCCTGAGCAAGTCTATCTGTCTCCAAGGTTAGGCAGTCACTGAGCAGTCTGTGTGGCAGTTTTGGACTGAGGTGCCTGAAGGTCCCTTCTGTCCTTTTTGAGAAACGTCACAGTCCTATTGCAGAGTTCAGGAGACTGTGGATATCTTTGGTATTGTCTCCAACATGTGCCTTTGTGCTTCTGACTAGCTGCTTTGTGAAGTCCTTCTCCCAGATGGTCTTATTTCTTTTTAGTTTGGATCCATCTGTTCTCTAACCTCTTCAGGATATTGTTTGTTCCAGAGCGAAGCTCTCTCTACCCTTTCGTGCTTTTCCTGTGACAGTAACTCTCTCTTCCAGCCAAAGGATCCCTCCTGCCCACACATCCCACCTGCTTCTTCCAAGGTGCTAAGAGTAAGGCTCTCACTCTCCTTGGGGGAAAACAAATTATGTCACTGGCTTCTGCAGTACCTCTTTCCACACTCATCCCAGAGCTTTTTGAGCAGTGTCCTTTTCTAGTGTCACTTAACCTGTTTCAGGTGCATGCACAAGGGACCTAAGCTCATGACTCTTTGTTTTCCAATTCTCATTATATTCTTTGCAAAACAGTAGTATGCACTTGTGCCCAAACATGTGAGGTCTTTTTTTAGCTCTCTCCTTTTTCATCCTTAAAAATCATCTTTTTTCATCCTTTTTTTATCCGATTTTTTTGGTCTTTTTTTCATCCTTTTCAATCTTTTTCATCCATCAGACAGTAAATTTAATTTCCCTGGGCTGAGTGGTTCTGCCTTTTTAATCCCTACAGTAAAGTACAAGGAAATGGTCTTGGAGACGTCTGTAGCACACTTCAAATTCAAGAAAATAGTAAAGCAGTCTCTTACTGAGATACTCGTGGGATTCCATGCTCTCATGGGACTCTGGGGAAAGAAAGAATAAAACATGCGGTAAGACACTGAAACACCGTATTGATGGGATTCAGTTTTTCACACACCACAGATCAATAGAACACACACACAAATAAGAGAAGCCAGGTTTTAAGACACCCATTTAAAAGGAATAGAAAGGCATCAGTGGTGTGACCTAGCATTTATATGAGGAGTTCAGGGAGTTCAGGAGTTTATAACGGAGCTACCCCATGTCTTAGCCAGGACTCTCAGGCTCGTGCTTGGTCTTCCAGTGTGTGATTCTCACCTTCACGTTCCTGACACTACAGTGGATATGGTACCTGCTTACCTTCAAAGCCTGAGTGTGTGCTCAGGGGATGGATTAGCGCAGTGAGATATGCTTGGCTCTTGCATGAAACAGCATCTTAATTCCATCACTATGGAACCGTGTGCCTCAGAGGAAAAGGGGGCTGATATTACAAAAGGAGAAAGGGAAACCTCACCATTAACAAGGAAGAATTAAGAATATGAAATCTTATTGTAGTGCAGACAACAAAGGGGCAGAAAGAGAAGCAGTCTCCGAGGTGAGCTGGAACAGAGAGGAAGGGGCTGAAGCATCCTGGGCCACAAACTACAATGACTGGAGCTGACAGCTCTGGAACAGGGCTAGGAGGACCTGACACAAGGGCAAGAAAGCAGGCAAGAGGTCAAATTAAGGGGAAAGAAGACACAAAGTTGAATAAAAAACATGTGAAGAGATCCAAAGATGTCTGCAGGTTTGGAGTTATCACTCTACCCGATAAAAAAGGTCACCTACCATAGCAAGTAGCAGCCATTACCAGGACAGCCAGGAGCATCAGGATGATGAGAGCGCGCATGGTGCCAGCGCAGGGAGGAATCTCTCACTCTGTCTCTCTTGCTGTGTCTTGTTCTCTTCCCACCGAGGGCAGCTGGAGAGCCTGGGCTGCCTGCAAAATTAGCAGTGGAATGTTTGTTATGAAAACAGAGCCAGGAGGGGGCCCATGAAAGAGCCTGGGGAAGGCAACGGCTGGCTGGTACACACTCTTTATGGAGCCATTACAAAACATCTTCTATTAGCAGATTGAACCAGGTTTCGGGAAGGAGGGGGCATGCCCCCTTCCTCTCCCAGTTCAGGGGTGGGGGCCATAATTCACAGGCAAGCATGTCACTAGCACTCCATGCTCAGAAAAGCTGGCCTGCACAAGTGGAAGGAATTTCAAGGGCTGCCAGGGGCCCGGAGGGAGAGGTGTGTGCTGATCCCAAATGTAAATGTTTGTCTTTCTAATTTTTCTTCTGATCTGCCCTCATTGCCCTCACCATCCTGTGTCTGGATACACACAGCCCAGATGGTTCTGTAAACTTTGCCGATGGAGACATAGGGAATGAGGCTTCAAATAGTCCCTCTCCACTCGACTCCCCTCCCTCCAGCTGGACAGTCATAAGAGGAGGAATTCAACCTTACTGCCCCTTCCCCTCTCCTACTTTACTGCTCCAGGAGCGACAAGCAGCAACGTAGAAGGATTCCTTCTGCTGGAGGGATCACCATTTTTGCCTTTGGGATGACAGCACCACCAAGAATGCTATCCCTACAGGTCCTCACTGTGGTCCTGCCCCTACACTACTCTTCCAGCCCAAGGAACAACATCTTGGTAGGGGAAGACGTAACTGTATATTTCAGGACTGCTGCCTCTTTGGTCCTTGCCTCACTGGGCACCAAAGTCAGATGTCAATGCAAGGCTTTTCAGCTGAGACGCATCTCCCAGACCAGTCTCTAGGAGCGTCTCCTCCTAGCACCTAAAGAGCTTGTCTGGGACCGATGTCATGGACAACAGTGGTGGACAAAAGATGGGGTGTTCCCCTCTCCAGTTCTGTTGTACACCTGGTGGGTGAAAAGCAAAGGGGAGTAGTTTGCTAGAGGCAAGGCAGGGAGAGAAGGTGCCTGCCAGACCTCTCTCATGGCAGTGCTGGGGCTGGGACCATGCATGCTGCCTGGGGATGAACCTAGGGCACAGTAGTCATTGTTATGTCTGACTCAAGCAGTGGTGACCACCTTTTTTGGGACCGTTTTGTCCATGTGTACATGCAGGCATCAGGATTTCTCACTGACAGGGTGCAGGCTGAGTGCACTCTGGGTGCAGACCATTGCCCCCAAGCCAGTGAGGTGTTGTCACTGCTATCACCTGCAGGGACCGGTCTGGGAAGCCATGCTGCAGGTGACACAGCCAAGAACTACAGGGACAGCTAGCCAGAGCCTAACACTTTCCCAATGGAGAGTGAAATTTCAGTGGAACAAGATTATTCTGGGCTTTACAACTTACCCTTTCAATGCCAAACTCATGGCCCTTGCCTGAAGCCTGTGGTCTCTGAAAAACTCAGCAGGGCCTTCAACTTCAGACCAAAGAGAAAGAATTGCATTTCTTCCTCATTATCCCACCACACACTGAGAGCAGCTCAGTCCTGCACCATCAATGCCCCCCATATCATCCACATCCTGCCTGTTCAGTGCTCAGCCTGAGGTGAGGAGGTTGTGCTGGGGCAAAAGCCAGAAGTCTGCTGTTGACACAAGGGCAGAGAAGAAATGAGACTTTTCTGCTGTCCCTCCGTGCCCTGCCACTCCAGGCTCTCTAAGGGAATTCTCTGCTCTGGGATTGCTTGCATTCCTTAGAGCCCACAGTTTTGGAGGTAGTATTGAATGTGGATTTCATAGGTTTCCTGAATGCTTTGTATACTATGGGAGCTGCCAAGACAGGGAGGCCTGAGGGAGAGGCTGGAGGAGAGAGAGAGCCCAGAGGGAAAGCAGTGGGGCACAGAGAGGAAGATGCTGGGAGTACTTTGGAATGAAGGTAAGGCTGCACAGCGGGAAACTCCGACACACTTTACAGCCAAACCCTCTTTATTTATCTATATTCACTCAGGGCAGTGCCCTCTGGTCCCTGGAAGACTCTGCTCCCATTTCAGAGGACTCTGATCCCAGAATGCCTGGAGCATCCCCTGCCATCAACCACAGAAGAGCCGCAAACACCACTTTAACCCAAATGTTTCATTTTTCACCACAGAGGCAATGCATTTTCCAAGGGATGAAAGAACACGTCAGCTACACAGCCCTATACCAACAAATTTCTTTCGGGGAACACTTTCCCTTGCAAAAGTACATCTCCTTTCTACTCCCCCTACACTCCATATTTCTCCAGCACACATCTCCCCTCCCCAGAATCAGTGGGCTGCCCCAGAGGTAACACATCACGCAGCACAGTGAGCCCCAATCCCCTTGCTTTCTAGCAGCATCCACTGGTTAGAAACACAGAAAGAGGAGCTAAGATGAATTGCCTGCAAATGCCAAGGAAATCTCCGAAATCCCCCAAATAAAGGGGAGACCAGAAAAATAGCCCTCTGACCTGCCTCTCCTGCTGGAGTGGAGAACCACAGTGTTACACATGCCATAGCAACCACTCCTAACATTTTGCAGCTGTGAAGCATCAGCAAGGCATTAATAGCGAGCAGCCGTCCAGGAAAAGCAAAGCGGTCCCTGCATACTCACTAAGCCGTCACTTCCCCGCCAGCCTGCAGCTCCTGTCTGAGGGGGCAGCTCTCCCGGCGTCCTGGACCCTGGACTGAAGAAGAGGGGCCTTTTATTTATTAGCATTGATTCAGTGACTCCTCCCCTCTTCTGTCTCCCACTCGCGATCCACCCCCAGGCTACCACCTTCTCCGTCAAAAACACCTTCTGCCCAGAGCCAGGAAACCAACAACCTCAAGGAACTGAGCCAGGAGGGAGAGAGAGCCACAGCAGACACCAGGGGCTAGTGGGGGCACAGCCACGTGCTGGCTGCCTTTCTGTGCCCAGGAGCAGTGAGTGGGCAGAGGTCTGAGCACAAGCTCCAGTCTCCCTCTTTGCAGTAAGTTCCCCCCGCCTTCCACCCCCTCCTTTCCCAGCTGTGCTCTAACTAGAGCCGCACTGTTGGCCAGGACACCTGTTCTTCCACAGGGAGCAGGAGGCCAGGAGCCTTCTCCCATCTCCTTTCATGCACCTTTTGCAACTCTCTGATCCCCCCTCCTAATGGCAGGCTAATGCCAGACTGAAAACTCACATAACAAAGGTGTCTGCTTTTGGAGGCAGCTCTGAAAACTCCAAAAGTGACAAAACCTATAAGGCAAAGAGTTGGCTTACACAAACCCAAGCCCCTGAGATGCAACCTTGCTGCTCACACCAGGCCCACAGCAGTGCTGGACAACACGTCAAACAACCCAGGACACATGCTGGCGGGACTGGGCTGTTGGGCTTCTGGCCCTGCCTGTACCCAAGCCAAGAGAACACACTTACCACGTTGGGATGCTGAACCCATGCAAGTAGTAACCCTCAGCAGCATTCCCTCACCCAGCAGAGATCCACGCCTGGTACATGCTCAGCATGGGTCCTTAAGTAAGGGTAGGCACAGCCTGAGGGACTGAGCTCAGCAGAGGTGAGACGGAGGGGAAGACCAGCTGCAGAATCAGTGCTTCAGAAGGTTAAGAAAGAAAACCCTCTACATCTATTCACTAACCAAGTATAGGGCACACAGTCATGAGCCACCTTTGAAAAGCAGGGCAAAGAGGAGGACATTTCTTGCCCTCTTCTACCACCCTTCAGGGACAGCTGAATATTCAGCCCTGTGACACACTGAACCCTGAAATAAATCAGGACCCAGAAGATCTGGTCATCCTCATCTACTCAGATATTGTAAAAGCTTTGGCCCCGGTGCCATCTGGCAAGTTTTTAGTTAAGTTGGAGAAAATGGGCATTAAAGCCAAAATTGTGAGATGGTGAGGAACCAGACAAATGGTGTAGAAACTTAAGCAGTGAAAAGGAGAAATGTTGAGAAATTACTAATTTAATTTCTCTTAGGGATAGTTTTACTGAATGCTTCCATTAATGACTGGCTTAAAAAGGGAATACTTGTTAAGGAAGTTTGTTGATAACACAAAGCAAGAAAGCAACATCAGTGTAAAGGAGGCCTGAGAGCTCATACAGGAGGAAAAGGATGACCTTGAAAGCTGGAATGACAGAAACAGAGTAATATGCAATAGTGCAAAGGCAAGGTCTTCCATGGGGATTAGCAGTAACTATCCTGCCGTAAATTAAAAGCTCACAAACTGGAAGGAAATGGGGAACAAAAAGAATAACTATGAATCAACAATCATAAAGGTGATCACAGAATTCTGACTCTGAGATGTCTAGTGATATTGTGGCAGCAGAGATGGGCACCTGTTAGTGCCACTGGATGCGATACCAGTGAGATGTCAACAGGAGTCGTCTGTGTGGCCTAGGTTACCCATGTTCATGGAAGAAGAACTCCTGTGGGAAGTGGTGTAGATGAGGACTAACAAGGCAAGGTGATTTGCAGTCGCCTCCAAAATGACAGACCTTTTCACCATAGCCTGTGGGACTCGCCATCCTTTCCTTCCCTGTGTTGTCCATGAGGCTTCTCTAGCAAGACAGTGGACAAGCAATTAGGTTTTGTTTCCAGCACTCCTCTAGGGGCTGTTTCACAACCCATAGCTTTCATGATTAGAAGTCCCATTTCCAGCCTCTGTGTCTTTAGGGCCATAATCCATATCCACGTGTCCCTCACCAAGTGCCTAACTCATGCCAGAAAGGCTTCAGCAGAACCACTGAGCACTTCAGCAAGGGAATAAACCCTATCACTTCTGCAACAGAGCAGGGTTTCCAAACCCAGGTTACCCAGAGTATCAAGTAGCTGGACTCACCGATCTGGACAGCCCTTTCCAAGCTTGCTCCTGTGTTTCAGGATGTAAATTAGTCAACCACCACATGGTCTATGGCTTAGGAAGTGATTTCTCAACATGATAAACAAGTGCTTTTTGGAACAACTAGTTCTACAGCACATGAGAAAACAAGACTTTATTTTTACTTTTTCTTTTAGTCCTAAGTAATACCTAGGAACTGATCCAAGAAGCAAGTATAATTGAGCCACTAAGTAACAGTGTCCGAGTATCCACAATATAATTAAAGTCAACAACCTCATGGAATAAATTGTGCTGAAAACTAGCATACTGACACTAAGCTTTAGAAAGGGCGATGTTTTTTAAACACAGGAGCTAGTCAAAAGACTATGAAATAAAAATAATCGGAACACATTTCAGACATTTAAAGAACTTGATATACATATCTGAATGTGTGTTAGCTCTGGCAGCAAACTCGCTCAGCTACCCGAAATTAACCCTAAAACTAGTTCAAAAGCTAGTTCAACTTGGGAAAAACACAGATTTAAACACTTCAAAGCTAGATTTAAAAAGTTCCAAAGATTAAAAGAAAGTTGCAGTACGTAAACAGGAGAAATCTAGTTTCACAGCAATCAAACACTTTTTTTCAAAATAATTGGAATTATTCATTTCCACTTCAGTGGTGGGGCGGGGAGAAAAGAGTAATTTCATAACAAATAAGTAGAGGTTTTTTCCCAATAATATATAAACACATACCTTTGAAATCTGTTTCCACCTTTCCCCTGAGAAGAATTTTGCCCCCAGCACTACAACTTTGTGCAAAAATAAAAGTTTCTAATGCAAAAATATGAATTGTTTATTGAATTGAAACTTCTTCTAACAAAGTGAATCTATGTATAGTCTTAGGAGCATTGTGGCAACCACCGGCTGAAGCTTACAGACAGTGTCAGTCTCCTGCTGGGGAGGAAGGTTCCCATGCCAGCTCATGGCTATTTTCTTTCATGCTTCCTCCAACGTTTTGGGCTGGGGTGCATTTTAGAAAATGCCCTTTGCATCCCATGCGATGACTTCCAGTGACTTTCTCCTGCCCATGGATGTGGAGCACGCCTGCACATTCAACCTGAGGGATGTCACTCTGGACTCTGGGACAACTGGTTGCTCAGTATCCCAGTGCCAAGGAGCAGGACTGAAATTAAATACTGTGAAAAGGCCTGTGATCCTGCCTCCCTGACCAAATCCAGAGGGTGAGAGGATAATTCTTCTTTCACCTGTATGGACATACCGAATGTGATCCTGACTCCACATTAGCCACTGCCATAAGGAGAAGTCTCTAATTGGTGAGCTGTGGGGTTTGTTTGCCTGGCTGGTTGGTAGGTTGGGGGTTTTTTTAGCCACTGTATTCTGTTGTTGCTGGAAACTCTTTAAACTATTGCAATTCAGAGATTAGTGGCCAGGCACAACCTCATAGCCACAGTCTATGGAGTTGTGATCCTCGAAGTTATTCTTTGTAATCCATCAGATTTCAAAATGAAGCCCAGTGTCCTGGAAAAATTTCCATCTGGCTATAAACACAAGAGCATTTGGGGTCAGCAGTACAGTTCAATGGGAACTCATTGCTCTCCATTTCTGCTTGCTGTAAAAAGTGAGCGTGGCTCAAGCCTTTGACTTCAATACTCAGCATTCTCCATGGGATATCACTGGGTTACCTTAAAGACCGACTCTCTCTCTTTGGACAGCACTTCCCAGAACAGCTGTGTTTGGCTGAAACAATGAAAAAAAGATTACTGGTAACGGGAAGTTCATGAGCACAGAAGACTAAAATTTCGCAGAAGCCAGACCAAGGTTATTTAATTCACTGAATAAAGCAACCAAAGCATTCAGAGCTAAGAGCTAACTCTGTCCTTCCTTTGGCTTCACCCCACACACACCCACACATGTCCACATACACTGATCAGCCTGTTTCTCCTGTTGTTTGGGAAGGAAAGGAGAGGATAAAGTTAATATCATTTGGATGTAGAAAAAATTGGCCGAGGCTCCTGTGTAGGCACTAAATAATCCATATAAGTAACTGGAATTGTTTGCACTTCAAGTATCCTTTGAAAAATTGAGCAAGGAAAAAGTTTGGCTATAAAAACAGAGCATGCTTCTGGGTTGCACTCTCATGGGAAAAGGGAGCAGAAATCTCTCTTCCTTTTCCACCCCCATCCCCCTCGCTTCACCACACGAGCACAAAAATGTCCTGACCTGATTCATTCTTTGGGATCAGATGAGATTTACCCCCCTTATTTCCTGTCCAGACATGCCGAGTGATAAGAAAGCAGCTGTGGTTTCACTCTTCTCATCCTGATAAATAAAAAATAACAATAATGCCTCTTTTTTCAACAACGAACTTAGATAGCATCTTAGATCCAAAATCTGCCAGTCCTTGTGAAGCCAAGATTGGACTAAAGCATTTCTGTTCTGTCTGTCATGAAGGCAGGAGGCCACTGAAATATTTACAAGCATCCCTGTAATGTTATATATGTTTCTTTGTTCTATCTCGGGTTCAGTATCTATAGTATCATAAATTTTGTCTGTAGTAAGTAAATAACTTTTTCTGTGGCACACCAAGCCCCTGCTCTTGGCCTCTGTTGTCAGTATCCGATAAAGTTCAAAGGATGTCTTGGAGCGGGGGGAGGAAATGCACGATACCCAACTAATTGTGAAATGCTGTTTGTGGCAAGAAGACATTCTTATTCCTTGAAGCATGAAATCTGATTACTCTTATCTTCCTGTACATAACTACAAATTATATTAATGTTCCTAACATCATATGCTAGCCAAGTCATTCGACTTGATGACCTTCCTTAGTAATGAATTTCGCACACTAATTGTATGCTCTTTGGATAGATATTTATTGTTTATTTGTATTAAAATCGACAATTTATTATTTTTATCAATATATTTTGTGTTCTTATAAAGCAGGAAAGAATTTTCTTAAATTCTTAATTTAAGTTTAAATTTAATTTAAATTCTTTAAATTCTTAAAGCAGGAGAAGTAAAGACAAATCAGATAAATTTTAATTGCTTTTCAATTAGTTTTTCCTAAAATGGCACTGTACCCCAGGAGTCACGATTTTATCAGTGATGTCTTTGTCACTGTATAATTTCTGTAAATTATAAAAGAAACAATAAGAATATTATAAATAAAGAACAAAGGAGAGGTTTGTGTGTGGAAGCACTGGGAAGAAAGGCATAAGAAGGGCTACAGAGACAGCACATATTGATGGCACCTAGAGAAGCAGATCTTTACAATCCCAGCATACTGACACACAGATCCTCTGGACATCCAGACCGGGAAAAACAAAGCACACTTTAAAACAAGATATGTCCTAAAACAAGGGACAGAGTACACCTAAGACTTACTAAAAGGAAAAATTCAAACCACTAGAGATGATGGTGCTAAAGAACAAGACTGAGCCATAAGATACTTAGATGAGGAGACAAAAGACAATGAGACCCAACGATACTCGGAGGTAGGAAAAGATGGAGAGACAAAAAACCACAGTCGCTGCCTGTTCCTGAAGGATGCAAAAGTTGCATCTAAAATGAGCATATGGTGGTCAAACTAAGAGAAACCCAGGAGACATGATGAGGACTCCAGAGCCTGTGCCTTGAATCTTCTGTGTGATTGCAAGAAAACCAAATAGTATGAACAAATGCATCTTGATGCTTGTGAATATGTGGTTATGAGAGTGTCAGCCTGAGTGAGTGAAATCATTGTGGCTTAAAATAAAAAACACTTCCCTTTCTATAGTGTCTCACGCTGACCTCTGTTACTCCAATATTGCAACAGTGTTTACTACAAAATGAAGTACCAAAAAGTAACAAGAAGACCTTTTATGATGTTCTTGGTATGAAAAACTCTTCATCCAAAAACCATCTCACAACATTCTGCAGCTTTGGCAGTGGTCTGTGTAGTAAGAAGCTTCTTTCAGAGCTCTTTCCACTTTGGCTCATGGTCCTTCTAACCAGACACCGGGAGGAAACCTGGGACAGATGCACAAGAGGAAGACACCAGTGCTGTAGGCATGAGGTGACATTCTTGGATTCAACATTCTTCCTCACTTGGTTTGGTCAATGTTGATTGGGGTTTCCTGTGCTGAAACGATCTGCCCTTTTTTCTCTCCATACATGATAAAGTATGTCATTTTAACACTCAATACAGTTGCCAAAAATCACATAAAATCACACATATGACTTATAGCAAATATCAGTCCTACAAGTTGCATAGAGCTTTTTCCATAGGAGTTTTCCTTAAAGACTCACGCCAACAAAGACATTCTTGTATTTCGTGGGCTTTAACTGATGTTTTTTCCCCTCTGTTCTAGTAATAGGACATGTTTACAATACTTTCTGGCCCCAGTTGGGCTGTATTATTTGGGATTTCTCTTCCCACTGTCTCCCACTTACAACCATGCCTGCACTGGAAAATGTTGTTGTACATTTATCAGCAAAATACACTGCATGAGTCACATCTTGGGTACACAAGCATTTGCAACACTGCTGGCTGGCTAAGCCTAAGAATAATGAGGACATTGTTTAGCACCATACCTTTTCCTAAAGAAGACATTGTATGAGAATCTCTGCTGTGCACATATTATTTACCAAACATCTGTACGCATCTGTAGATCAAGCCTTCCCCCATGTAACTTAGCCAACCAGCTACTACTTTAGCTCTTTGAGGTAGGTTCCTGCCTTTCTTGACGGTCATTTCACTAGCAAACCTGTTGGAGGGCATAATAAATAAAATAGCAATACCACCCAGTAAATAAAACATACTCACTGGCTCCTAAAAGGACCCTTGTCTATTTTGAAACCTGAGTGTACACCTGAAATGAACAACTAACTCCGGTAAGCACTGCAGTCAGCACAGTCATTTCATTATAGTCCCCCGGGGACTTCATTAGGAGTAAGTGCTGTACAAGCCCCAGAAGGGAGAGATGTGTGGTTACGTGCCTGTCCTCACCCCTCCATAGAAAAGCCCTCTCTGGCAGGAGCACCTTCCTCAGCCAAGGACACCCTTATCACTGCCTGACCTTCCCCAGCCTGGGGCTTGGTGATGACAGATGATACACAGGCATCCCAAAGGCTCAGATGTCAAGTTCACCTGAAGGCAAGGGGGAAGGTCTGGAGAGAGGAAGATTTGCCCTCATTTGAGGAGGACCGGGTCAGAGACCATTTGGCCAAGCTGGACATCCATAAGTCCATGGGCCCTGACGGGATGCACCCGCGAGTGCTGAGAGAGCTGGCAGATGTTATTGCCAGACCACTCTCCATCGTCTTTGCAAGGTCATAGGGAACAGGGGAGGTGCCTGAGGACTGGAGGAAGGCTGACATCACTCCAATCTCCAAAAAAGGCAAAAAGGAGGGCCCGGAGAACTACAGACCAGTTAGTCTCACCTCCATCCCTGGGAAGGTAATGGAGTGACTCATTCTGGATGTCATCTCCAAACACGTTGAGGAACAGGAAGTTATTGGAAGTGGTCAGCATGGATTTACCAAGGGTAAATCATGCTTGACCAATCTGATAGCTTTCTATGATGTTATAACAGGTTGGCTGGATGAGGGGAGAGCCGTAGATGTCATCTACCTTGACTTTAGCAAGGCTTTTGACACTGTCTCCCATAACATCCTCCTTAGGAAGCTGAGGAAGTATGGGCTAGATGAGGTGACAGCGAGGTGGATTGAGAGCTGGCTGTGTGACAGAACCCAGAGGGTCGTGATCAGCGGCACAGAGTCTAGTTGGAGGCCAGTAACCAGCGGTGTCCCCCAGGGGTCAATACTTGGTCCAATTTTGTTCAATATATTCATTAATGACCTGGATGAGGGGACAGAGTGTATCCTCAGCAAATTTGCTGATGATACCAAACTGGGAGGGGTGGCTGACACTCCAGAGGACCGTGCCGCCATCCAGCGTGACCTGGACAGGCTGGAGAGCTGGGCAGAGAAGAACCTAATGAGGTTCAACAAAAGCAAGTGCAAGGTCCTGCACCTGGGGAGGAAGAATGCTAAGCACCAGTATAGGTTAGGGGTGGACCTGCTGGGAAGTAGTTCTGAGGAGAAGGATCTGGGGGTCCTAGTAGACAGTAAATTATCCATGAGCAAGCAATGTGCCCTTGTTGCCAAAAAGGCCAATGGAATCCTGGGCTGCATAGGGAAGAGTGTGGCCAGTAGGTCGAAGGAGGTCATTCTCCCCCTCTACTCTGCACTGGTGAGGCCACAACTGGAATACTGTGTCCAGTTTTGGGCTCCCCAGTTCAAGAGGGACAGGGAACTGCTGGAGCGAGTCCAGCGAAGGGCAACTAAGATGATTAAGGGATTGGAGCATCTCCCTTATGAGGAAAGGCTGAAGGAGCTGGGACTCTTTAGCCTGGAGAAGAGAAGGTTGAGGGGAGACCCGATTAATGTTTACAAGTATCTAAAGGGTGGGCTGAAGGAGGATGGTGCCAGACTCTTTTCAATGGTTCCCAGTGACAGGACGAGGGGCAATGGGCACAAGTTAGAACATAGGAAGTTCCGTTCAAATACATGGAAGAACTTCTTTACGGTGAGGGTGACAGAGCACTGGAACAGGCTGCCCAGGGAAGTTGTGGAGTCCCCTTCTCTGGAGATTTTCAAGACCCGCCTGGATGCATTCCTGAGTGATATGCTCTAGGCAATCCTGCTTTAGCAGGGGAGTTGGACTAGATGATCTCTAGAGGTCCCTTCCAACTCTAAAGATTCCATGATTCTGCGATTCACCCTCTTTTTCAGCCCCTGGAGCTCTTCTGCATTATCTGGTCTCTCTGGCCCCCTCTGCACTATCGCTCTAATGATGACGAGAACTTTCTGCCGTCCCCCAGAAACTATTGCAGGCGCTGGGCTGCTAAACAGAAGTCTGCTGTCATTATACCTTAGCTGGGGAGATCATGAGATAGTAAGAACATAAGAAAATAATTTATCACAGTGGGTTTGCACTTCCAGAGAGGGGCACCATCAGTAAAACTGCAACAGGAGTGTTACGAGGAGCTCTGTATGGCCACTGAAGAGTGAGATCTGCAAGGCTGGAGTGACAGCTGAGAGCTTGGCTTTAGCACCTTCTCCCCTGCCCAAAAGCAAGCACCTGGGATTGCTTTGGTCAGGTTTCTGCCTCCTCCATGCAATGCTTAGCACTGAGGCACAAGGCTGACCTTAACCTGCTCCTGAGGAAAAGGCTACTGCTGGCTTGTTGCTGAAGCTGTTTCCTGCCCATCCCTGGTTGCCCAATGGCTGCTATCCTTCATTCCTGCAGTCTGCTGAATCGTGTGAGCTCCCTGAGTAGATGGTGGGCCCCAGGAAGAGATTCTTCTGTGCTGCTATCCTGCAGCTGCTCCTGTGGTGACATGAAAACCCAGCACCCGAGCTGATGTCCAGCAGTTGCAGTGGAGAAAAGTGGCTCAGGAGAGGAGGGAAAAGGACACAGGGACTTTCTTTACAGCCACAAGATTGGGATGACCACCATAAGGTAACTCACACCTGTGTCTCTGAACTCCATTTGCTTTCAGCAGGCTTTGATTTTGTTGGGAAATTAAGTTGCTAAATGGGAAGGAAGTAACAAAATATCCTCATGGGCCTGAACAGGTAGCAGAAGACGTGGATTCCAGCTGACTAGCTAGACCTAAATCCCCATATCAAGGTCTCCCAAGGCATCACAGAATCACAGAACCTTCATGATTGGAAAGGACCTTTAAGATCACCAAGTCCAACCAAACAACCTACAATTTCTGCCACTAGAGCATGCCCTGAAGTGCCAAATCTAGACATTTCTTAAACACCTCTAGGGATGGTGACTCAACCACCTCCCTGGGCAGGCTGTTCCAGTGCCTGATCACTCTTTCAGTAAAGAAATTCCTCCTAATATCTGACCTAAACGTCCCCTGACGCAACTTCAGATCATTTCCTCTGGTCCTGTCATTATTCACCTGGGAGAAGAGGCCAACACCCACCTCTCTCCAACCTCCTTTCAGGTAGTTGTAGAGGGCAACGAGGTCTCCCCTCAGCCTCCTCTTCTCCAAGCTAAACATGCCCAGCTCCCTCAGCCTCTCCTCATATGACCTGGTCTCCAGACCCCTCACCGGCCTGGTAGCTCCACTCTGGACATGCTCCAGCACTTCAATGTCCCTCTTGTACAGAGGGGCCCAGAACTGAACACAGTGCTCGAGGTGAGGCCTCACCGGTGCCGAGTACAGAGGCACAATCGCTTCCCTGAGGGAAAGGAGTGATCAGAGGGAAAGGAGATGTGAGCAGGACACTGAGGGCTGCACGCAGCAGCAGGGCCATTCCCCAGGCTAAGGCCAGCTGTGTTCCCAGGGTGGAAGGAAGAAGGACAGACCCAGCAGTGACCTTGTGCTTACAGCAAATGCAAAACAAGGTGACTGCCCAGATCAGCAGCTCTGGGCGAGGCAAGGATGTTAACGCCAGCCACAGGGACCAGCTTGCCTGCCCCATCCTGCAGAATGGATGGGTCCATGACCTGCCTTCAGTGGCAGGGTGTGAGGGGGCCTGCCCCGACTGTCACATCACGGGTCCCCTGTGTCTTCCCTCACAACTCACTCCAGCACCACAGCTTCTCCAGCAATAGCTGCATGTCTGTGTGTCCTCCTGAGCCTGCATTTCTTTTACCTGATCCGCCTTGCTGTCCAGAAACTGAACCAAAAGGCAGAGGGACACCCAGAGTGCACCTCCAGCCCTTTTCTGTCTTTAGGGTTGCCAATGATCATGGTGAAGTTGAGCCTACGACTGTGCGGCTCCAGGACTGGGTTCCCAACGCTGCAGGGAGCCACAGTGTAACACGGGAACAGCAGCAGCCCTGAGCAAGAGAGGGGTCAGGCTCCTCACTCAGCACCTGCCCACCATGTTCCAGCCACGGGGCTGAACAACAATAGCTGTAAAACATAGTCCACAGCCAGCCTCAGCTCCCCCTATCCTGCTCTGCTTCTTCTCCTCTCCATCCTCGCACCACTTGTCCAGTGGGACACACCATGGCACCAGCCCCGTCCCCTTCTCCAGGCTGTCTGTCCGCTCCACCACAGATATGGCACTGCCACCTCTCACTTGCTCCAGGCCCTGGAGAAGAGCCTGCAGGAGGGTGCCACAGCCACAGGAGCATCACGGAGAGGGGCCACGGCTGCTGGTGAGTGGGGCAGGGGGCCATGAACAACCAGGCCCAAATGACAGAGCAAAGCAGAGGTCGATAGCAGCTGCATAACCAACAAGGAGGCAAACTGAGGTCTTGATACCCTGGGGCGCATCTCAGGACTCTGGCATCTCCACTTTTCATTTGGGACTATCTGGGGGCAGATAACTGTGTCATTCCTCTCAGCCCCCTCCTCCTTGCTGTTAGTGGGAGGTTTTGCTGCTTTTGGCAGTGATCTGGGGAACAGGCTCCCTGGGAATTCACCAAGTGGGTGGTGGGGCTCAAGGAGAAGCAGAGGAGGAGGGTGCTCATACAGAAACGGAGACCCCTCCCACGCACACTGCCCACCCGTAGCATGTCTGTCTGTCACAGCGAAATTTGCAGAGACAGATTTAATATATTAAACATAAACAAACCTGCGCCAAGCCTTTGGCTGATCGTCATGGCTAGAAATAGAAGCCAGCCACTTCAGGGGCTTTGGGTTTGCACACTTGATGGATTTCCATCACAAGGACAGATGTTCAGCTAACCCAAGCCCAAATCAAAGTAAACACTCCTGGCGGGATTTTCAAGAAGGGGCACGGAGATGAGTCAGAGAACATCAGTGCCATTCAAGGCAATGGGCAAGGANCATGTTATGAGTGGGACCACGGTACCCCTGGCATAACAAAGCTAATGATGCAACTTTTGGGACTTTGCTCTGCTCAACACCTAGTCTCACAAAACCAATAGCACCATAATACCTTAAAGACTACTGCCCTTCTGTCATGTGTGTCTGAGCATTTGGAAGAGGGGACAGGACAAGCAGACACACAGACCCCTTTTCCATAGGAACAGCCACAGAAATAATCCCGCCCTATCATGTGAGATGCTAGTAAACCAGTTTCTCAGGTTCTAAATATCCTGGATACAGTTATCTTTATTATTAAAAGAAGGAGGGTTTTATTGGCCTAGATCACAGAGCCAGACCTGCCAAGGACTCCACTGAAACATCAGTTGCAGGACTCAGAGACCAAACGGAATCCTGTGGGTGAATAAGGGCCTCCAGGGCAAAGCAGCTAATCCAGTCCCTTGTGGTGTTAAAGTCTTGCTTCATCACCACTCTGATGGAGGGTGCCTGGTGGGGTCTCTTTGTTCTCCCTTTGTGGGGGATATTTGTTCTTTTTAAAAGGGAGTGCCTGGGGCACGTGAAACATGGCAGACACCTTCACTTGGGAGCAGAAAGGCTATGCTTGGGACAGAGCTGCCTCCAGAGCATGGAGAGGGCAAAAAGAGAAATAAAATCATAGCAAGGGTCAGAGGGCCTGTCACTAGCACAGAGACAAGGAGTCAGCGGGGGGGAGGAGGGTCCGGTTAGAGCCAGCCCTGTTCTGGTGTCTGAGAGGGGCTATGTGGAGTGGTTTGTACCCTTGAAAGTCTCCATGCTGCTTAACAGACAGCAAGGCAGAGAGACCCTGGTTTGGGATACTGAGCACAACCCCAATGGGATGATTCTTAGGTCACCCTGCTCCTGCCTGCTTCTTTGTGGGAGGAGTGCATCTTTCTAGAGTGCCTTGTATCTCTGTGCAACGGCAGTGAGTTATCAGGTCGCAGGAGAGACACCAAAGACACGCTGCTTCCATGCCAGGGAACCGCAAGGTGGAAGCGGTTGGAAGATACATTAACTGCTTGAGCATCCAGACTCCTGGATGACAGAACAGATATGTGAAAAGAAGACTGATGACCATTTAAGATGGATGATCCTTTGATACAAGCATCGCTATGTCAGTTATAGCATCAAAAATAGCCATAATCTATTTACCTTGCATGTTAAGACTCCCTTCCTTTCTGCAATGCTACTGGCTTCCCAAAACAAAAAAGTACCAAGCAGGGATTCATTTACATTTTCCTCTAACCTGCCATAGATCTTTTCTTAATATGCACATGTATCTTCTTAATAAAATATTTTAAATAAAATAATATTTAAATAATTATTTATGATTTTAAAATAACATTAAAATATTTAATCTGCAAATATATCTTCTTAATAAAATATGTTCTTTACTGACAGAATCTCAACAGGGGAGAAAGCCTGAACATATTGCTGCAAGACGGGGTCTGAAATCCAGGATGCCCAGGGTTCCGAGAGAGCACTGCAACTGCATTGGGAAAGTCACATGGCAAGGGAGTACATTCCCCATTGGCCTCCACAAGGATAAGGCAGTCGGTCCAGGAGGAAAGCTCTCACTGGCAAGGAGGGAGAGATAGAGAGAGCAAGCAGTGATCCAGAACTGCTCAGCTTCAGCTGTCCAAACCAGAGCAACAAAACAATGCAGCCTTTGATTCATGGCGAAAAACTGTCATTTCAACTTAAAAAATAGCCACTGGGAGTCACGGGGAGATGGAGGGTGAAGAGAAAGTGTGGCCGTGTGGCTAAGGCTCAGAAGATCTGCGTGCAGGAGATCTGGGTTCTCTCCAGCTCTGCCCACAGGCTTCCTCAACAATCTGGGGAAAGTTACTGTCTGTCTCTTCTGTTTCTCAGCCAAAGAATAGAAATAATTGGCCAAGGAAAATAAGGTCTTGATTACAATGGGAAGTCATGAAATAGCCTGGGGTCAACACCCACATTGAACTCCAAAATGCCAAAGAACCCAGAGCACAACAGATTCATAATGAAAGTATCCCATCTTTATTTTAAAACACAATCTTTTGGGCATACAGCCCTGTATTATTCAGTGGACAAAAATACAGATGAAAGGTTTTTCTTGTGGTGATTATTCCATTGATTTTAGTGATTAATAGCTACAAAAAAAAAAAAAAAAACCAGGAAAACTGCAAGATCCTATCTTTCTCCCCAAGAGATGATTAGCAGACTCAAGGACTTGACATTTCTTTGTAGTTGCCCACAGATCAAGGAACCAGAAGTGGACTGCACCAATGCTAACTATGTCTTCTGGTAGCTACGGAAGCAATGACATGCTCTCTCAGTCCTCGTCGAGAAAGTTAGAGATAGCAATACTACAAATGCTTCAGCTGCTAGATTGCTGCTAGCTGCAAGAAATAATGCCGGTGATGTGGACATTATACAAACCACCTGACATGGGTGACATAGAGTCGCACAAAGCCCCTAACAAGATGATGAAATGTGGGTTCTGTCCTAGGAAGAGAGGGAAGTGGGAGACATGGAGGGCATATAACACAAGGGCACACACAGCCCATGAGTTTAGGCTGGAAAGTGGATGGGTCTGACTTGTTACCCTGTACATGGACAGGATGTGGGGGGTTCTGGGGAACGCTGTGATGCTTGGAGTATTCACAGGCTTGAGACCTGGTGAGCACATGGGGAGGAAGACACAGGGCTGGTTGCAGCCATGATACAAAAGGCAACTCTGCACAGCTGACATATGTGGAGACCTGGTACAGGCAGGGAGGCTGTTATCTATGGGCCTTTTCTCTAACCTGAAGAAACGTGCTGCTTTGCAGCTCATGGGACTAGCCTGCCTTCCTGGATTCATAGGTACATTAGCAGAGAAGGGAGAAATTCAAAGGGGAGAACAAGTACTTTCTTCAATGTGCATCTTGTGGCTTCACAGGTTTTTCCACTGAGAATATTCCTCTGAAGTTTCCTTAGTGACTGAGCCAAAATGGGTCAAAGAGGTACTTGATTCACAGCCCCAGAAAAAACACTGCTATGTTCTCCTCTCCATCATTATCAGTTCCCTGTGGTACCCGCCCAGCGCCTTCCCTCACTGACCCTTTGCCTGGCCTCTGGCCACATCACCCCCTCAGCAAGTCCTTCCCTCCTCCCAGACCAGCCTCTGGCTCTTCCCTGCCCTCCTCCTTCATGCTCCTGCAAACCACTTCCCCATTCGCATCCTTCAGACAACATCTCCCCATCCTGTGTCAACTGCCCCCACCTCTTCACCAGCCCATGGGCTGCCATTGGTGGCACTGAGGGGAAGCCATCCTGCGCGGAGGTGCAGACTGACTAAGCCCTGCGGTCTGTCCACCTGCAAGAGAGGGTTTGCTTCTACTATTGCTGCCCAGATTTATTGATTCAGCTTCCTTCCAGATGAACAGAGGTGTCAGACAGCCGTGACCTTCCTCCTTTTATTATGCGGAGGACAATGGTTCCTACCATATCTTACTCTCAATCTTCACTATCTCTTTCCCCCTCCTGGGAATCCAGGCCCAGCTCAGTGCTGAACTTCTGTGCGTGATCTGACTTGAGCACCATAAAGTTCATCCTGTGACAGGTATTCTGGTATGTAACAGAGACATTTTTAAAATTTTTATTCAAAGTGGGCAGGGCCCTGGTGCCTAGCACAGCCCCTAGAACAAAGGCAGGATCTCCAGTCCTGCCTGGGAAGCAAGCCAGGCAACCTTGCTGTGTTGGTGGTTGTCCTGGGCATGCATAAGGCACTGGGACCACATGCCCTGTGAGGTATCGCTTCCCTTCATGCTGGCAGTCAGAGGCCTCCAAGTATCTCCCAAGCACGGCCAAGAGAAGGAGCAGTCCTGAGCAGGCAGGCTCACGTGCGAGAGCCAGGACCCACTCTTCTTCTTCAGGGTAGGTGCAAAGATTGTTCTGGTCATTCTCCTGCCAGCCAGACCCTGTGCAGCTCGGCAGCCACTCACGGCCAGACCCAGTCCTCCGCGTGCAGGGGAACTGGAGCGACAAAGCTGAGGCACAGAAATGTTCATACCAAAAGTCTTGGTTCAACCTACAGCAGACGGGGGCTCATTCAGAAGTCTAATTCCCTTGCATCCATTCCATCGTTGCATTCAGACTTTGGTTTTGGGCCCACACTAAACAAAGAGGAAACAAATTCTGTGCTCAAGAACAGAAGTAAGCAGAGATGGCAACCCCAACAGCTGATGCACCACACGTATCATGTTGAACTCCCCCTTTGCCAAACAGCCTTGCCCAAGTTGATATTCAGTATAATTTACATGAAGATAGCACTGTAGCAGCTGCTGGAAAAGAGGAGGAAAAAAAGCAACAGAGAGCCTTGACCACTAGACTTCTGGAGAGAAAAGCAGCAACTCTCAGCACCAACTCATCCCTCAAGTCTCTTGCTGCCCGGTGGCATCCCCAACCCAGAGTCAGAGCCCTGAGGGATGTATGTATTCAGGAGAGGTGCTGATGAAAGCTGAACACTGCATGGGGAAACACCTTGCCAATGAGTAGGAAATGCCGAGCAAAGTGCTGTAACATAAACCTCTGCATCCCCAGGGCACTTGAAAGTACCAAAGGGAAGTACCCAAGAGAACTGAAAGGTGCCACCAGGACTTGGCAGCTGGTTTCTGCCTGAGAAGGGTAGGTGAAGAGTGCTCCCAGGACTCAGTCCTCACCTCTAAGGAACATTTACTTATTTTCTGCCACAGGCAGCAGTTTGGCTTCTAGAGGCATTCAAATCCTTTCTCACCAAGGATGAATGCAAAGTTGCATCTCCCACTGTGCAACCCAATTTGCTGCTCCCTGGAGTAAAGCCAGCAGCTCTCACACACCTCTGCAGCCTCACTTTGCTGTCAGGAGGCTCAGCCGCCAGCTTAGCCATTTTGAATGTCCCTTGAGTTCAGGTGCTGCTGCAGAGCAGGGGCTCTCACGCCACGGTATCTCCCCAACACTGAGGGGAAAGGGAACCCCCTCATCCTGCCGTCTGTCAGCTCCCCTTGAAAACAAGCCCAGCCTCCCCCAGCCAGCTCAAAACATCTGGGCTGAGTACGTCACAAACTCAAGTAAGAGACAACACTACGGGGGACAAGACCCAAAATGAAACAACAAACAAGAGGTTGCCCCTCCACAAGATTCTGCCTCTGGTTTCTACCTTTCTACCACAGCCTTGGCTAGACCCACCAAAGCTGCACTGCAGAAGCCTTTGAGTACAGGGATTAAGGCAGACCCCCTGGCTCCCCTGCCATCTGTGCCCAGGGCATCCTGAGTGCAGCTCTCCAGGGCTGTCCATGCTGCCGGAGAGTAATGCAGAGCAGCTGGAGGAGGAGGAGGAGGAGGCGGCGGCTTTTCCTGTGGCTGCCTTGTGGCTCCCAAAGTCGTTGGTTAGGTGCAGAGCTCTGGAAGGTGCAGAGGGAATTAAACTCCCCAGTGTGCATAATGAAGCTCCTGAAAAGCTGTCCCTATAATTAGCTGTGTACACAGCCAACACAGACACTGGGAGCACTGCTTTTGCTCCCAGGCTTGTTTGCAGAACCAGAGTTTGATTCATGTCCTGATTTGTTTCCCTCCAGCACTGAGGAAGAGTCACGTCGCTGTGCCCAATTCCTGCAGCTGTGTCCGCACAGGGCCAAGACACGAACCTCAGACACCCATGCAGCTGGCCGGATCCCCTCACACTGTTTGGTCTGGACCACAGAGGTGCGTGACACTGGAAACATCTACGACGCCAAGGCTCCTCGCAGATGTCTCCACAAAAGACCTTCCCACCTTACTGCAGAGAAAGCAGTACAACCCCTTCTAGGGAGAAACGAGCTACAGCCATAAAAAGGAGCAATTTTCCCCCTGACGGAAAGTAAGCAGGGCTTTTGCTGGGAGATACAGCCCTGCATGTTTGAGGACTGGAATAAAACCAGGAGTTCAAAACCATCGCACGCCACCAAGATGGGGATATTGGAAGGCAGGTGTCTGTCTGCTCTGCCTGCGCTCTGGGCCAGTGTGAGGTAAGATATCTCTGATCCCCAAAGATGTAGTGTGTGACAGCATCTGGGACGAAATCCTGTGGCTCCCCAGTGCTTCAGGAGGGCTGAGCCCTGTGCTCACACCTTCACACAGCCCCAGGGTCAGAGACAACTGATCGTCCCTCCACCCTGCCACTCACAGAGGGTACACACAGGCCTGGCGAGCCATAGACCAAACCTTATGGCCTTCAGGTTCCAGCTGATGACACTGACATCTCCACCGCTGGGACCAAATGCTAGTGGCAGAAGGTCATTGTGAAATGGCTGCTCAGAAGAGAGCAGTAAAACAGTTTTATGGCCTGAGAGCAGGTGCCTCCACACTTACCAGCCTAAATAAAGAAATATGCAGCACGTAATGCCCCAAACTCACCCCTTCCTTGACGTCTTCAGTGTTATTATCTAGCTGTGTCCAGAAGCAATACTACAGGTTCTTATAGGCCACACACAAACCAGAGCAGCAGTCAGCTGTGTCAAGGGAGAACTGAACAGACAGAGGTGGTTTGCCTCTCTCTCCTCTCCTCCCTCTTTTCCTGCCTCATTTAGGAAACAATTATTGGATATTGCGTTGACCATGGGGCTTCTGAGACCCCATATTGCCCACTACACTGCCTCTTAGGGGAGAGCTCCCTATTCAGGTAGACAGTTTCCCAGCATTGCCAACAAAAGGCACAATCCTGAATACTGTTTTTGTCGCATCAGTTTTCCCTGGAAATGTGCAGCAATTTTGATTCCCCGTAACAACTGTTACAGCATTGGGCTTGCTTTAGGTAAGTGGAGGAGAAGGGAGGGTAGAGCACTAAATGAGATAAATCCAGCTGCATGGGAGACAGAGCCTTAAGGAGATGAAAGACATCAGCTTCATCCACATGTAAGGCAAGAGCTAATGCAGGGCTAGCACCTGCCTCTCTTATTGTACTGAGAGCCTCCCTGCTGTGGCCCTCATCACGGTGGCTGGCAGTTACGTTGCAACCCTTCCAGCTCCTGACTTGTCCCTCTGTGGCGGGAAGCTGTATTTGCCTCATCACCAAGAACAACTTCTTTCTATTCCTGGTTCTTTGCCTTGAGCGAATCTCTGAGAAAGGGCTGAGGTTTCTCAGCTCTACGCCTCTTAGGCTCCCTGTCCCAAGCCAAGTTTCTCAAGCCCTGAGAGACAATGCAGTCACTGTTTGACAGGAGCATCCATACTTCATGCCAAAGGATGCTGAGCCAAGTATGAGGCAACCCTACTGCATGCATCTTGTACAGCAGAACAGGGATGGCTCATATGCCAAGCCTGCAAAGTCCCCATCCCCTGTACATCAGCCCTGGGACCTCTGAGGGATGTCTGAGGTCAATACACAGACATTAGCCCTTCCCTCTAATGCAGTGTGGAGTTACCCCTTATCTTGCAATGCAACTTCATACTGCTCTTCTGCCACAGTTCCCATTCCTCTTAGTCTCAATCTGCATCTTAAGCTCATTCATTTTTGCTGCACCAGCTCAGACCTGCTGTACCCAGTGCTGTTCTGATCCCAAACCTTCACAGAAATCTCTCATCCTGGTGGAAATATCCGTTGATGATGGCTCCAGTTCCATGAGGAATGATTCTTAGCAACCAGTGTGACTGGTTAGGCATTGCAAGCTTGGTTTAATTCAGAGAAAGGAGATTTTTGAGCTTGCTCACTCAGAAATGCACAGGCTTTGTCCTTAAGTGAAAGACATGGGGAGTGGGAAATCACATATTTGCATAAAAATTCAGGCTATATACTTTCTGCTTTATTTAGTAAAATAAATGGAAAAGTTAATGTGACGACAGGCAACCAGTCTGTTCCTAATGTTAGTGGATTCCAGCATGGCACCAAAAGCAGAGAGAATGAGGGAAACAGATCCCTGGGAACTACAAGCTTTATCTCTGATATTGCCCTTTTCCTATATCACACTTTGCTCCATCAGAGGTGACATGGAAGGACACAGTGTAGGGCAATACCAGATTTCCTGGAGTACTGAGAAAGAGAGATGAAGCCAGCAAATGAGAAGGGAGAAGAGATTCCTAGAGAGGACAGACAGCATATATGTACATAGCATGGAGATGGAAATCTGTGACTGATTTGGCCCCTTAATCCTACTATCCCAGGAATTCTTGAGCTGCGGAGCTCCATAAACTCCTCATACACCAGAAACAGATAACTCTGGGCACAGTCATCCTGTTGGCGGAGAAAGAATCAGAGCTCCTCATTCTTCTCCTCAGGTTTATCTTCTTTCTAAAACACATTAGAAGCACAACATCAGTTTTGACGTTGCTCGGTTTCTCAGCATAGTGATAAAAGGAAATAAACCAACTTAAACGCCTCCCTCTGCTGTCTATGCCACTGCCTTGCCTATCCCATTGCAGTTGCACAACACCGGGTCCTGACACTCAAAGCCCCTGTGCTATAGTAGGATGAGCTTTGACAGAGAGAGAACTCTTAACACTGAATGAACATGGAGATTAAATTGTCCCTCTCCCAGCAGAGACCTCTGGTAGAGTCCTGAGCCCTTGTCTATATACTCTGTTCTATGGCCTTCTTGATAGATTTCCTTCCTATCCATGCCACTGTCTCTCTGATCCTCTCTTATGTGCTGCCATCCACCACACCCATTCTCAGTGTCCAAAAGCACCCTTCACACTGTCTCCCCATCCCAGAAAAAAGATGCGTCACCAAGACCTTCACACACTTGCAGACGTCAGTGAAGTCTTCTTTCTGTAGACTAGAAGGCAGAGGTTGATGAAGAGACTCTGCAATGACATCGATCTCTGCTCTGCTCTAGATATAATGCTTTTCTGATATTCAGGTGCAAATGAAAATGAAAGAGGTGGAAGGGGTGGGGAGGAATTCAAGGAACTGAAGTCATCTTCTTCAAGAGCCTTGTGAGAAACAGCATCGTCCTACAAGATCCCCACTTCCTGTGGACTGTACAGAAGTCCCGCTTTACCTTCTGCATTCTTTGTAAGAAACGATTACAGAAGTCCTGTATACGCTCAACGGAGACTTCATCCAGAGTCAACACATCCTGCTCCTCATCTGGTGCATGGAATAAAGCCAGAGCTGGCAGCTGGGACTTCTTCAGTTTGAAGAATGACACTATTCGTTCATTGCTCTTCAAATTGACGTCTAACAGGATAAAGAGAATCTGTGATGGAAATAGGAGAGGAAACGTGAACAAAACAGAAAGAGAGAGAGAGCAGATCCCCAAACAGTGATCACAGGAAGATTAACAGTGATATTTTTATAAAAAGTTGAGGAAAACCTACCATACTCTGTTAGGACAACACTTCCCTCTGCCACTATCTAACTGCTCCATGCCGTGCATTTTTCTGTATTTTATCAAGTCCAGACTTACACTACCAAACAAAATGTCTCCTTTCACTTTAAAAATATATCTACAGTATGGCAGGAAGGCAGTCTCCGCTTCTATTCTCTTAATAGATGAGGAAACAAGATGTCTTTTATCCTAGCGGCACACGTAAAAGAAGCTAACTCCCCTACTTGCATGATATTTGGATCAGATATTTGCATCCATGCAAGACCTAGAGTGGCAGAGTGAAAAGGATTTTTGGTGTGTGGAGAATCAAACTCAATTGCAAGATTGTGGGAGTGAAGTATAGGGCAGCAGGAGCCTGCAAGGATAAGAACATGAGAGTACCAAACACAAAGGATGTATTTAAGTGAGTTTAAGTGAATAGAAATGAAGATGCAATCGTTTGGGAAACAGTTGTTAGCAAGACACAAATGTCCATACAGCCCAGCTCAGTGGAGGGTTGTTCGGACCTGGGGAGACAAGACCAACAATTAATAAGTCAGGATGAGAATAACCTACAGTTTTCTGGGCTCCCGAATACTCTTGGAGAGTAAGATAAAGCCAAGGATTAGGATTCTGCTGAGATGACCCAATAGTATGGGTTTACCAGAATTGGTGACCAACTCCATGATTTTATTTTAAGAGTAAGTTTCAACTGAGATCTTACAGGTGCAGTGGGAATTGGTATAAATTTAAAATGTTTGAATCTGAAAGATTATCCATAAAATATACATTTATCTCAAAAATATTTGGTAGATTATCTATTAATACTAGATATAAATATTACATATAAATTTTATAAAAGAAAATAAATGCAGCAATTGAAAACTTAATCTGATTAAATAGAATCCCTTGGCAGGTGACATCCAAGTCAATGAAACAAATATCCAGCTAACATGCATCATTTTAGCTTTTCTTTATCCTATGAAGTCTACTGGGCTTAGCATATTCAATGTACCTATGGACATAGATACGACTTAACATATAGAAGAAAAAAGAAGAGTTTAAAAAAAGCAAAGTAATGCAATATGAAGATGATGTGCCCAGTTCCCAGCCTGTGACTCATGTTTTTCTTCCTTTTCAATCAAGAACACTCAAGTTAGTTCAAAACTTTTTTCTTCTCCAAAAATAAACTTGGTAAATCTCAAATTCTTTATTAAATTTATGTTCTATAAAAAAACGAAATACATCTGGAAACTTTCCTAGGCAACAGCCTATGGGATGGAGGGATAGTTAGGCTAATGTAAGGTTTAATTGCAGATAATCACTTTGATACAGAGACAGGAACAACACTTGCACTGGATTTGTGATATTTACCACTTGCAATTTCTCTTCTGAAAGTCAACTGTGCTCCAAGGGCAACACGCTAGTGAGCAGATTGGGGGGAACTCCTCCCAGAATGCTAAATTCATCCTTTTGCAGGATAAAACACCAAGCAAGAGAAGGGTCACAGGTCTAAGGACCTGATCTAAGAGGCTTTCAGCTGGAGCAGCAATATTTATATTTTAGGGCTCTCCTTCCAACAAGCAAGCTGGAAACAGAGGCCAGTTTGGAGGGAAGCACTTTCAGAGGGCTGGTACAGGCAATGGTATCACATTTTCACCAGTTCATTCACCAGCTTTTGGTTTTATCTATGAAAGATTCGTTAGACAAAAATGTTTTGTTAAACAAAAAGTTAATAAAAAAACCAAAGCATTTCGAATACCTAGGTTTTAAAACGCTGTCACTTTCTATACAAAATCTCCTCCACCTTTAAAAAAGATGAATAGCATTTTAAAATGGTAATACAAATAAATGTTAGTCAACGTTCTTCAATTTACCAAGCTTCCAGCCTTTGTTCAAATTCCCGAAACCAAAAAGCTGTGCATATTTTATCCATGAATACAAAGAACAGAGTAAGAATAAAAGAGTAAGTTGTGCCAGAGAAGTTGTGGCTGCCCCGTCCCTGGAAGCGTTCAAGGCCAGGCTGGATGGGCCTTTGAGCAGCCGTCCCTGTCTATGGCAGGGGGGTTGAAACTTGATGATCTTTAAGGTCCTTCTAACCCGAACCATTCTATGATTCTATGAATCTTCCTTCAGCAAAAGGACAGGCCATGCATCCTATGCTGGATGTGCTCCAGGGGTCCACCCAAGGCTTGTGTGGCCTCAAAGTCACGCCTGTGAGGCAGTCTGTAAGGCACAGAGTACTGAGAGCACAAGGACTGGAAACCTGGTCTCCTCAGCAGCTGGAAACCAAGTAGGTTTCTCAATGGGAACATTTCCATGATAGGTGCCACCTAGTGGAACTGGCATTTTCTTCTAAAGAATTTATTTTGTTCAGAGATTCCCAAACAGCTCTAATCATAAAGAATTAATGCGGTGACCATGGAAAATTATACTGACCACCAGACAAGATTCGCCTTGCTTAATTTCTGCCATCTAGATCTTAAGTCTTTTCTCAGCCAGTCATCTAAGCAACCTCTACAATAACTGGTACAATAAATGGCACTTGATTCCACTTATTTTACAAGAGGAGGAAGGACATGTCTGTCCTTCTCTACCAGCACTGAAAAGAACCTAAAGCCTTAGCTCACACAACTTACCAAAGCTATAATTCACCAAAACAACTCCCACTTATGTTGTCAACTCTTCCACTGCTGGAAACCAGGAAGATCCATCCAAAACAGAAAGTTAATTTTTATTTTATACTACGCTGTACGATAGCAGTTTGTTTCATTCTGAAATTATTTCCATGAATTTTTTTCATTTTGTAGCAATCTTCTTGCCTTCAGAGGTCTGCTGCTAGAGGCAGTGACGGATCTCCTGCATGGATGAGGAACTCCCAACAACAATTCTCCCCTCCACACACGACACTCCAAGAACACAGAACCCAGTGTGATATCATTTGTGCACTGTCATCTGCAATAAGCTCCCTTTCAGAAAATTTTCTACACTGGTGCTGTCTTGGTGTCTTGACAACTTGATTCCTAGCCCAGTGCTTTTAGAACATCGAGTTCCCAGTAAATACTAAGATAAGGAATGATGTTATTGCCCAAGGAATTAAAGTTAATTGAAAATAGTACTGCAGTGGGTAGAAACCAACTTGATGTTGCCTAGTTTCTCCTCTAAGGAAGACAAACAGGAAGGATGATCAAGCCTCATGTCCAACATTTGACTTTGAACATCACAGAGCTGCAACCTTCATTCTTTGAGGAGACTGTATAAGCAAAAAGATCAAATTCTGAAGTTTGAGTAATTTCTTACATAGCTTACATAGTACCTCAAAGCAAAATGAAAACACGAGTCATGAATTCAAAAAAAAAAAGCAAGCTACAAAAACAATTTTACTGTAGATATCTGTTAAGTGACGTAGATAACCCCTATTTGCAGGTTCCCCTGTTTATGGCTAAAAGAGGCACCTCTCTCAGTTCTGGAGCCATTAATGCCTGCCAAGAAAAATAAAAAGTGTATGAATGACTGTCTGCAAGAGAAAGTGCACCTTTCATTTCCATGGAAGAACTCCTGAAGGACTCTCAGGAGTTTCTCAGAACCCATTTCTAAATGGGACTACATATAAATTAAACGGGACTTTGCAAACATCTCCACCCAAATCATTTTGACATTGTAAACCAGTTATAACAGTTGCGGCAAAAGCTGCTTTTGTTATTCGCAGCATCACCTTCTTGAAACCTGGGCAAACACTCAGGAGGGACACCAGCTCTGTGTGTCATGTTACACTCCAATACTGTGGAAAGAAAACTGAAGATGCTGATGTTAGCTTGGCTCAGCAACACAAACCCTGACATTTCCTTTCCAGTAGAAAGCCTGGACTCTTGGCAGTGCTTTCTCACATAAGCACATATTTGATTGCAGTGGGATCCTTCCAAGAAGGCTGGTGGATTCGCTCCTGCAGCTGCAGTCCTCTGAGCTCTGTCTGTTCACTGTTACCCACCCACAATTGTTTCTCAAAGTCTGCTGTAAAAGTACCATATTTCTTCTTGTCAGCTCTTGCTGGCTTAGCATCATCTAACATTCGTACTTTCTCCTCTAGCATTTTACAGCCCCCAGGTTCCACGATAAAATCTAGAGGAATCTAGACTGTCTTCAGACACTCACTGCGGCTCAGGGTGCAGTTCAAGCTGTTTTCAAATAATGGTCCTCACCACACAGCCTCGTGGATCATCTAGCTGAAAATCTCATCTTCCTCTTGGGCAAAAATGAAAAGATCATAAACTAGAGATGAATGGACCATAATCCAGGAACTGAAATCTCCTCATGATCCATTAATGGTTGGACTTGATGATCTTAAGGGTCTTTTCCAACTTAAATGATTCTATGATTCTATGATTTTCTTCACTCTTTGGGGTCAGTCACTCAGCAGCAGCCGTTCCCCTTCATCTCTCTATCAATCCAAGCAACAAGATTTTCTTCTCCCTCCAGCTGGTGACGACAATGACAAGGACTCCTCTTCCCTCAGAGTGCAGCAGAGATATGTGAAAGGATCAGTACCCCTTCTCCTGCCTGGGAACGCTCTCAAGGCTCTGTCTGTGTTCTGCACTGGCATTGTGGAGAAGACGCAACACACACTGAGTCTCCCCACTCTGTTCCAGCACGCTGCAGGCACTGTGGAGCGCTGCTGGACGCAGCGGTACATGCTTTCAGGGAGCCTGAACACCTCTCCACTGCACAGCAATGATTCCTTGCTCAAACCACTGACAGCCCTCACTCCGCAGTACAAATAAGCCTTTCATCACCAGCCCACAGGTTATGAATTATTCGCTGGTAATCCTGAAAAAAACTCAGGTGAAGAATCTTGCATTTATTCACAGACAATCTGCGAGCCGCAAAAAGGCAAAATCTACTCATTACTTTACTTGTTTTGAAGAAAACCTTAGTTAACTTGGTAATCCTGACAACAGACAACTCCTCTTCAGAAAACGAGCCAGCGAGTTTTCCGTGGTATAGTGCAGTGCCTGCTTCTGATACCCAAACTAATTCATGTCTTCCTACACAACAGAGCAATGGAGATAAACCTAAACGGTCTTATCACTCTTCTTACTCCAGATCTAAGACACAAACAGAGGGATCCCAGCTCTCTTACTGCTCTGTAAGAGGGCAGTCCAAATCACAATTTACTCCACAGAGTGCCACTCCTTTGGGAAAAACAATTTATTAGACTCCTTTTTGAAGTCCCTTCACCTACATGTGCTGCAGTACCACTCCAGTAAAGTGGAAAAATTTGGTTAAATCCCACATCTTTAATCTCTATATTTTACTCTGGCAAACCTCTAGACTGATTCAGTGGGAAACTTGCCTGCACGAATGAAAAAAAGTTAGATTTGGCTTGCTGACAATTCATAAATTATCTGGACTTCAGTACAACATTTTATCCAATGTTTTGTGAAGTATTTCTAGGAAAATTATTCACAGTTTGTCAGATCTAGGCATGTCACATGAAGAAAAAACTAGCTGCAGCTGCCTCAGCAAAGGAGAGCGAGGCTAAGCAGCAATGTGCTGTGTTAGAATAGTTAGCTGCTCGGGGGAGACCTGAATCAGACCCTGCTGCTCACGGAGGACAGTGGTAATGGCGTCACTGTAACACACATTTCACATGACATGGCTGAAATTTTTCAGTTAAGTGAGTTTTCTTTTATCTTCATGTATTCATCAAAGCAAAATACTTTTGATGAGATGCTTTGACTTTGATGCATGGTTTCTGCCTGGGAGGGAAAGATGGCGAGGTCCAAAGTAGTCCTGCCATAAACACGTCTCAAGACTTTTGAGGGTGCAAGGTTATGAGGAGACCCCTCCATTAGAAGATGAGGGTATAGTTGACATTTAATCTGCCGCTTCAGTACCACAAACAGATGCACGCGGACATTCTTGTTCTCAAACCCCGACTCTTTCCAGCTCCACTCTTCTGCCAGGAAGATCTCTTCCACTGCCTCTCAGCTCAGCCTTCCCCGCTGCTATGATCTTCTGCCCCCTCCCATCTGCTGTTCTCCCTTGCCCCAAATGCCTTCCTGTTGTTCACAATCCTCTTGTGCTTGGCAGTTCCTTCCTCTGTTCCCTGGACACAAATTCCCCTGTAATCCAGCTGCTGGCAGAGAATCAGGCATGGGAAGATTTATTATCTGGGGAGCTCTGCCCATAGAGGGGTGGGAGCCAGGCGAAATTTCTCTGAAAGACCCCATCTGTCCCATCACCTTAGTGTGGAAAATCCGACAAACCCGTTTGCAACTCCTTTAAAATAGCTGTTTCCCCAGTATCCAACCAGAATGCAACGGGTTAAGAAGCACCATGACAGTAATTGCTGTCTGGTCACTTATATAATGCTCCTTGGCGTATTGCAGGCTGCATATACAAAATCACCTCTCACACCAGTGGAATGCAACCATCGCCAGATTGAAGTGCAGCAGCTGCTTGTCATCTCCCAGTGCTTCTGGACCAGAAGCAAGGAAGCACATAATGTCCCACTGAGGGAGCAGAGGAGCAGGATCATAGAACCATAGATTCACAGAATCACAGAGTGGTTTGGGTTGGAAGGGACCTTAAAGATCATCGAGTTCTAACCCTCTTGGCACGGGCAGGGACACCTCCCATTAGACCAGGTTGCTCAAAGCCTCATCCAGCCTGGCCTTGAACACTTCCCGGGATACAGAGGATATTTTCCCCAAGAGGAGGCAAACTGGCAAAAGGTGAACAGATCCAACCCCTCCACTTAATTATGCAGCTAATCCTCTTTTCCTGGCACTTGGCCTTTGCTCCCCTAATGCACAGAGAAGGAGATTCTGTCCTCCCCATCCACGGCAGAAATCACTGTTCTCCCTTTTTTCTCCCTAATGGCTCCCCTTTCTCTCTGTTTGGACTTACCTTCCCCTTGAAGAGCTCTGCTGCCACCCGATATTTGCGCATTCGTTCAGGGTGCTTTGGGGACATCTTGTCTGTGATCAGGAGGAGGTGAACCTGGAGTGAACTCTGCATCACACCTATTGCCGTCTGCCGAAAACATGGCCAGCACAGAGAGAGAGAGAGAAACACACACAGACAAGGAGTCTCAGAACATTCCATCTGCATTGGATGCACTGACAGAGAGACATCAATCCTCATGCCTCAGTTGAGATTTCTTTGCAAATCAGCCTCACAAGCAGGACAGCTTTCTTTAAAGCAGGAGTGATTCAATCTGGGTTCTCTCTGGAAGCATTTAACCTCCTGGTTTTGCTTATTCCCAAGACGAGAGTCTGAAGACCACAAAGGCTCATCACCTGCCTCGGGATGGTCAGTGTCCAGGCAGATGGACTGCCTGGATACAGCAAGCAGAAGTCTAGAGGGCAAGGAAACGGAGAGGGAAAGCCAGCAAACACTGAACATAAGGGTGACCTTCTGAGGTCCAGCACCCGGCCAAAATAGGAGCAAGAAAGTGGGAAGGATTTGTGGTGTTAGGGTTGGTGTCTCCCCTTGTTTCCTTACTTTAGCATTTAGCTGTGTGTAGGATGGGGATGAGTTTCAGCGACCCTAAGGCCTGGACATTCCACGGTGCCGAGCATTAAAACCACCTCTGCAGTAGGAGAGGACATGACTGTCCCTCGTCCCCTGAGCAAGGGCCAAGCAGGCAGCACACACTGACCCCTCTGTGAGGAGACAGGGCTGGCACTGCCCAAGGAGCTGCTGCACCATCTCCAGGCTCTCACTCACTCACTCGCTCGTCATCTCACTTCTCCTCCTGCCCGCTTCCTGCTGCCTCTCCCTCAAACCAAACAGCAGCCGGGCCAGACCTGCTGCCTCCCCTCTGCCACCGAAACCACGGAGGCGCAGACGGGGCAGCTCCCCACCAAGCGGGAGAAGAAAGTTTCCACACGCTCCAGGAGCAATAAGGAAGGGGTCAGGGAGTGCGTGTTGGCAAGAGCCATGCACTGCAAAGCATCTAATTTTTGGCAGCAGGGACTCTGCCGTCAGCCTAATGTTTATCAGCCGTTTTGCATCCCTTCACTTCTCTGGTGAGAAAGTGGAGCAGTGCTCTGGTGGGCAGATGGGGCAGGGGGAAGTAGAGGGGATGCAAACCAAGGCTGCAGAGCATTAGGAGACCTCATGGGAGAGGATGGGGCTGAAGGTGAGGGTGAAGACAGCCAGCACCAAGGGCCACGACAAGGCTGGGCTGAGAGCAGGCAGGGCTGGAGCCACAGTTCCTCCAGCAGCTCCGCACAAAGGTGCGCCTGTCCACGCAACTTTGTGCAAGAGCCATCAGCAGAGCTCATCAACACGGCTGGGTCTCATCTGACCCTCCTGGGAAGCACGCAGGGTAAGCATTGCCTAAAAATGCCTAAAGTATGTGGGCGAAACAGTAAGGGCCCCAGGACAGGGAGAAAAACTCTTGGCAGCCCTCCATGTGATCCGCGTGACCCCAGCCTCTGCAGCATGCTTAGATGTAAACAGCATACCCACCGGGAATAAATATTTATGGAAAACCAAGCTCTATTAGAGGAACTGGGAAGGCTGGGGACTGCAGAAGGCACTGTTAATTCCAGCACCTTGATAGGACTCCAGAGTGTCAGGGAAAAAAACTGGAACATGTGTATTGATAGTCAGGGTGGAGGGGACCAGCTGAACAGCTCAGGACTTCTCGGTCAGGGAGACAGCCTGGCTGACGAACAGGACACCATGGAGGGAGAGCCCAAAGCATCAGCAAAAATACAAGAATAAAGTGCCACGATCTAACTAATTGCCAAAAAATGCAGTGGAGGCTCCAAGGGTTCAGAAGGCCTGGGCGTCTATAAAGATAACAAGAACATCCCCGCTGACCTGACTTGGGTGTTCTCAAAGGGCAGTAAAGACGACGGGGCAGGATATAGCTTTTCTGTCCCCAGAAATATTCCATGATTTTGAAATGTTTTTTTCACATCCCTTATCAAGACAGAAAAACAAATCCACTTTTTTTTTTTTTTTAAGAAAGAAGAAAAAACAGAACTCCTACAGTAGTTCATTCTGGAAACAAAATGTTGCGCTTCCAAAACAAAATGCTCTCTCAACTGGCATCCTGCACCTGAGCTGGGGAATGTGGCAGCCCTCTTATCTGATCCTTGGCATCGTTTTAAAAAACTATAGCTTTGAAACAGGTTGGGCCATTCTCGTTCGATGAAATTGAGCTTGGTCAGCACTGCTGCAACTACTCAGAATTCCGCAAAAGACCCCATCAGCCACGATAAAATCCCAGCCTTGTGGCCATCTGAGCTTCTAAGACCTTTTGGCTCCACAGCAATGAGCCCAGTGAACTGCTGAGATTTCAGCGGAGACTACATCCTTGGTCATCCTCTATAGGGGAGAGTCACTGGCACCTAGTGACTGCCAGTCAGGTGGGTGAGCTAATGAAGATGGCCAACATGGAAGTATCCTGTGTCTGATTTTTGTTCTTGTTGTTGTTGAATTGATGAATTCTAGAGGAAGGGATAGAGGGGATGGGAAAAATTTTGCTTGGAAAGTTTCCAACGGTTTCTTGAATATGCCTTCAAATAACCAGACTTATGTCAAGCCCTATGTGCTGGGTGATAAAGAAAAACCTGACTTCTGGGAGTAGGTCACTCAAATTTACATGTTTCTCAAGGCTTCTCAGCCAAAGAGAGGGGACCATGTCTGAGCAGGGTCTGCAGGCACACCATGACATGGCAAATGCCCATGGGAGGAAGTAACACTGCCATCAGGAGTGGTAAGAGGTGGAACTCTCTGCCCATCAACACCCCAGATTTATTGGAAGTGTAAAGGAACCACCATGCCTCCATTCCCTATGCCCTCAACTGCCATGCCCCACCCACACGCCCCAGCACAACATCTGCTCCCACTTCCCATATGGAGTAGCAGCAAAGAGTTGTGTGGCTTCCTCAACCCCATCCACACCATTGCCACAACCCTTGCACACATCTGGGCATGCAAACTTTTGGTCCAGAGGACACCCATGAGGAGGAGGCCAAGGGCCAGGGTGAGGGCTGCGGGGAGCTGGTAATTACCACAGGGTTGTACTCTGTCACCAGGCGGAGCTCATTCATCCGAACGAAACGAGTCATCTTCTCAGCATCAACATCTTTGCCATTCATATCCATATCCCTCCGGTCATCGTCTACCTGAAGACATGCAAAGACACCTACAGTCACTGCTGTCCTCTCCTCTCAGCAAATTCTCCAGAGGCGCTGACGGTAGTCACTCATGGAGATACCCACCCCTTGGGACACCACCTTCCTCTCACCACATAATTAGCATTTCTGGACATCCAGAACCATTCGACCTACAGAGATCAGCTTGCATTTTGAGATAAGGATCTTCCACACTCCTTCAGTCTCCTAAGGACAAGGCAAACTCATGGCATAATAGAAATCACTGAGGACTCCAGACATCCTTACAGTATCAGCTCCTGATGCACTGGAGACAGGGAGGATTAGCTGATAAACTATTCTGGGCGTTGTGGGGAGAGATCATTAAATAGCCTAACTTTTGCATCACATCGATTTTGGCTTTACGTTGCTTTTTAAAATCTTCATCTGCTTGTTCTATTTCTTTTACAAGTAATAAACATTGGCATAGGCCTGTATGGATTTCCTGGAAACATTGTGCAAGCAGGAAATCTCTCCAATAAAAAGAATATTTTTTTTCCAGTACAGCAGAAAAAAAAAAAAGAAAAAAAAGTCAATCCCAGCACATTTTAGCTTTAAAGGAAAATCCATCCTGCCACACATCTCCCCACACTTCACCCCCTTGCCTAAACGATGTGATTTTATTGAGGTTTGCTTGACCTGGTAAACAGAGAAAAAGCAGGCCACCATTGAATGGTAGCTAAACCACCCAATGGAGCAGAGCTGCCGTGCAGTGACACCACAGGACGTCACTGAGTTGAGCCATGAGGACGCTGGGCTCTGACATGTGACAGGATCAAAGTCTGAGATTTGAAGGCCTTTGATGCACGTGTTGAATGAGGTTCTTGGGGCTGAGGAAAAGTCCACGTGCACACCCCAGATTTTATTTTCTGCATCTGTACAACCTCTGAAAGAGCTTGTGTTAATTTTTCCAGTGGTGTGCAGACATCTGAAGCCCTTTTTGCTGTTCTGTGGTCATGGGCAAGGTCTTTGATCTGGTAGGGGGCCACAGCACCTTGTGTGGCAATCCAGACTGGTGCTTTTCAGACTGTGCAGCCTGATTCCTCTCACAGATTTGCTCCTGCATAAAATGAAAGGGCACCTCTGCTCAAGTAAATGGGATCAGGGCAGTGCAACACCTTGGTAGATGAGATCAGACAGGCCTTGGGAACCAATCTAAAGCACCCCAGACTCCACAGAAAGTCTTTCCTTGATTTTCATGGGCTTTTTGGAAACACTTGATATCCATTTTGAGATAATAATATCCTAAATCTGCACTCAACTTTTATGATTTCAAGAAAATAAGGCTGGAAAATATTCTATATCTAATAGTTGAAGTTCTGATCAGAATGTCTTCATCATGCTATATAATCAGCTTATTAGCATCTTCATCTGTGTCCTCATCCTG
>VXBH01009747.1:9151-68961 GCA_013400035.1 Rynchops niger
CCACCCCTAACCTATACTGGTGCTTTGCATTCTTCCTCCCCAGGTGCAGGACCTTGCACTTGCTTTTGCTGAACCTCATTAAGTTCTTTTCTGCCCAGCTCTCCAGCCTGTCCAGGTCACACTGGATGGCAGCACGGCCCTCTGGATCGTCAGCCACCCCTCCCAGTTTGGGATCATCAACAAACTTGCTGAGGATACACTCTGTCCCATCATCCAGGTCATTAATGAATATACTGAACAAAATTATACTGAGCTATTTGGCATCTGCGAAGGACCATGTGAGCAACCCGGGTCAGAGTCTGAGAAACAGTAGTCTCCCTCTCCCAGCGGCCTAATTTAGCCTCTGGATCATTTAAAGTCACAAGAGGAGAAGGAGGAGTATCTTCCTTGGAGGGAAGCACTGCAGATACCATTAACTAAAGAGGCCTCTAAACTAATGTTGTTTTTTCTTTCTTCTGATGGCCAGCTCAGGCGCCTGGTCGAGTTCTCTTGCCTTTAGCTTGGATTTCTAAAGAAAACACGGCACTTCTCTTTGAACAAAGGGGGGAAGGATCGATACGGTTGCCATTTAATCAGTACCACTGGAGAGAGGCATTTCAACCACAGTTTAGATGCATAAATAAATAGAAACAAAAAGACGGGGAGAAAGAATAACCATGTTGGTCGGTTCTGCTGGTAATGAGTCCTGTCCTTGCCAACCGTCTCCACCACCTTAGGGATGGGGTTGCTTCATGCGGGATTGCCGTGTGATCCCGCAGAGAGCTTTCTCACACACACGTACACGGCACTTGTCAGCTGCCTGACAAACCATTTGGAAAGGAGACCTCTCCCTCCCTCCGCGTGCATGCCGCGGAGACCTCCTGCTGTGCTGGAGCAACCCATCACTGGTCACCTCTATGCATTGTCTGAAGGCCTCTCGCCATCTGGACCACCTAGGAGAAAATGTTTTCTTAAAGAGGGGAAGATTAAGGAACTGGGATTTACACCTCAGTCCCCAAGGTAATTACCAGATGGCAAATGGCTTGTTTTCACTTGATGAATCAGAGCAACTAAATCAGGCCTACTGAAGCGGCTTGGATTTCATTCCCAACCAACCTTTTTGCTTTACAAGCTGAAGAGTTTGCTCCCCACCCTTTAGATAATGATTTTAAGGTAAAGCTAACATTAAAGCAAAAGTCTGGCATTAGACGGGTGGATTTCAGCGTGCCGGGACCCCAGCCATAGAATTTCTCACACCATCTTAACTCTTTGCTGACCACTGGTGGGTCTTGGAAGAGCTCATGGCAAGAGTTTACTCACCTGACTAAGCAAAGCAAATGAGGCCATCTCTCCCAGGGCTTGGGAAAGAGACTATAAACTTGAGGACTGTCATCAGTCTTTCATTTTAAACTTTCTACTACGGTAAGAAAGATGAAATTAATGCATTGAGGAATTAAACCTTTTCTTTTTTTTCCTCTTTCAAAAGCAGCAGTAGAAAGAAGCAGTATTTGGAGTGAGCATTAGCAATACAAAAAGTAACAAAACAAACATTGTCAATGGAAATTTATAGTCAGTGATTTGATTTGTTTTGTTTTCTTTAAAAAATAGAGAGCAAGAGATTTAATTAAACCTAAAATGAATGCTCTATTTAAGGCCTTCTTGTAAATATAGGCTCCCAGCCCTAAATTAAAGTAATGTGACATTCAAATGTCATCTTCCAAAATGCTAAAGCCAACTAAACTACAAATTTAATGTCTAACTTGGCATTCATAATGTTCCTAAATCTTCCGCTGAGTTTCTATATATTAGCTGGAATAAACATCAGGATTTGTTTGGTTTGTTTCTTAATTTCTATTCAAAGAGTTTTCTGAAATGAATAACAAATGCAGGCAATCAGCAAAGGGAATGCCAAATAGGACTGGGACCCTCTTTAGTTTCACTTCACAGAGTTTCATTATGAGCTTGCTATAGCAATTGACACAGCAGTTTACCCAATTGTCTTATGGCCTTTTCTCATTCCCTATCCTGCCTCATAGCTATGGAAAAATGGAATTATATTAGAGGTTTCTCTCTTTACTCTGCCTTACAGGGCTCATTTTCTCTCTTTGATGTATTTTGTTGCTATCATCGGTTTAGATGTTTCTGTTTTAATTCCAAGATTTCAGATTACCTACTTCCATGTGCTGGAAGGTTCCTATCACCACATCTTCTCCCCTGTAAGCTTATGCCCTGCTCAGAAAAAAATATTTTATGCTGAATGAAAATATCACCTTTTCTTTAATACCCATTTCAAAGCACAGCTCTGCCTATGGAATGATGATTGTTAATCAACTTCAGTCTCTAAATCTAAAAATTAGTTGAGAAAGACCTTTCCTATTCTATCCCTGAAACAAGTTGTGGTAAGGTCTACCACCCCAGAGCTGTTTGTATCAGAATAGCAGGCATGGGTCACCTTTAACAAGAAAATGCCAGTGGTCTGGCATGCCAGATAGCACCCAGCAAACTGTAAGTCCTTTGCTTGTAAAACGTTTAGGGTTAGGTGGACCAGCAAAAGGATGTGGTCCACCTAACCATAAGCCATGCAAGACTACTAGGAAGAAATGACGGTTCATTGTAACGGGTGACTCCCTGCTGGGGGATACCGAGGAACCCATCTATTGACCCAACCAAGTCATCTGGAGAGGTTTGCTGCCTGCCAGGAATAAGGATCTGGGATATTGTGGAGGCACTGCAGGAGCTCATCTAGCTCTATGACTACTATCCCCTTCTATTATTGCATGTGGGCACAAGTGATACTGTCAAGGGAAACCTGAACAGTATCACTAGTGACGATAGAGCTCCAGGGGCAGTAACGAAGGGCATGGGGAACCCAGATGGTGCTCTCAGTCCTGATGGTGAGGGGCAAGGGTGCGAGGAGAAGGATACTAATAGGACAAGTAAGTAATTGCCTGCCAAACTGGTGTTGGTGACAGGTATTTGGGTTCTACGACCACAGGACCCTATTTACAGATTAGCATCTGCTTGGGAGAGATGGGATCTACCTCACTAAGCAGGGCAAAGCTATTTTCACCAATAGGATGGCTGACCTCATAAGGAGGCCTTTAAACCAGAAATGATGGAGGAGGGAAAGAGTAACCATCAGTCCTGTGAGGGAGTGACAGACAGGATCACTGAGCGAAGGGGATAGGGTGATCTGACAGGAAAGGATCACAAAATCAAAAAACTGGGACTTAAGCAGGGTGACCTCCAGCACCTGTGTGTAAGCAAGGAAGTGCTTACAATGCACTGTTATGGAGAAATACCTGAAATGCTCTCCAGGAACACAGCATGCTGGGTGCTTCTTTAAAGTGTCTACACGCTAATGCACACAGGATGAGAAATAAACAGTCAGAGATCTGTGTGCAGTTGTAGGGCTATGATCTTGCTGGGAACAGAAATGTGATGGGATGGCTCTGATGGCTGGAGTGTCACAATGGAGGAATAAGGGCTCTTTAGGAAGGACACGATGGGAAGATGAGGAGGAGCAGTTGCTCTTTATGTGAGCAAGAAACTGGAGTGCACGGAGATCTAGCTGGGGATGGATGAGGAACCAAGTGAGAGCTTTTGTGTGAGGATTAAAGAGAGGACAGGTAAAGGTGATATTATAGAGGTGTCTGCTATAAGTCACCTGATCAGGAAGATCAGATCCTCTCCAGACAGATAGGAGCAGCCTCACATTCACAGGCCCTGGTCCTCATGGGGGACTTCAACCACCCCGATATCTGTTGGAGGGACGCAACAGAACATAAGCGATCCAGGAGGTTCCTGGAGTACATTGATAATAACTTCCTCCTGCAAGTGATAGAGGAGCCAACAAAGAAAGGTTCTCTACTGGACCTCAAACTCACCAAAAAAAAAGGGACCTCATTGGGAATGTGAAGGTCAAAGGCAGCCTTGCCTGCAGTGACCATGAGATGGTGGAGTTCAGGACCCTCAGGTCAGTAAGGAGCGTGACAAGCAAGCTCACAGCCCTGGACTTCAGGAAAACAGATTTTGGCCTCTTCAAAGATCTGCTTGGAACAGTCCTGTGGATAGGGCTTTGGAGGGAAGAGGGGCCCTAGAAAGCAACTTAATATTCAAGAATCACCTCCTCCAAGCTCAAGAGAGCTCCATCCCAATGAGCAGGAAGTCAGGCAAAAATGGTTGTGAGGGTGAAAAAGGAGCTCCTGGCCAAACTCAAACACAAAAAGGATTCATACAGAAGGTGGAAGAAATTACAAGTAACCTCAAAGGAATACTGAAAAATTATCCAAGCATCCAGGGATGAAGTTAGGAAAGCTAAAGCCCAAAAGGAATTGAATCTGACGAAGGACGTTAAAGACAACAGGAAGTACGTAGGTGGCAAAAGGAAGACTAGGGAAAATGTGGGCCCATTGCTCAATGAGGCGGCGGACCTGGTTACACAGGACATGGAAGAGGTGGAAATATTGAATGCCTTCTTTGCCTCAATATTTACTAGCAAGAATTCCAAGTCTCAAAAACCAGGGGGGAAAAGCTGGAGCAAGGAGGATGTACCCTTGCTGGAAGAGGATAAGGTCAGTGAATACTTAAGCAAACTGGACATACACAACGCCATGTGCCCTGATCGGATGTACCCCATGAGTGCTGAGGGAGACGGCAGACATCATTGTGAGGTCACTCTTGATAATATTTGACTGATCATGGTGACTGGGAATGCCCGAATACTGGAAGAAAGCAAATGCTGGGCCTTTTTACACTTACCAGTCAAGTGTTGGATTGATGCAAATTAGAATAATTCTCCTATGCCATTTACACCTTCAGGAGACCAATGTAAAAGGGTATTATGATACAGTGATAGTTTAATCTTAACCATCACAAGTGGGCAGCACGGTACTGACTATGTTGATCTGTTGATAAAACATAGATTGTATGCTATTATTGATGGAGTTCTACCTTAGGTGCAAGTTTGATTACATCAGGCTGCTCATCACATGTGGGAATCTGTTGGTGATAGAACTCCAGGTTTGTTTGATGGAAAATGTGATATTCCACCTAGTTTCAGTTAATGCCACATTACACTGTGATTAAGGAAGTCAAAAAAGAGCCTGGCTCATGCTCCATGGCTTGCAACTGTCTGCTTCTTAGGCATCAAAAGCTACATCTATCCAAAATCAAAACAATGGACAAGGGTTTTTTCTGACATTGTACACAGTAGCACAACAAGGTTTGCATCCATATGGCTACATGATTTTTCCTTAAATAAAAGAGATAAATTAATCTGAATTTCTTATTAGAAACAGTCTCTGACCTGTTCCTGAACCATGCCAGGGCTCTGTCTGGGAGAATATTAGCTGGCATGGGCCAACACCATGCCAACAAGCATGCCAACAGTTACACAATACAGGCTATTGTAGGACAGTGCTCACCCTCTGCTCCAGTCTTATTTAGTTTAGTTACTACTATAGACATAGACAAAATAGCCAGAATATAAGGCAATGATTTTCTCTGAAATCAAAAGCTGAAAAATTCAACTCAGCCTCTGTTTGTAGACCACATTATGTGCAGAATCTTTAACAACCCCTAGCAACAGACACCAGAAAGGCCAGTTGAAACTTAGAAATAATAGGAGCAGCACATGCTGGCGGGGAGAAAGTAGACAATGCTTAAATATGTCTCCATCCTGTCCGACTTTCCCAGAGCAGCTTGGCCCTGGAGCCCAATGAAGAAGCAACCCTCTATAGCATGAGCTCTGGGCAGGCACACCAGGCTTGTCAGCCACTGAAGAGCACCCTTGGGGTTCCTCAGGACCCACACAAAAGAGTGATTTTTCTTTTTTTATTAATTCTGTCCCTGTCAAACAAACATACTCTTCCAAACGGGCCAATACTGTGTAGCCAAGACCACGCAGGACGCTGCGCAGCTATATCTCATGGTGTGGAAACGTGCCCAATACTGAATAATGCTAGTGGGAAAATCACAGTCAAAAAGTACCAGTGGAACATCTCCACAGACAATAGAAAGCTCCTTAATTAGGCAGAAAAAGATATGACAAGACTTGATGCTCAGAAGCCAGTGGGACAAAGTCAAGGAGAGTAGATATGATGGTAAAACACACAGTGATAATGTAAAAGACACGCAAGTCCTTCTCTTTGTTTCCTTGCTTTTAAGGAGAAGGCTTGGATGACAATGTCTAATATACCTTTAATCATTTCTATGCCTTTTATAGATGCCTGTTATTGTGCATACATAGGACAAGAGGAAATGGCTTCAAGTTGCGCCAGGGGAGGTTTGGACTGGATATTAGGACAAATTTTTACACTGAAAGGGTTATTAAGCATTGGAACAGGCTGCCCAGGGAAGTGGTTGAGGCACCATCCCTGGAGGGATTTAAAGATAGGTAGGCATAGTGCTTAGAGATATGGTTTAGTGATGGTTCTTGTCAGAGTTAGGCTGATGGTTGGACTAGATGATCTGAAAGGTCCCTTCCAACCTAGGCAATTCTATGATTCTATGATTATTTATTTAGGTATGAAAATTAACTCCCTCAAGCCCACTGGGTCAAGGAAGCAGACTGTGAAAGAAACTGGGGTCCTGAAGCCAGCAGCTTCATTTGTCAATGGAAAACCGCAATATTCATTCTGCATTTGAAGACAGACCTCTAATGAGCGTTATGTTTGCTAACGGTAAACACTTTGGAGGCTTTCAGGAGTCAGGAATTACTTTACTTTGCTATCCAAAACAAATAATCATGAACCACATTTCTTGAAAACAAAACTGATACAATAAACAGAAGGGAGTAATTTATCAAGCACTGTATATGTGGATCGTTCCCTTCCTCCAGCTCAGAGGAAAGCTGAAATTCAGGACTTGAAGGTTATTTTCTTCTTGCCGCAAATCTCTCAGTTATCTACATTTGTGCCACAGTTTTTATTAGGAATCAAACCTTCACAAATCAGCTATCAGTATATTGCAACTTTGTTCATTGTATTTAATCTAATTTAGGCAACAATTATTTTAGACTGATTTATGCTATGACATCATCATTTATGCTCCTTAATAACTTCTAAGCCTAAAAGCCAAATTGCACAGAAGGAAGAAATCTCAAAACTGTTACATTCCTGTAATTTTCAGATGACTAGACAGCCAGGTCTATTGAAACAATTAATCTCGCACTATGGAAATGGTGGCATTATGAGCTCCAGCCTTACTAAACAGCAGAGAATCTACAACTGCACTTACCCTCAAAACAGAAATCCTTAGGAAACACAGCTACCATGCTCCCGTCATTCATGGCATTTCTGTGCAGATTAGAAGATCGAGGCAGGTCTGGTTCAAACAAAGATATTTACCCCCAATTAGATGAGGCAGTAATTGAGTGAAGCAGATACCTGCAGGGAGCACCCCCAATGGTGTCACTTGACCCACTGCTATCAGACAATCACAGAGAGCAGCCTGTGCTTCATATTACTGTGTCAGGTGGCATTAACAGTAGTTTGACTGTGGAGCTTAGAGCAGAAGATGAGTATCGGAGTTGTCTTTTTTATAGTCCATTGTGTAACTTGGCTATTGTATAGTCCATGTCCCCCCTCCTATGAACTCCCTTTGAGCATCTAGTCATCTCCTTAAAGAATACCCCTTGGTGCTTATTAGACCTCAGCCTTCTTCACATGGTAGATGAGCAACTAACTGGGTAAAAACTAACTGGGTAAAAACATGAAGGCAGTTGAATGAGATCTGCTTGATTCCCTGGCAGTCTAGAGCTCTGTTGAGATGCTCACATGATCCTTTCACATCCTGATTCTTCCAAATCTGATTTCACATTCAGTTTCTTCCAAATCTGTAAGGACAAAACTGCTCTTTGTTGCTCAAGCTCCTTCTGAAGTCTTTGTAAGTGGAGGATCTTTGCCACCTTTAGATATTGCTAGATGCAACTATTAGCAGCAACCTACTGCCCAAATAGAGGAGCTGCTTACAATAAGGTACTAACCTTAAGCCACAAGTAAGGTCCCTAAATATAGAAGTCCTATCTGGGACAGGAATGGCTCGAATATAACTGGAACTTTTTTCTTGGATTTAGTACTTTATAAGGAGGCAAAGATCCTCCACTTATGAAGACGTTGGACTGCAGTTCACCTCCATTAAGCAAAGAACAGGCTGCCTAGGACACTGAGGTGCTGATGCATCTTATGAACCTTGGAGCTTTTTCAGAGAGTGGGAATTACCTCCTGGAGATAGAATAAATTGCCAAACACAACACTGAAAATAATGAGATTTCCTATTGATTTTGACGGCATTCACTGTTGTTCATGGATCTAAAATCTTGCATTTCTGGAGTAAAATTTCCACACACGCCACTATCAGTAGGGCACAGTAGCAAAACAGAATTACTGAAGTCAGGAGTTCAGGCCTTGTTGCAGGCTACTTAACACCGCTGTCCCCAGCAAGAAATACTTCATGACTGGGATGCAGAAGTCAAAGGCAAAGATGTATTTCAAGCTTTATTCCTGAAGTGATTATTTACGGCACCCGACCTGTCTGGACCAATAATAGACCAAAGGTCTTCGGTAGACTTTGACTTTAAGCTTCATTATGAAAGTCAGAATGGCAGGAGAGAGACTTTGAATTCACACCGGATTCAACCCATGAGGAATCTAGCTATATATAATATACTCAAGCGCTCTGTGTACACAGGGAAAGCTGAAGCCGGCCCCAAAACTATTTTCGTTTGTGTTGTAAAAACACAGTGCAGCTTAAACCCTAATATACAATTTACAGTGCAGTTTCCATGACCTGAGTTTTAGTTATCTGAAACATCTTTTTTTTCCCAGAAGTGGATCATGTTCTCTATTGTCTATTAATGACTTTGAAACTATCTATCTATCTCAGTTTTTTTAAAATACATAATTGTCTGAATTCACATCAGCTTCTCTTAGAGATTTGGTTAGTATGAATCGCAGTACATACTAGTTATTATCAGTTCGAATACTGAAAATGCAGGGCAAGTTAATGATGATAATGAATCTCAGGGAATTTTTGTGTTTGCTGTTTCTTACCCCCAGATGGTTCACCCAGCTCTAAACCTACAAATACATAATACCATTCCTTAGAGTAAACATATTGTAACTCGATTTTCTTCCCCCAAGCAAGCAACCAGATGAATGGCCTTGGTGGATTATTCTGTAACAGAAACACTCATAAGGGGTCTGTGATAAGCAAGCCAATGGAAATGGAGTAGTGCACTGTTTAAAATCATCTAAACATTTTCTCTTAACATGAAACATTTGAAAATGTGTAGCTCAGTGTTTGATGAAACACAGTACCCTGTTGTCTGTAGCCCAGTTCTAGCCCCTTCTTTAAATGTAATCTTTTATCAAAGTCACATGTGTTTTCAATAAATTCACATGTGGATGCAGTTATACCAGGAAAACTGATTCACAAGTACTTTAGAGGCTCCTCTATCTTTCAGGCCCACCTAAAGTTTCTTTCCATTTTTTAAAATATTTTTTTAGTAAGCTTACGAAGGGAAATAATCAGTTTTGCTTGCTTACAACGCAACCGCCCTGGTCTGAATCATAAGTACAGCATTGTTCAAAGGAACAGCTGGTACCAACTCCAAAAGTTTAAGCATTCCCCTCCAAACAAAAAACTCCGTTGAGTCTGTTAGTCATCATCTCCCACAGGTATTGATTCAAGGCTACAGTTCTGCCTATTTCTGCCATGGCTAAAAAGATTAGTTGCAAGATTTTCAGAAAGGAGCATTTTCATGCACAAGCAAACATACAACTATTTCTTTCTTGTCCGCTAATCTCCATGATTATTGTACCTTTTTGAAACTTTTTTTAACCACATACAGGGCAATCACACTTTAATAACAATGGAGCACTAAGAAGTTTTTTCTGCCAAAGTGGCTTTACAAAGACAGTTTTGCCCCTTTAGTAGCTTAAATTATATCAACACACAACTTCGCTGTAAATCCGACTCAATTCTGCCAGCTTTTTCTACCAGGAAACACAAATTTAGGGGTAGGGTCTGTTTAAAATATATTCTCAGGAACTGAACTCCTCTTGCACCAGGCTTTCAAAGCAAGCTTAATACAGGTCACCTCCTCATTTCCAGGAGTCTAATTTTATTGCTCCCTCCAAGCCATGCCAGAGATGAGAGCTCTAAAAGGTACTTTAACTGTTTTGGGGACCGTGCATAAATTGTGCTTTCAAAGATTTTCTGCTAATGGCCAAATGGTAAGCTTTGGATTTCTTTCACAGGTTTCTAGGACATCGGCTTGACTGTTTTTGAATACAAATTGCATTCAGTTATTGTTCATATTGCCTTCGTTCATATCAGAGACTGCCTTGTCCTGGGATATGCAGATATTTCCCAAGACTCCTTTCAAGCAAAGCAATTTAAATACATACCCCTCCATAGCCTCTGGCCTGATGGTTTTAGCCTAGATATCAAAGTAATCTAATCCCTTCAACTCAGCACAGGAACTTCCAACACTAGAGAGAAATGGAGGAGAAAATGAGGATTTAGATGCCAGGCTTATGTGGCCTGGATTTGGTGTGACCAGAATACTTCATCTGTAGCTGAAAACCAGAAGCTATAAGGGACAGGGAGCTTTAGCAAAAGATTTTGAGTTCCAGCCACCTTGCTGCAAACAGGATATTTCCTAGATAAAGTGGAAGGATTGTTATTGCTGGTAGGTACAGGAAAGTTGGGGGTGCCCACATTTTTTTCAGTCAGAGAGCTGTATTTGCAAACTATGTCTGGACTTGAAAAAAAGTATTCTTAGATCATTGTCTGGCCATCCTATATAGCCTATACAGCCTACTATAAAATAACAGACAAATAAATGGAAAGAGATTTCAAATGTGCATTCGTCACATGTCAGTCTCAGGATCACCCAGACTTCTCCTCAGTGAGGAGAATACTCCTTCATAACCATGAGATCCAATGCCAAGTCAAGTGCTGCCTCTTAAGCACTGTGGAGCGAGGAGATTTACTATGCAGCCGTCCCACGGGGAAGCTCTTTGGGTAGCAGCAGGACACCATGTTGCTCAACACCACAGCACCATGACACAGCTAGAGAAAGCTCAGCCCTGACCACTGCATTTTTCTGACTCTTCAGCAGCCCGTGCCAAACCCATGTGTGGTCTCAAACACCGTGCTGGTCAGTGCAGTGCAGGTAGAGGAATAAAGTGGAACTATCCTTCCAGGGACCTGAGTTTCCAAAGTCCACATCAACCTCGCTGACCTCTCCTTTGAGTGACTCGTGCCAGGGGCTGAGGATCGTCACAGCGTGAGTTGTACCAACTATGAGCATGGTGATTCACCAGTAACAGAAAATGGGTCCAGAGTTTCAAAGTCTGAGAATTCTGGGCCAGATCCAGGAAAATGCTTAACTATATGTTTACATTTTATTCATGTGGAATCAATGGGACAAAAAAACTAAGCATAAGTTAAAGCGGTAAGTACCTCGTAAAGGGCCAAGTGTCTGTGCTTTGGAGGATCAGGCTTTATGTAGCAAAGATGTACCTTACAGTAAGAAACAGACCAAACACAGCATGATGGTTTGGGCAGGGGCAGGGTCAAAACCTGGAGAAAATCCCTCCAGAATAATACCAAGGGAGACAGAAACCATGCTGCTTTCACAGGTCTGGGGCCAAAGAGGGCTATTGGCCCATCATCTTCACCTGAAATAGTTTGTGCTGTCTTCCAAGAACTCAACCACCAACATGGCTCCAGGAACTCACTTTCCCAAAATTACACACAAAGCATGAGGATGCCTCAGAACACCTTTGGTACTCATAGATACGAGCAATTAAAGGAAATATAAAATTGCCACAAACTAATATACCTGACTCTACCACATACAGAAATTCCACTTAGAGTGCTTATTCTATTGTCCAAGGTTTTCCTCAGAATGTTGAGAAAATCATAACCTTTTAAAATATAGGTGTTACCTTAAAATATGCCTAAATTAATCTGACTTTAGCTGAGTGCATTTGTAAGAAAAATGAATGGGGAACAGTTTTATAAAATTAATCAGCAGATAACTGCAATTCTTCTGGAGGACAATTTTATTGGACATTTCAGGGAGGTTTAACCATTTGATCCAGATAATTTGATCTTTTGAGGAATGACAATGCTAGAAACTCTCTGAATGTCCTCTTCTGTCATTACGTGTAACTTCTGCTTCCTCTTACTCTAAGAAGGCCCCGCTCTGTTCAAAGGTAAAGTTTCTATACAGTTGTATCTCTGACATGAAATTCAGAAGACACAATCTTAGTTTGCCTATTACAATCAAAGAATAATAAGAAAAATCTAGCTCACATTAATCCTGAGATCTATTTGAAACCAGCTTCCAGAGCTTGTGCCTTCAAACACCACCATCAGAATATAAATTCATTTTGCCTGAAATTTAAAAGATAGATAACTACTGCTGTTATTTGGTGCAGTAAATCTTCACAATAAATTTGTTTACCGCCATATTCAACTTATAGTTATTCCAGTGCAAATCCAGAATACTTCCAGGGAATCGCAAATTTCATAGATGTGGATAGAGATACAAAACGGTAGGGTTTCGGTGGATATGCTGGGGGTTTAACCTGAAATAACAAAGCAGAATATGATCTGGAGAGCACAATTCCCATGGAAATCTTTATGACAAATTCAGAAAGGGTATAGGTTACATGTTAAGTATAGGTTGATCAGAAATGGTATAAGTGCTGAAGTAGTGGTAAGCAGGATCTTGGACTAATTTATCCCCCAGTGACTGCAAAAATGGGGTAATGTACATGTTGAGGAACAAAAAGTAGCAACTATAATGAGAAATGAAGAGAAAGCAAGTCATTCTGCTCTCTTGGCTGAAATCCCTCTTATTCTTCAGATGAGGAGCTATTGACTTCATTACTGAGCCTTTTCTCATTCCATGCTATTCAGCAGCAATGGTGGTATATGAAGGGAAACTGCTGCCTAACACAGAGTAAAAACAGCTTCACTGTCTCAGTGTCCTGTTACTCTCCACGTACGAGAAGCAATCAGAGGGTAGGACTTTCTTGCAGGGATTTTAGCTGCAAGAACAACTCGTCTTCTGGCGAGAAAAATAAAAGAATCTTATGTAAACCTTTATCAAGGGCAATGCTTCCAAAAATGAGGGAGATCAACAAAATGTTAGCCAGTCTACTTGTAAAAGGAGATCAGAAGGACAGAAAACTGAAAGAATATTGTGTGGTCTCACCAGTAATTTATTTCTTCAGGGGAAAGTTGGGTGAATGCTCCCCCTTCCCTTCTCAGTATCAACCATGTCTGGTTCTCTGGTTTAAAATTCAGTTCAGTACCTTCACAGACATGGAATATGATTTCCTCCCTTCTTTATAGATTTCTCTGGTTTGCATTACCATTCAGTAAATATATTACAAAATGTTATTTGCCTCTGTCCACAGCTTTTGAGTTGTTGCAGTGATCTTAACGATATCATGAATTAAATTACTGGATTCCACTCTGAACTCATCAGGGCACACTGGGGGAGAGAAAAATCAAGCAACCTCATTGCATCTGCTGCTCAGTGTTTATGCGTTGCAGCAACACATGTTCCATTGTGCTAATACCCTTCTGGAAAAGCATCGGCGAGAAAGAAACTGTCCAGTTAACTGCAAGGACCGGTGCTGTTCTCTAGCCAGCCTAGCAGTCAACACTGTGCTTGAGGGATTTTAATGTACACAGACTTGGTTTTGATTTGATGACCTTCATTTTTATCAGGAACTTCTTCTGAAGTCGGTCAAGGTAAATGACCAGAATTTGGAGTGAAATCTAAGAAATGTATGCATTACTTGTGTCCAAGATCAGTAGTGAATTCAAAGCAGGGTAGCTGGAAAAAAGGGCTAGCCTCATATCAGAGTGCAGTTTTAAGGCTAAGCATATCCTGCAGAAGAACATTTTTTAAAAAAGTAATTTCAGTATTTATTCTCAACAGGCACTTAGGAGCAGCATTGACTGCTGACAAACTGTGCAACTGCTGAACCAATTCTACTGAGACACTTTGGGCATCAAATCACCCCCTAAATGATATTTTTTAAAAAGTGTCCCCTGTAGCAACATTCCTTTGCTGGGTTTGTGTTTCCACCACAGTGCAGATGCTCTGCGGCCAGGACCATGTGAGCCGGTGGAAAAGGCCCTGACCAGGTCTGAAAGCAGTACAAGCACATCAGAGGGGAACCCTCCCAAGGTGGTGATGGCAGGGCTGTGGGCAGGCAGCCGCACCCCCCAGCTCTCACACCCACACACTGTGTGCCTCTACATGGGCACTCACAGGGCCAAGGCAGCAAGCACTAAGTAAAGGTGTAGGCATGGTCCTTTGGCATTGACCTTGTCTGGAGCTCTCCCAGTGGGCAGTGGGTCTGGCAGCATCTCCATACCAAGAGCTCTGCCCCTGAATCTACCCCGTGAAGTTGCTGACTGCCACATCCTCCTGGATGTAGACCACGGAAATACAAATCAGATCTCAGCACCCTTCCAGGGGCTTCTGAAGCTTTCTGCTCTGTGGGAAACACCTGCACAAGCAAGTGGTGAAGTGAAAACTGCTAAAATTAAATGGATATTAGAATAGGGTCAGAAGCAAACCCACTGCTATACCCACCTGTATCTCTTCAGGGGAGCACGGGCATCCATTTGGACTCTACCGTTTCACCCAACTTTCCAATGATCTGTCCCAGGGTTGGGATGAGAATGTGAAATATGAAAATTGTTATTGGAGAGTGATCTGAAATATTTGAAAAGTAAGAATTTTACTTTGAATGGGCTTTCTTATTTTATCTGGTGAGATCTATGCAGGTGGACTCAGTGACTTTACAGAAAAACTTCTCAGGAGGCTCAAGGACTGCATCAGTGACACTTTTGCTTAGGGCTCAGGTTTAAGAGAGCTGGACCTTATTCCTGGTTCTATGGGAGTACTGTCACTGCCAAGTAACCCAATCAAGAAAAGAGATATGTATCTCCTCCTTCAAGCATGTTTTTGACCAGATGCATAAGAGAACCACCGACTTTTAAAAGACAGAAAAAAACAGATTCTGTAAAAATAATATTTTTACCTATTTTTTACTTATAACCAACAAGGTTTTTAATACCACATGCAGAAATATGATATTGGAAAACCATTCAAGATTACCTCTAATGATGGGAAATAATTTATTGTCCAGATAGTCCATAAAAGTGACAATCCATCTGGGCTGCAGGAAAAATAAAATCTGCCAATTGTGCCAACCTTTCATGAGTTAGATGACAGTGAGAAGCATTGTGCAGCCAGAAAGTGAACAGGAAGGATCTGTGACCTCTCCAGAGAAAGGGGGCTATGTAGGACAGGAAATCACAGTGACTATGTCCTCTGCAGTGCCCTCATGTTAACATCTTCCCTGCATTGGCTGCAAATAGTAAAGAAAACTGTGTGTTAGGAATTGACAGGAGTATGGGGAAACTGTGAGAAGAATGGAAACATCTGAGGGGGATAATATTTTCTCCAATCTGCTAAAAAGATGCTTTCAAAAAACCAAGTGAATAAAAAAAAAAAATAAAAAAAATCTCCTCAGCCTATAGAGTGTAGGGTTTGCCAGAGGTTTCTCCACCTGTAGATATGGTGGCTTATTTCTGACAAGACCTGTTTGCATCACTCAAGGGTTTTACTGATGCCTGATATTTATCCTCAGATAACACTGGGATCCTTTTCCTAGGACTAGCATCAAAAACACAAGCTGCATAAATAAAAGGAGGCCAGCAGAATTTTTTCTGTTATATTCAGCTACATTTGATTACTTCTGGGAGTCCATTTGAAACACAGCCAATAAGAGCATCTCCCTTCTTCATCCTATTGTTTTATTACAACTCTCTAGCCATATTCCACCCTTGTTTCCTCATCAAACACAAGCTTTCTCTCCTTTTTCGTGGTGGACTTGGCAGTGCTAGGTTAACAGTTGGACTTGACGATCTTAAAGGTCTTTTCCAACCGAAATGATTCTATGATTCCTTGTTTTGAAAGTCTTCCAAAATATTGTCCCATCCTATCAACCCCATCCATTGCTGCAAGATCAAGTAAAAAGCACCACTGCGGTGAGTGGGGAACTGGCTGACAGGCTGCACCCAGAGTGTGGTGGTAAATTCCACAGGTAAACTCCTTTTTAAACCGGCAACCTGTCACAAAGGGGGTACCCCAGAGATCAAAACTGGGCCCAACGCCGTTTAATAACTTCATAAGTGATCTGGATGATGGGATCAAGTATACCCTGTTGAAGTTTGCTGATGACATCAAACTGAGTGTGGAAATGGACACTTGGGAAGGGAAGGCCACCCTGCAGGAAGACCTGGATAGGCTGGAAGAGTGGGCTAATAAGGACCTTATGAAGTTCAACAAGGACAAGTGTAAGGTCTTGCACCTGGGAAAACATAACCCAGGAGTGCAACATAGGCTGAGATCCACCCGGCTGGGAAGCAGCTCTGTGGAAAGGGACCTGGGAGTCCTGGTGGACAAAAAGCTCAGTATGACTGAACAGTGTGCTGCTGTGGCAAAGAAAGCCAACAGGACACTCAGTTGCATCAACAAGGGCATCACCAGCTGAGACAAAGAAGTCATTATCCCACTCTATTCAGCACTTGTCAGGCCACACCTGGAATACTGCGTTCAGTTTTTGTCCCCACTATACAAAAACGGTGTGGACAGGCTGAAGAGGGTTTAGAGAAGGGCCACAAAGATGATCAAAGGCCTGGGAAACCTGCCATAGGAGGAAAGGCTGAAAGAACAGGGTTTGTTCATCCATGAGAAAAGAAGGCTTAGGAGAGAACTTACCACCATGTTCCAGTATTTTAAGATTGGCTACAAAGAAGATGGACACTCTCTTTTTACAAGGAGTCACATGGAAAAGACAAGGGATAACGGGTACAAGTTACTCCTGGGGAGATTCTTATTAGACACCAGAGGAAAATTCTTGGTGATGAGAACAATCAGCCATTGGAATGGTTTCCTAAGGGAAGTGGTGGATTCCCCAACATTGGACACTGTTAAGATTCAGCTGGACAGGGTTCTGGGCCATCTTGTCTAGACCATGCTTCTTCCAAGAAAGGTTGGACTACATGACTCTTGAGGTTCCTTCCAACCTGATATTCTATGATCCTTTGCCAATGACAACAGCCCCATCACCCTTTACTCCAGGAAGCACTTCAGTGCACCAGTATCTTTAGATGTTCAGAACCACTATCCCTAATGGTCCTATTTCTGTGCAAGGGCAATAAAAAGAACTCTGTGGTCATGTGGGCCATAAATTCCATATCTTGCATACTCTTCCACCCTGCCATCAACAAGCAGGCAAAGTTTCCAATCAAAATGTGCAACGCAAACCCCAAGCATCCCTCCAGCATGCACCCAGCAGTCTTTAACCTGCTGAGCAGGTGCACAGAGAGATGTGGGAAAGAAGCGCTACGAAAGGACTGAGAGTTTTGTGCATCCTGTTAAACTAATCTACTGATTTGTAGATTAGTAGATTTTTATTAAATAATAATCTGGGGTCCCAAACCCCAGGCCAGATAACCTGCTTGGTCCAGATATTACAATTAATCTTTTAGACTAGAAAGCCTCTGTGGATGGCATTTGACAGCACCAGCACAAATAGACCTGCTTGACTGAAGTCTTAATGCACCATTAAAGTACATAGAAACGTAGGCTTATAGGAGAAATCACGTTGGAAGGGACCTTAGCTGGATTCTAGACCAACCTTCTGCCTAAAGCAGGGACAGTCATAAGACTAGACCAGGTTGCTCAGTCCTTCATCCAGTCAGGTCTCTAGAAAGTCTCCCAGGACGGAGCTAGCACAACCTCTCAGCAGCGTTCTCCCACGCCTGACTCTCCTCCTGCTGAAAATATTTTCCCCCTATTCAAGTCAGAACCTCAATGTCAATTTCAACAAGTATTTAATCAAAATAAATATGATACTGATATATAATTATTATTTGTAAGAATTAATATTATATAATGACGCAGGGCTTTTCACTCAGCTTTGCCCTCAAAACTTAAGGGGTAGATAAATTTGTATGCCTATTTTAATACTACACCAGTTGTTGTTTGTTTATTATCTTGGGGAACAACTGATACACATTCAGAGCTGTTCTATAACCAGATATGATATCTTGCATTTCAATGTCCTTTACAGTAAGAAAGACCCCCCAAACACTTAAACATATATCCCATAACCCTGCATTAACTGGTGGTTACGTCTTTGGTAAAGCCTGGCAGCTGTTTAACCACAAAAGAATATAAGGAAAAAAATAGTTCAGGATAAGACATGGGAAGTACTGCAGGAATTTGGCTTGTCTCTCTGTGGTGATGTTTCACTGGGAAGAGCCGTCGTCAGCATTTCTCTCAGAAAAGGTTGTCTGGAAAGAAACTCCTAATTCACTTGAATACACCTAAACAGCAAAGCTCAGCAACTCCTAGTGATGTTACTAGAAACTCGTGGTTTCTCAGTGTGATCGAGAAGCAGAGAAGTTGCTTCTAGGTAATGAAATATGGATTTTGAGACCCTATATGAAACTCCCGTAATTCAAAATTTTTTTTTTCCATTTTCAGTCTTGCGCACCATGGCACATCGCCTTCCTAAACTAAACAAGGGCTACACAACAAAGCAAAATGCAGTGAGACATGACATGCTTCTTGAATTTGGGTCTGAATTTATGTACCTTGCAATGTGCGTTGGGATAACTTCATTGCCCAAGAGTGATGAAGAACACAGCCCCACACAGCCTCAAAAGCACTCACACACCCTGGACAGAGTAAACGTTAAGATGTTTTATTCTGGTAACAACCCATCAAAAGCAAGGATTATTCTTTGCTCATCTGCACAACTTACTCATATGCTTCCCTGGCAAACACAACTTTCCAACACTTGCTAAATTATTTTCTCCACCTCTGCTGAAGCAAAAGAATAGGGATGCTAAATGGTAAACAAGCCTCAAGCTCTGGTTCACCTCCACAGTATGTTTGAATGAGTAACAACAACAAAGATGATCTGTTTTTTTTTTTCCTAGGATTGTTCAGTTCCATGGAGTATAGTTCATATTTTCTGGTAAGCTATTCGGCTGTGATTGAGCACTCTATAAACAAGAACAGATGCTCTACAACTTGTCGGTACCTTTCTCTGCTATCGCTAGTCAGTGTGATGGAAATCATTGTAATGCATTTGGGTGAGGTGCTTTTTCCTTTTAATGGACAATCTGTAACAATGAGGAAGAGTGAGAAATAAAACCAAGCAGCAACAGATTTCGTAATTCACACAAGGAATCAGGCTGGTGACAGGATTCGCCAAGAGGCTCTGGTGGTTTTGCTTTGATGTTCCAGGTTAATTTCTCTCCAAGGGTGGAAGAGACAAATGGGCTTTCTGTCTTCAGAGCAATGTGCAGCACTCATGAAATCATACAATAATCTCAGTGTGCTGCCAATATCTTTCAGGAGTGAACACATGTTCCCCACCAAACCCATCAACACCACGGCATCGACTGTGAGAGAGACTGTCCATCCATTGTCCATGCCAGAAGGACTCCTCTGGCCAACATTCAGAAGGCTGGGCCATCAATTAAGGCAGCGGAGTGGAGGAAAATTCAGGTTGTCCCACAACTCTTGTGCCTGGGAGATGAGATCTACTTATGCTTGTTCAAGGTGCTTTGGCCCTCCTGCCACCACTGAAATACCAACCATTCCAACCCTACCATTCTGTGATTCTGTGAAATGGTGTGAAATGTTCACAAAAATATTTGCCAAAAGTCTCCAAATTCCTAAAGGACAAAGATTCATGCTACATCTTTCAGAGGCTTTGACTTACCTTGTAAATAGCAGGAAAGAGAACATTCCTCAGCCATTTGTGGGTTTTTTTTCCTGCACTGGACAAAGCAAAACTGCAAACACAGGGCTTTGTGTATAGATGAAGACAGTAATGAAAATAGTAATAAACGGGTGCACTAAATTTAGCTTACAGGGGAGAGTTTTTTGCTGATAAGACTTACACGCCAATCCAGCAGTGATCCCCAGACAAGCAGACTTCTTACCATTGATTTCAGGAAAGTCCTCATCAGGTTTATCTCCCCATCAGATCAGATCCCAGACTTGTGATCCTGCAAATCTGCAAAAAATTGAAGCTGGTGTCAAGGAGACCATACAATGCCAGTAGCCTTTATAGGGGCTGCTTTTCCAAATATTCATTGCAGAGGTCAGCAATTTTTTGAATATGGGTTTTCAGGTAGGATAGCGATAGAACAATCAGAGCACTTAAATAACAGATTTCTCCCTTCAGTTTAAAAACATCCAAGTTCTTCCCTGACTCCCATAAGTGATTTTTTCCTCTTCCCTGCTTGATACAGATCAGTGTTTCACAAATAAGCATTCCTTAATGCCAAAGTTAAATCCTACTATCAGACACACAGAAGAGAGTTCAGTAGGCAAAAAGCTAATTCTGCTAATACCCCATGAATGAAATTTTAGCTGTCAATTAAAGAAGAAATACTTCCTCTTCTTTTTAATGCCACAGAGCAGAATTAATGCCACAGCCCAATTTCTATCATACAATGTAATAACACAATTATGAAGCTGAGAAAATCCTAAAACTTATTTTGCTTGGCCTCCAGCCTGACTATTTTCAGAACTGTGTGCAATGTATGGATATGTTTCCCATTAAAAAATTATTTGCTAAGCTTCATTCATTCTAGACACAGGAAGAGACAATTCAATGGTTTATCGATTTCATCTGAAAATCACTTGATGTTTTTGCTTGGCCTGCACTCATATTGCAGTTTCCTGAAGTAGTTGCAACAGCCCATATTCAAAGCACCTCCATGCTCATACCAGATGACAATGAATTACGGGCCTGTCAAGTCTCTTGTGCCGAGCATGGGACTCACACAGGCTCCTCTCCACAGCTGCACTGTTTTCTTGGATGTTTTCTGTGCAGCATCACACCACATCGGCCCAGTCTGTGCCCTGCTAATCCACTTTATCTAGCACAAATGGTCAGATTCAGCTCCAAACTGAAACACCTAAAGACAGATGTCCCCACGTGACTGCATGCACACTAGACATCTGAGTTTTAATTGCAGTCAGTAATGGTCTAGGGCTCAGTTTGATGTCATTAAAAATGTCCTAGGAGATTCCACATGACCTTCAGGCACCACTCCAGAACAGCCTCAGTCTTTTCTAGGACCATGTTTTGCAGATCCATCCAGGCATCTTGAGTACTCAAGAGTATCTCACAAGTTATGAAACAATCCTGCCCTTCACCTTGACTTAATGCCACCCAGAGGGGTGGAGGACCAGGGCTTTTCAGCTAGAGAAGGAATCCAACCTCATTACACCTCATTGGACTGTATTCATATGCATCCATACACAAAAAAAAAAAAAAAAAAAAAAAAAAAAAAAGAAGAGAGAGAAAAGAAGATGGGCTTATGCTGTAAAGTAGTCACATTCAGATCTGGCTCAAAATTTGGTACAATTCAGGATTAAGGGCTGTATGGATCTGGGATACTGGCTCCCTCCCCTGGAAAGATGGGGTCTTTTGGAAAACTAGAAATCTGATTCATAACACTGCTAAAATTTTGGGAACGTTGGAATATAAGGATTGGGTCAGGCCTGTTTCCCCATATTAAAGAAATATTTGAAACAGAATTCATAAACAGAAAAATCTGTTCAATGAAGTGCATGGAAAATGAGTAATAATAAATCAGCTGCTGTAATTGAAATGGCTCAATTTTTTTCAGAAGTTTCTCAGTTTATCTCCATTTTGGCTGCTGTGCAGCCCCATTGAGTGTGATTTGTGATTAAAGCTGCTTGTGATACTTGTCTTGAGGCCAAAGCTTCTAGTGTGGCCATTTATAGTACAGCTTATTTTCATTGCCACATGGACCCCAACGTTGGATTAAACCAACCGGACAGAGGGCATGCAAGAACTCATTAGCAAAGACTTTAACTAGGAAAGAAGGTCAGGTTGTGGGGGAAAGCTGGAATCAGGACACAGCCCCAGGCATCTGACACCTCCATGGGACAAAGGCCAGGTTGGAAAATCAGGTTGACGTCAGGACCAGGACCAGTGAAGGAAACCAGCATCAGACAGAACTCTGGAATAGCTGAGCAGGGCCATAGGGATGGGAATGGGCTCAGCAGGGCCCATGGCTGGGCAGGGCAGGGCTGTGGCTAAGCTGGAGACCAGTGTCCTATGGCATTGTTGTAGGATCGTACCTCCACTCAGCTACCTACCCCCAGGGATCTTCCAATAAGGGAGTTGCCACGGAATATGTGAGATATCTGCAAAGTGCTAGTAGATGTGATATAGGACCAACAGTGGAAAGGCAGATGCAGACTGAAGTATCAGGTGCCTCTCAGGAGCTGTGTGTGGGCACCTGCAGAGACCTCCTGACAACATGCTTGGTTGAGCAATTCAGTTCACCAGAGAGAGGGTACCTAATTTAAGGTAAACTGAATCAGTCTTCAATGAGTATATTGGCTTTTGGAGAAGGAATGTCCCATGCAAGCCAGGATGAGGTGACACCTGAGCGCAACTGGACAAGTGGGGTGACAGGACGAGGTGTTAAGCAAAAAAATCAACACATGACATAAACAAAACATTTTGTTTAAGGAGGCCTGATCTATCATGGAGGTGGGTGAAAGTCAGAAGAGAGGCAGGAGAGAGTCAAAAGGTGTGAAGATAAGGCAGGAGCAGGGCATGGTAAAACAGGTGGGTGCAAGGCCTGTGATGCTGGGCTGAGAGGGAAGAGACATCAGGGGGTATCCAAAGAATTTCACAAGTGTCATCCAGAAGACTCCTGGAGTCGATACGAAGGCATAAAAGCACGGCCACCAAAAGTTTAGGCTGCTCTTTCTTTTTCCCCGTCTCCACTGCTCCCATGGATTTTCCTGAATAATTCATAGCAGGGGGCTTGACGAATGCTCAGTACACAGCCACAGTCACGAATGGTGTGTTGGTGTCTTTCATTATCTCTTTTAGGAGAGCAGTGCTTTCCAAGCATATTATTCAACCACAGACTGGTGAATGATCCTTACTAGCACTTTTTTTTTTTTTTGTTTCCCTTCTGGTTTGCATTTATTTGGCCTAATTAATATTCAATCTGAGGAGCACACTTTCCATTTACTCAGATGAATGAGGGAGAATTCAGAGCAGAGGGTTTTTCAGATGTAACCGGTGGTCAGCCTTCAAGAGCACATGTCCTGCTGTGTCAGGTGAGAGATGCTCATGTGTCAGTAGTGAGGGGGTGAAGTACCAGCACTTCTGAGTCCACTGCAAGGTGCTGCATGGGCACAGACCACAAACCATTTTTTCAAAGGAAAGATTCGCTTTCCAAGGACAGGCAAGGGAAAATCTGGGCATCTAACCTCAGTTCCCAGCTCTGCTGCACCATTGTGGGGATCGAACTGCAGTTCCACAGTTTTCTAGCACTTCAGCTCACCTTCTCTTCACCCACACAATTCCATAGGCTAAGGTACTCTCTGTCAGTCTTGCTACATATTGCATTTAAAAGATATAACAAAAGAAGAGTATTGGGGAGTCAAGTCATGGGGATTTATGTGGCACCAGCTTCGAGGTAGGGGTGGGAGACAACTGACATGAACAGAGGTAGAAGCTGAATTTTTTCTTTGGCCCAGATCCGGAAAACTCTAGGAAACTAGGAAATTCGGTGACTCGGATTACCAGAGTTGGATCCCAGACAACAGAGAGAGTCAGCTACCTCAAAAAGCAGTGCAGAAAGCAAGAATCTGCCCAGATTTGGGCATCAGGAAATGTTCACCCTATCTAAACACTGCCCCCAATGCTTTAGTCCTTGCCTGATGCAGGGTCAGCAACATGGACACTCTGTGGATCCATAGAATCATAGAATCTTCATGGTTGGAAAGGACCTTTAAGATCATTGAGTCCAACCAAACAACCTACAATCTCTGCCACTAAAACATGCCCTGAAGTGCCAAATGTAGACGTTTCTTAAACACCTCCAGGGATGGTGACTCAACCACCTCCCTGGGCAGGCTGTTCCAGTGCCTGACCACTCTTTCAGTAAAGTAATTCCTCCTAATATCTAACCTAAACCTCCCCTGCTGCAACTTCAGACCATTTCCTCTGCTCCTGTCATTATTCACCTGGGAGAAGAGGCCAACACCCACCTCTCTCCAACCTCCTTTCAGGGAGTTGTAGAGGGCAAGGAGGTCTCCCCTCAGCCTCCTCTTCTCCAAACTAAACATGCCCAGCTCCCTCAGCCTCTCCTCATATGACCTGGTCTCCAGACCCCTCACCAGCCTGGTAGCTCTCCTCTGGACACGCTCCAGCACTTCAATGTCCCTCTTGTACAGAGGGGCCCAGAACTGAACACAGCACTCGAGGTGAGGCCTCACCAGTGCCGAGTACAGAGGCACCATCACTTCCCTGCTCCTGCTGGCCACGCTATTCCTGATACAAGCCAGAATGCTGTTGGCCTTCTTGGCCACCTGGGCACACTGCTGGCTCATGTTAAGCTGGCCATCCACCAGCACCCCCAGGTCCTTTTCTGCTGGACAGCTTTGCAGCCACTCTTTCCCAAGCCTGTAGCATTGCTTGGGGTTGTTGTGACCGAAATGCAGTACCCGGCACTTGGCCTTATTAAACCTCCTACAGTTGGCACTGACCTGAGCAGGCTTGCTGCCCTGACACCATGGATAACACCAGAAAGTGAGCCCAGTGTTCCCTTCTCCCCTTCTGTAGCCCATCATCCTGGGATCAGGGAAGCATGGTTTTCAGTTTCCTCATGCAGCAGGAAGACCCGAGCCCAGGGATCCCATGTCCTGGCAAGCAACCAGCCAGCTCTTATAGCAGCAGCAGGGACGCTTCCCGCCCCACAGAAAGCCCAGTTCAGTGTCACATAGGAGCTCAGAGGCTAGGCAAGAATCCAGCTCTTCAGGGTGGTATTCGACTGCATTAAACATTAGGCCATACTTTCCCTTTCTGAAATCCCTTTATTTGCTCCCTCCCCGCTTTCCAAATTCTACAGCTAATGAGGCTGGGATTCTACAGACAATAGCCTTAGTCCCACACCATCTCAATTAACATTTTTCACCCTAAGCACTGCATGTAGCAAGGATTCATCAAAAGAAATAACATATGATAGGGTATAATCTTTTTCTGCTAGCTATCCCTCTTCCGAGATGTATTAGTTCTCCTTTATTACGGGTCCTTTGTCAACCAACCCAGAGGACTATAGCTTTATTACTGTGAGTTTAAATAATTATGTATGTCTATTCTAATAAGAGAAAACATGGTTTGAATTTTGTAACAGATGATCTTGAGGACTTCAAGCCTGCTATGTCACTGCAGTTGGCCATAACTGTCAAACTGACTAGTTTTATGGTAAATTTAAATCATGAAAATCTCATTAAGTTCTGAGCTTTCACTGTGACACATGTATCATACAGATCTTATTTACTTGTTATTCACATTTCTATGGTGCTAATCATCAGAATATCCTCCTGATGAAAGAACATGCCATCATTTCAGGTAGGAAAGCATTGCAATGCCAGGAAAAACTTTAAGAACCCAAGCATAGTTCCTAGGTTGGAGGAAAGAGAATGCCTCCTGCATCAACCAAAAACTGGCAACACTAGCACTGAGCTGGTACTTCCTTCAGGTTTAAGAGGTCAGCTGTCACAAAGAGGTAGATTAGACTCTTCTCACTCTACTGAAATATGGGAAATGCATCTGCCAATGTCTGGGCTGGAAGATTAGTACTTTTAAAGTCATTTAATAACTACAATTTAATCTATGGAAATTTCAGGACAAATCGGCAGTGGATGTGCAATGCTGTGTCGATCTAAGCATGCACAGTTAAACCTAATACATTTGGTTGAACCTACTGCTTTTAGCCTGACCATTGTCAGAGAAGAAAAGTAATAGGTGTGTGAGTGTGAAAACTGGGATTCTTTCAGAGCTTTGGAGATACTTATGAGTTCAGTAGAGTCCTCAACTATTGTTGTTAAATCTCATTTCTCTTTGGTACCTTGTAATTGAGTGACTGCAAAGGTTTACAGTAACCAACATATTGTAGCACAATACAAGACTATAAAATTGCTTTGTTTTCCTGCCAATTATGTGGTGAGAAATATATGGCTGACATGTCCTGCCACATAGGGGAAAAAAATCATTTCCCAATTAGCTCTGTATATTTTTGGCTAAGAAATTTTCTCATGAGTCACAAATCATTTTCTCATGGCATCAGTAGCCTTATTACATATGCAACTAATTTTGTCCTGTAATCTAAAGCAGCAACAAAATGAAAATTTCTGATATCTCTCCTGGCATTCAGTTATGAGAAGCTGCAATAATTTTTCCTTGTCCACAAATAGCGGTTAGGTAGAAAGAATCTCAAGAAGGGGAATACCATTGTGCTTTCAGTTGGCAATAAGGGATATAACGAATAGCATATACAATGATCCTGACCTCAGCACATCAGTTGCCCCAAAAAATACACATTTTCATAGCGGTCTTCTTTAACCTATCACGTGGAATTAATATTGACGCCACACTATTCTCCGTGAGATCAAGAAAGAGTTCAAAATTCATTTCAACAAAAGAAAAATTAAAGACTCCTTTTTCATTTGCTGACCCTTGAAAAAGAGAGAATACTAGTAACCCCATTAAATAAAAATCAATGTAAATACCTGGCAATCGACAATATTATAAATAGAAAATATTTCATTTTGATGGACATCAGAAAACGTAAATGTAGTGACTCCTGCTTACTTGCTTCTACAGGGTTTGTCTACCTCCCCCAAGAAGTGGTCTTGCTGTCCTCCATGAGAGACCATCCACTGGGAAAACAATGAGGTTTACCATAGGATATACATTTTCTGAAATATGGGCAACTTGACAATGGAGCTTGTGTTACAAACTGGCTACTTTAATGTTGAAGTCTTTGTCCAGAGAGGGTCTTGAGTTGCTGCTCTTTCCATGGTCCGATTGTTTTGAATCTTCCCTGCTGTAAAAAGATATCTGATGAAGTCCAGATCTTTTTTTAAAAAACAGTCAAACTCCTATCATTGACCAAAATGCTTCATAATGTCAAACCAATCACAGGTATGTTGAAGTTGTCATACTAAACTTTCAAAGATACATTATCTAGAGTTTTGAGACAAAGGTAAATTATCCTACAAATATTTGAAAACTTCCAAATGCAGCATGCAAATGAAGAAGCAGCATGACTATTTCATTACAGGCATGAAAATTACTCCAAATATTTAACTCATAACATGGACCTAAGTAGAAGTAAGTCACCTCAAGACTTCCAAGCCTTTAAACATCTCAATACGCTACGCTTTCAGCAGCAACCCTTGAGTGGATTAGCAATAGTTATTTTCAGCTTCATTTCCAAGATGCTACAGAAGGCTAGAGATATAGTATCTTAGGTATTTCATTCACGGTGGAGGGCAGGCACCAGCACAGTCAGAGAGAGCCCTGCCTTGTCAAATTATACTACATCGCGTAGGAGGCCACAACCTCAGCTTTCACCCTGTACATCCCGTACCTCTGTGAGCTTCTGACTACATTTTCATGTGTTAGAACTGACCCATAGGTCACACCAAGTGAGTTCTTTGTGATTGTCTTTCTTGCACCTCTGTCAGCTGTGTTTTAGCAGGATCAGTGATGGCTGATCGATGAATTAGGTGCAGACTCTTTCCATGGTCCTACTTGGGTTTATGCTGGCCCAGCAAGGGCAAAGAAGCCAGGCTGGCTGTGGGCAATGAAGGCTTCTGCATGGCCATGGCTCTTGGGAAGAACTCTCTTTTTAACATTTTTTTCCTCTTTAAAAATGTTTTTTCTTTTTCCTCTTCCCTTTTGGAGACCACTTTCCTCTGCGCAATATCTAAAGAGACTCTACAGACAAAGACAGTTGCCAGGCCCATCTCTTCCTCCACTCTCTGCCTGGGTTAGCAGAGCTGGTAGCAGGGACCGACCAGATGAGAACAAGAGCTGAGACAGTCCAGCTGCAAGGGAAGTGTTCTGCTGTAAGATCAGGCGAGACCAGGCCTAGCACACTAGCTAGGACTGTGGCAGTGTCAAACTGTGTCAGACTGACTACACCAAGCACCCCTGCAGATCTGGGGAGGTCATTAGGATTATGAGTCCTATCCCAAAACCACTATGCTTGGTTTTACTGGTGAGGAATCAGGCTGCCTGTACATCCGTGACTGCTGGGTTCAGTTTCTTCTGCAAATCAGCATACTTTCAGAAATAAAAAAAAAAAAGCCAAAACAAAAAATAAACTGAGATGGGAGCCAGTTTTAAGGCAGGCATGCCTCAGAAGGAGAGCTCACTTTTGTTGCTCAAAGGTATCGTTTCAGCTCTGCCAGACTGTTGCAAAGGCCTGGCTGCTCGGGATTCTCCAAGCCCACCTGGCTTCCAGATACTGGTGAGCTTCAAGCAAGAATATGCTGCAAATCAAGGGGTTTTCTTGTCTAGCATCCACCCAAGTCCACATCATAGCACTTACAGTCACTGATGGCTCAGTCTCAAGCAGTGACAAAGCTGAAGGCCTGTTTCATCTTAATCAACTCACACTGACTATCTTTAACTACCTCTTATGGATTGGCCTTACAGCTCTCCAATTGTACTTTTCCTGCCAAGATTGTTCATTTCAGTGTTTTTCTTTCAAGTGCCTCAAGAGCACAGTTCATACGACTCCATATAAATCTCCAAATTTACAGCTTGTCTAAGTTATACACAAGATGGTCAGGAAATTATGCCTAATAGAAAACTGTCAGCAGCAGATTACGAGAGAAGTGTGCGGAACAGGTAATGATAAGGCAGGAGAGAAATACATAGACCTGCAGGAAAACAGAAGAAGGAGCAGTGGGTCTGGGTACAGAGGCAAGGTCACCAGTTGGCATTTTTTCCAGCTTAATCACATCAGCTGTGGTGTTATTGTTACAGCATTTCTCTATTGGCAAAAGCCCTAGCAATCTTACCAGCATAAAAATATTAGACCTCTCTTTGCTCCAGGAACTTAGGAAAACTGCACAAACCCCAAATACCTGTTTTGTTGGTTGAGTCTGCTTCTAAATCTGAAGTTTATTAAACCAGCCACCCCACCAGTCTTTTCCCAATGCTGGAATGGGGTCTGGGTGTCAGCACAGAAGGGGAGCAGTGGCTGCGTGAAGGCATTGCCCATCCTCCTTCCCTCAGAGTGCTCCAGTCCTCTTCAGTCTGAGTTTGTCCATGGGTGAGGACAACATGGCAGGTGAAAAGTGGCATGGTGGACCCATGCCTGACCACAGGGTAGATGTGCTTGAGCCCCCATCTCTCTCCCCCATTCCAGACTCTGAATCATTGGTCCCAGGGCCAGCACTCTCCTCTTCAGCTGTAGTTGCCATCCGAGTTAAATTCTCTGTCCTGCCAAGACGGACAGAAAGCGGGGTTGGTTTTAATAGCATGGCAGACAGGAAGAATGGAGCCCAGAGGACCTATTTCTGGCAGTCTTTGATGCCTTCCCCTTTTAACCTTGATAAGGGGTGAGTGGAAGAGAAGTGAGTGGCTGGGTTTTGAGGCTCTTGCTGGAGGAGCGCAGGAGGAAATGTGCCAGCAACAGAGGAGCGAGAAAGAGACAAATATAAGCCTGGCAATTCAGAAAAGCAAATCAAGAGGGACACAACAAACCACCAGTGACAACAGTGCTTAAAAGTCCAGCTGCCTGTTCCCCTCCCATCCTGCCTGCTCTGGTGCCTGGTCATTAATCCCAGCCATCCCAGAGTGTTTTGGTCCCAGCTTCCTCCAGTGAAACTAAATCTGTTTCAGAGCAGGGTCATGTGCTAAGGAAAAACCCTGAGCAGTCCTGCTGGACCAGGACACAGTCACAGCATTCTACAGCCAAACTGGTTGTGCAGTCCAGGCAGTGGTAAATCTTTGTTCCTCTTTTAAACATTTTTACAGTTAGAAGACATTCAAGGATGGGTTTTGGTAGAGCCAGTAGATGCATAAGGTTAAGCCACGCTCATGTGTTTAGCTATTTCTTTTTTCAAGTGAGAAAAAAAGGGGAAAACTCAGCTTTTAAATAAAAGTTTTGTGACATCCTCCTCCAGTGTCTAGTTCAGATTTGGTGTTGCAAGCAGGACATACATTCAGTTAACTTGGAGCTAATCAGCAGTGTTCTGAAGTTAAAGCAGCCTTTGCAGGTGAATCTTTTTGTGGTTAAGTTTGGTGGGAGGAAGGGTTAATCCTATGCTTTTTCCACTATGAAACCCAAAAAACATCAGCTACTCTCTTTTTCCCTTCAGCTTTTTTCCCTTCACCTTTCTTTCCAAAGTGCTGGGATAGAAGATCCAGATCCTCATCCTTCTGAGCTTTTGTTTCTAATAGCTTTCAAACGCTTAGTGATGAGCGGTGATTTTTTTCCCTCCCTCTCCTCAGTCAGCTGAAACAGATACCATGTTCTGCCATCATCTGGCAGAAAAGAGCAGTGTCAGGGAGCCACAGCAGAGAGGTCACTGGTAAAACGGACATGGAAAATTAAATACGCACTGCCCACAAAAGGACACACTCTGTCTAATGGTCAAGACTTGTCTTTGGCTTGCAGCTTTTTACCTATTAATATTTGAGCTATTCAAGCCTCGGAAACCAGTTCTGAAATAGCTTGAAGTCTCTGAGTATTTTCACATTGAACTCAGTCAATGGTGAATTAGGTCCTTAATAAAAATACTAAGAGGGAGAAAATACTGCCTTTCACTCAGTGCTAATATACTTGACCCCATACACACTTTTCCACAGCTGCTAAATTAGAGCTTTTATTTGCATTTGGGTCCCTCTAGTGGAAAAAGGAAGAAGCCCGAAGCTCGCTGCAAAATTTGTGTGCGATGTGCTTCATTACAGAACCACACAATTTGCAACCGACAGTGTTTCTGCACCTTTGTTTCACCATTTAGCAACAGGTCACACCACAGCTTGATATAGATTAAGTTGTTTACGTGATAGACACACAAGGTAAAAATATTTCACTGTGAGCACAGTTCAGTATTGGATAAAGTACCTAGAGGGGGTGGGGAATCTCCAGCATTGGAGATATTCCAGACTTGATTGGACAAGGCTCTGAGCAACGTGCTCTGATTTCAAAGTCAGCTCTGTTTTGAGCAAGAGACTGGGCCAAGTGAAGTCTAGAGGTTTCTCCCAATCCACATTTTCTGCTTTGCATCTCTCACAGAACCACAGAACCACAGAATGGCCAGGCTTGGAAGGGACCTCTGGAGATCATCTAGTCCAACCCCCCTGACAGAGCAGGGTCACCTACAGCAGGTTGCACAGGAACACGTCCAGGCAGGTTTGGAATGTCTCCAGAGATGGAGACTCCACCACCTCTCTGGGCAGCCTGTGTCAGGGCTCTGCCACCCTCAAAGTAAAGAAGTTCCTCCTCATGTTTAGCTGGAACTTCCTATGCTCAAGTTTGTGCCCGTTACCTCTTGGCCTGTCACTGGGCACCACTGAAAAGAGCCTGGCCCCATCCTCCTGACACCCACCCTTGAAGTATTTATAAGCATTGATAAGATCCCCCCTCAGGCATCTTTTTTCCAGACTAAAAAGTCCCAAATCCCTCAGTCTTCCTTCATAAGAGAGATGTTCTAGTCCCCTAATCATCTTGGTAGCCCTTTGCCGTACCCTCTCCAGCAGTTCCCTGTTCTTGAACCGGGGAGCCCAGAACTGGACACAGTACTCCAGATGCGGCCTCACCAAAGCAGAGTAGAGGGGGAGGATGACCTCCCTCCACCTGCTGGCCACACTCTTCTTGATGCACCCCAGGATGCCACTGAATAACTCATCTGGGCCCTGGCTTTGGTGAAGGCAATTTTGAAAAGGAGCTGTGACTATATGAGAAATGAGCCAAATAGACCAATCGGACACCTGAGATTGTGGAACAGACCCAATACCTGAAGGACAACTGTCAGTCTGCATTCGTCCCACCTAACCTCAGGTATCTGCATTAGATGTCTGGCCATCCCAATCCATTCTGAATCACACTCTATCTCTCCATCACTGAAGAAAGAAGCTAAAATGTAGAAGAATTCAGTGACACATTCTCACCAATTCAGCAGCTCTAAAGAACAACTCTTATGTGCTTCAAAACAAGGCACGCTGCTGTTTAGAGAAGAAATAATGGGATTTGCGGTGCAGTGGAGGCAGGGAGTTAATGCTTTTTACATCACAGACAGAGTGGCAAAATGTTTATATTCATTTGGAAAAAAAATTGCTGGCAAACCTTCTTGACACAAGGGTGGTTTCTGTGTTTATTTTTTTGCTAGTTGCTTCTTCATTCTTCTGTATTTTATGACCACGTGATGTTAGGAAATACAAGCCTGGTTTTGCTCCCGCTGAAATAAAAGGAACGCTCACTGGTTTGTGCACTGCCAAACTGAGATTTTTATGACCTGACACAGGCAGGCTTCCATAGCGGTCAGCCCAGCACACGGGCAGCCTGGCCAAGAGAGTGAGGCCAGCCTTTCTCCAGGGCAAGGTGCTGACGGTCCTCAGCAGACGGTTGCATGGGTATTTCCTCTCTTAGGCAAGGGTTCACCCCATGTACAATTGAGCAGTCTCTGCCAAACCTTTCAAAAAGTATTCAACCTGGAGTAGGAGGTCCCAGTAAAAAGTTGTGGCTCCAAGGGTTAGAACCCAACCAAGCTCTGAGTCGAAATAAGTAATTGGTGATGCCACTTGTGTGCAACACTATGAGCTGCTCCATATTTTGCTGGGCAGTGTTAGCACTGTCTTTGCAGGCTTGTGGAGCACATGTTGGGCTATCGATAGGAAAGCGTATGGCACTGGGAGAGTTCCTTCTAGTTTCAAGTTGTTCACATACCAGTTGAGTGTCAAACTGAAACAGGGGAACTCCAGGATTGTGCTTCAACACAAGAATCTACTCATCTCCAGGCAGAAAGAAAAAGATGTTACATCTCCCTCTGCGACCAAAACCACAGACCAGAAATTGAGCAAAGAATAAGAGAGGTGATGGGACAGCCGCTCCCTACCCACGTCATCCCAAAGTAGTGATGTGAGCTGGTAACATGGCCTTGAAAGGGAAGTTTTCTGCCACAGAATAAAAAATGCTAGCATGAATCAAATTAATACCTCCCTCCTGTTTTGGGGACTGAAAAAGACTCCATCTGACATTGCTTAGCATCTGAGTACCTGCTTCCAGTGCATTTAACACACTAGACTCCAGCAGGTGAACTTCAGTCCTTAAAATCATACAACTACCCAAAACATCACTCTGATCTGCCAACCAGCTTCCTGAGCCATGATATTTGAGACTTCAAAACAGTGTGAAAAGTGAAGACCCAAGAACAAAATACTTAGAGGAACCGCAGTTCCAAGGGCTTCCTTACCTATATAAATAAGTGCCTTTAATATTGCAAATACATGCCACGGCATGGAAAGTCCTTAGCTGGTTAGAAGAGAGAAGCCAGCTTCCTTCACTCACCCCAATAATGCCCTTGTCTGGTCATGTTTTCCTGCACATGGGACCACAGGGAGAAGGGAAGGTGTCTTCTTGCACTGAGAAGAGCATAAAGGCATGGCTGAGCCTGCAGGTGGGTTTAATCCCACAAGTCTAGCAACACACAGCAGCCTCCGTGGACTTTTTCCACCTCTCTCTGCCCTGACTCAGGGTATGACAAAGAAACAGGAGATCGTGAAGACAGGAGAAATCAGAGAAAGGATGAGAACAAAACACAGAAGCTAAACGTTAGGGAAATGGGTGCCAAATCATTGCGTAAGCAAACCTGTTGCCAATCACTTTACCAGATAGAGAAGCTGGTGTGCCTTGAGCACACTTTCCTCATGCAAGAAATTTGGATTTTAAGCTAATTCTGCTGTCTAAAAGCTTGTCGCCGGGCTCTGATCCCCTCAGCTCCATGGCAAGGGGTGAAAGGCAGCACATGGACCTTGCTGGTAACCACACATAATACTGGTTTCAAACACTATTAAGAGCCTCTGTTAAAGAGGGAGGCACAATTGCATGATGTCTGCCTCTCTGATTTCTTGGCAGCTCTATGTCCATGTGGTAGTTCTCCACACTTCTCAACACACGTATTCCACAGCAGCCGTCTTTGTGCTTATCTTCTTTCCCACAATTATGTGCTTCCCATCATCCTGATGGCTTTACTGCCATCTCATCACCCACCATGCACAGCACCTGGTACACAGCACCACGCACAGGCTGCCTGAGCCCATACCCCACAGTCACAGACCAGACACCCCTGGGAGCAGGTTTCCCAGGCCACCACCAGCGGTGTACACTGGGGTCAGACCATGGACCCACAGCCGATCAGGACAACTTTGCATCCTTGCTGCAGGGTACCTTCCCTGTTAGGACTTTCCCAGCCCTAAGGCTTTGCTGTCTGGCAGAAACCGGTCCATCCTTCAGCGGGATGTGGGATGTCCATGAGGATTGCACTGCTTTTGCCCATGGTGGTGAGTGATCCAGTATGGCCCAGAAGCCTCTATTCTTTTCAGGGGATGACTTCTCATCTCTTTCCTACATACAAGAGAGCAGCCAGTCTGGCTGGGAGTGCCCCTGGCAAAAACCTCCTGGGCAAAGGAACCGACTGGCATGCCAGAGCTGTGCAATGAGTCCTTATGTCCCCAGGGTGATATCTGATAGGACAAAGTATAAAGGAAAACCATGTTTAACAGTGACAAATTCTGCCAAAGGACCGTGCTAAACACCTTGTTGCTTGCCCTGTGAGGGAGCTGCTCACAGCTAATCCCTACTTACCGAAACACCACCTCCCAGCCAGCAAAAACCAAAAAGTGCCATAGCGGGGAGCTGTAGAAATGCCTTAGCCAGGCTGGGACAGGGACTTCAACCATACCCACCCATCAGCAGGGAGCTCTTCTCTTCCATGCAGACCTGTCTCTTACTCTGCTAGCGGGTTTCAGAAATAATCATCAACAACAGAGGGATTTCAGGACTATTTTACAGCAGGATCTACAAGGGATGTCTACAAGGTTATAAAAAAACATGTCCCTCATTCCCCCGGGTCTGCTATTAGTAAAAGCTGAAAGGCTGGGCTCCACAGAGCCCTAACGAGCTTGGAGAGTTGGGAAAGCAATAGCAAATGTAAATCTACTCTGAAATTAATTTAAAAAAAGGTATACTTTCACCACATTTGGCTGTAATTTTTGGGAACAAACGAAGACTAATCATGTTGAGATAAGTCTACTGTGCAATTTTAGATGCTTGCTCTCAACACTAGAAGCAGACAAGTTTCTCAGCAAAATAATTTTAAGAAAACTTTGATGTGAACAAAGCAATACTTCATCCCCAAATTCAGCCTGCAATTGGCTGAAATTTTCTTCCAAAAATCACAATCCAAAGAATGAACTGATGAATTTCAGCTGAAGTATTTTAAGCTTCAAGGAGTTTCAAGTGAGAAGAGCAGGTCTTATAGTGGAAAAATGTTTCGCAATACAGGTATAGCAATTAGTACCAGCTCCAACTATAACATGTTCAAATTAGTATATACTGTAGAGTCTCTACTAAAAAGTACATAAGTGAGCCCAAGTGTTTCCACTATTATTTGCATTGATACTTGCCATGAGAATAGCAATGTTTCATTTGTGAATATAAACATCAAGTTTAAGCCTTTCTGGCACTACATGTAAAACTTCCCTTTTCTCCCACATGTTAACATGGAGATTCACAGGCAACATGCCAAGAAGACCGGAGAAGCTAAATTCACTGTATAAATAATTCAGGATCAAAACCGCTGGTGGTAAATCTGGAAAGTCACCATCTGACCTACCATATGTGGTTACTATGGAAATAGCTTTCTCCTTTAACTTAATGTACTCAGTAGTGGGAACCATTTCCTTATGATTCACATGAATCTCTGGCATGTGCTCCACTGCTAAGTGCCAGGGAGAAGCTGTTTGTTGCGGTGATATTATAATACCTTGACGGGACTGCAGGACTGGAAACTGCCACAAACTGTGTCTGAGCTAACCGGAGTGATGCTAGAATACCTGTCAGCAAAAGTAAATCAGAAGAGGACCCGGCACCCAGTATTGCTATGTGGTCATGTCGAATGCCAGTAATATCAGTCCCAAGTCGATAATAAAACTGTAGCTCACAACAAACAGGCACAGCTTGTTTCCAACCCAGAGACGAGGTTCATGGCCACCTGCTTATAAAATGTGTTCTTGTTTGCATTAAAAAGGGCGATTTGAAGGATTGTGATTTGAAGGATTAAGCAATTCAAGAACTCAGGACTTCTTACCTGCCCCTGCATTGTTCATGGAAGTCATTTCACTTGTCTATACCTGTAAAATTAAAATACTTATATATTCCTATGTATACATCACAGTGCTGTAACATATTAGACGTTATGGTGATTATAGCATCAGTTAGAAAGAAAACAAAAGAATTTTGGGATTAAATCTATTGGAGGGGTAGAAGAAAGGCAAGAAGGTTCAAGTACTGGTATAATTGTCCACAGTTTTAGCAAAAACAAGAACAGCATCACTAGTGATGTTCAAAATCATTTCATTTTGGGCACTAGCAGGAAGCAGCATGGGAAACTGAACAGGAAAAGAAAGAACAGAATGACCAGGTTATTGTTAAGTAAGTAGTTTTTTCAAAGCCTTCACTTCGTATGTGAGATAAATAGCATGTTTTGCTAAGTAGCAAAAAGTATTTAAATTTATGTAATGCCTCTACAGTAACAAATCAAAATTCTGCAATCATACACCCTGGGTTTACAAGGCCACTGAAATGAAGTCACCTCTGGGATGAAGTGCAACCGTTGTTACGTAGCTCATATCAACACTCTATCCAAGGGCAGGAGCAGCAGATACTGATTTATTTCATATTTTACAAACCAAAGCCACGTGCAACCCCTGGTTATTAGCCAGTGCTCTGCAGAGCAGACAGGGCAGTCTGTATCAGAGCCTGCCTTTCCCTTGCATGGGCCAGCAGAGATTCCCATCCTTTGCAAGGATGTAAAACCTCCTAGTCACTTGCTGTGTGACAAATAGGAGAACGGTACAAAGTTCTTTAATTTGAAAGGAAAAGGCCAGGAAAGCTCTACAGAAGATGGTCTCCTTTAGGAGTGCTGGGATCCACCAGGCCTTGAAGAGCAGATAGTGAGTCCTTGAAGAGCAGTCCACGAGGCAATGGGTAGGCATATGGCCTGTAGAAAGCAGAGAGAGGTACATCTACAGGGCTCAGGATTTATCACCTCCTGTCTCTCTCTGTGGGTGATACAGCTTTCCCACTCCTTGATTTGAACTTCTTTCCTTTGAGGGTGGCAGAGCCCTGGCACAGGCTGCCCAGAGAGGTGGTGGAATCTCCAACTCTGGAGACATTCCAAACCCGCCTGGACGCGTTCCTGTGCAACCTGCTGTAGGTGACCCTGTTCTGTCAGGGGGGTTGGACTAGATGATCTCCAGAGGTTCCTTCCAAACCTGTGATTCTGTGATGCAATCCACGAGTCTGCAGTCAGACCTGGTAAGTCACTGGACATTTGGCACTTTAATAATTCCAGACTCACTCTAACTCCTTGCTTCCCCCCCGCCATGCTTTCCTTTTTTTATCATGGAGTAAGAACAATGGCTTAAAGCACAAAATGAAGGTCCTTTTTAACGCCTTTGGAACAACAGTGAGCACAACAGTTTGGTGTAATTTAGGATACGATTGGTGACTCCAAGCTGGTTATTTGATATATACTGACATGGAAGAGTCATCATTGGTGACTGCTGGATGACACATTTACCTACAAACATGATGACCACTCATGATGGCCACTGTCTGCACCCAGGTGTATTACAAACTGAGCCATTAAGATACTCTCATCCCTTTGTAGACAGAACTCAACAGCATATTTAGAAGTACTGATGTGACAGTGAAATGTTGTCATCCAGGTACTCAGGCATCCCACTATTACAGTAATACACATTTCTGTGCCTATGGCAGAGTTTATTAATGATTCACAAACCCTAGCACACATGCCCACCTCACCTTCATAGGACAGTGTGAAATGGTCAGCTGCACAGTTGCTATACAGGCAAAAATACCCATCAAAAGTGCAAAACACAATGCCATGGTCTGCCTCCCTGGAGGCACTTTTGTGTAAAACCTTCCTCACTGGTGCTCGTGATTCAGGCGTCATTTGAATCCACCGTCACTTAATTTTCTACGCGCAAGGAGGAAACAGCTGGGCATCCCTAATTCTCCCCACCTTTTGTTTTGAGTTGGTGTCATCTGATGGTTAAAGCCCAGTGGCTTCAGTCTTCCCTACCCAGCCTCTTAGCTCTGTTTCTGACAATCCCTGTATCTCCCTGCTTTGAGGAGCCCTGCTCCTACTCCGCTGAGGATGGGGGTGTGCTGTCAAAGGAATAGCAGGCAGTGCTCAGGAAAGGGAGGGATCTGACTATGCTCTTCTCCTTCCCAGAAGGAGGGCTGGGAACCTCGGGGTTAGGAGAACACAACAGCCAGACAAGCCAACCCTTTGCAATACACGTGTAGGAGAGAAGAGAGAATCCTTTGCTGAGGGTGGGGTTTTTTTAAAACAACCTGTTGTGGCAGCAGTTGGTTGTTTAACAGCTGGTTGCACTGTCTAGTTTAGGCAGCCATGACCAGACAAGTGCTTGAGATCTTGCAAAAGGCTTCCACATTTCTCAGGTTCCTGCAAAGAGGCTGTACCTGGCCCAGGTGTGGGTGCACATTTCTGGCCCTTCCAGCAGCTGGCTGTTGAAATCCATGTTTCGCACATTGCAGTGGGCTGTGAGGACTCACCCTGATGTGGATGAACCTCCACATGATGGGAGGTGTTGGGGGGCTGTAACAACTCTGTCAGGGCTCTGCTCGGCTCTTGAAGGACAGTGGCCCTGATTCTCATCCTTACTTTTAATAACCTCTCTTTGTTATTATTTTATTTATTCAGATACCTCAGTTGTGTCCTAAATTGGGAACGATACTGCCTTTTGCAGTTATTGGGAGATTTAAGCACTGGTCAAGATCCTTCATGTCCAGATACGTTATGAAGTGTTACACGCTGTTTTTCTGAATTCAAAATCTTTTCCCCTAACAGCCAGCTAGTCATGACGGAGACTGAAAAGCTAGCAAATGGGTCACTAGTTCTTTCCAGAGCCTGCCCCAGTTCTGTAATACATAGACCATCACAGTCTAGAGATTTACGCCCCATTATCTGATGAACCCATGTGCATTTTTCAAACTCAGGCAAATGGAGTTTGATCACATCTGTTAAAACAATGCCAGCAAAACATGCATCAAGAAGTACCAAAAAGCTCTTCACTGTGGATAACAGTGATGAGAAAGCTTTTGATTTGGTCTCGTCTCAGCATTGCCCTTTCCCAAAGTGCAACACATAGCACACTGCTTTTCGGAGGCAGTGCCTCCCTGTGCCCATCCTCGCCTTTATTAAGTGATAGCAAGGATATTGTGTGCTGTAAACATTCATTGGGCATTAGCCTGGTTGTAAGGGGCAACACAGAGCTCGTGCTGTCAAGCAGGAGAGCTCAAGGCAGCGGGACCCTGGAACTGGACTCCAGCTCCACTCCTGGAGCCGGTGAGCTGCTCTGCTCTCTCTGCTCTCCCAGAGCAGCACAGGCGAAGGACAGTCCCAAAGTGCTGGGAATCTCCTAAAGGGAAAGGTGTCCCCTCCACCTTCAAACATGGGGGAGCTGCACTGAGGACGAGGGCTAAAGCTGCAACCTCTGCAATTGTCTCAGTCTGGACAGATGCATTAAATGGCTGTTCTGCTTAATCAGTCATTACAAAGATATATAAGTAGTCAAGTGAGGTGTAAAAATCTGAAACAGAGGTATCAGCCTCACAGCTGTGTCTGTGCTGAGATACAATCAGTCTATAGCCCTAGAAATATAATTTTTAATTTTCTAGAGCAGGTATTCACAGGTACCACCTCAGGTATGTGGGGGCAATTTTGACCTCGGGCATCACCCTCAGCCTGCGTAAGGTGCACCTTCCTGAATCCCGGCTGTGCACCTCAGCCCACCAAGCTCTGCCTTCCTAATTTACGTGGTGCTGGGGTGCCTGTGGCCAGTCCTGCCTCATCCCAATGCACTGGAGCACACACAGAGAGACCCACGGCAGAGATTTCAGGGCTCATCAGCTCTGGCTCAGCGTGGGGCAAGCACAGCTAACCTGCTTCCCAGCCTGACTCACATCTGCAAACACCATCCCCAGGCTTACGCAGCCCTGCTCTTAGCATTAATAAGCTCTGCCAGTCCCGTGTCTCTGGTCCAGTTAACCGCAAGGCACGTGAGCTCTTCATGAGTGATGGAGGGGGAATGGCATTGCGCTTCCTGGGCCAGACAATCTGTCTCAGCACTTCGGATGCCAAAGACCTTTCCCTACCAGGCAGGCAGATAGACCTCTTGTAATTAAGTAATGAGCCCCAACACCTTTCATTACCTCCCAATCACATACTATTATGCTGACTCTCCTTACCTTCCTTAACTTTCATGTGAGAAGCACTCGGATGCTTAATACTGAAAATTATGGATGATCTCTAAATGGGAAAAGAATCTCTATTTCCTCACCTGCAATTAATATTATCTGGCCTGGGCAGACCTGCGCTGCATATCTGAGAGCTCTGCACGTAAAGCTCTCCTTTCCAACAGCCCACTGAAATTCAAGAGCCATCTCAACACGTCCAGAACGTATAAGACAGAGCTGAGCGTTTTTGCACCATGTTTTACGGTCTTTATGGCATCTAAAGCAAAACTCTTAGTAAAGAATTTTGTCTCATTAGCATTTATTTGTGTCAGGTAAGCTCTGAACTCACAGCTGTTGCTAGGTTATCTGTTTCCATGACCATGTCCACCCGTTTCTGTACAGGATGCATAAGACTTTGCATTATTAGGACAGCCAGATGTTTGCATGCTTACAAATAGTCCAGTGAAAGAATATTTTGTTTTGCACAAAAAGATTCATCTTTCCTCCACTGAAAAAAGGGAAATCTTTGTCCCTCAACCCAATTCACAGACAAAAATGTTTGGGCCTTTAGTTATCATGAACCAAACAGAGATAATTATTTGGCTTTTACACTGTTTTATTTGTTTGTTTGTTTCAATAAACCCAGGAATTTTCCACATCAGTTTTTATTTTGACAATGAAGTGATTTCTTTTCAAGCAGTAGTTCCAAAGGAATATTCCAACTGGCTTTAGCTGCTCACATTTTTGTCCAATAAAGAAAGGGAAAATGTCAGTGCAAGAGACAAAAGCTGCAGAGTCATACAAGGATGAGTGATCAAGAGGAGTGCATTTTACTTGGCTATTTCCAAAAATCTGTTCCTCAGTAAATAATAATTCTGAGTTCTTGTTTGTCTACAGATCTCAAACAACATTTCTAAGAGAAGCCTTTATCCTTAAAATAAAAATTCGCTTCTTTCACATGCTTTTCAGAAAAGGGATGTACATACACTTCACATGCAAAATTATTTCTAGCCACCCACACTAGCTTCAGTAACCACATATTCCAATTTCCATAACCCATTTTCTTCCCCACACTTTCTCCTCACGGAACTGTCAAATCCTTGGTTGCACTGTAATCTCCTTTTCCATACAATTTCCTTTCAAGAACCTCATTTATTTTCCGGTGCTATCAAATAAATAATAATTTTCTAAATTGATCACCAAAGCTAAAATCTGGGCTTGCTGCTGCTGTCATTCTACATGTGGTTCACAGTCACATATACACACATGCACAGACGTGAAGAAAATTAGGAAAAGTCTGCCACTAAATAAAAAAGCTCAAGGGATTTAAGGACCTATAGACTTGGATTTTATATACTCCTAAGGCTATGTTAATGCTTGAAGCCGTAGAGATTCACTCTATTTCACAAAAAGCAGTCAAGCTGCATGCTTCCACCTCACAATTTCAGCCTAAACACCATATCCAACAGAGTCCTGACCATCTTCATCCAGGTGACTTAAGTTCCTATTTTCTTGTCTCCCAGGCTCATACCAGCTTCTGACATGCAGTTTGAGGTACCTGGGACTAAAATCTGTCTCAGAAGTTATACGGACATCATATATCACATGCAACCTCGCAACTATAGACAGAGCATACTCTACTAAAAATTGAATTATTCATTTTCTTATTTAACTTTTCTATCTCCATTCTTCAATATAAATGAAGTTCCTATAGAATCCCCACTCCACTGCAGCCATATAAGTTGGTTCAGGAAGTTACAAGAGGGAATTGGAGGATGACAATTCCCAAAAGCAAAAATTGAAAAGGAGGATCCACCCTTCACAGGAGCTGAACCCCCTTTAAAACAGTGGGATTTTTCTGAAGTATCCTGTTCTGATGTTACTCTGCTACTGTTTGCTTGCTTTTACTTCAGGATTAGACTCTCCAGGTGCATTTGACAAGACTGTTCCAGAAGATCTACCTGGATGTTCAGCCCAAGGGAACACTTACAGTAGCAGCTGGCTGGCAAGATTTCGTTCAAGTATTTTGGGGGGGCAAAAAAAAGAACTGGCTTTGTCATAATTTATGCATTTTCAAAAATCTGTTCATTCTGATAACATTCGCCCTAGAAAGAAATTGAACAACACATTGTGGTGTTCGGGTATCTTGTTTTGTCCTTTTGGAATGGAAGTTTTGATTTTCTTTCTCCTCAAATGGACTTTCAAAAAAAATTCAGTTACAAAAACTTACAAAAGATTGAAATTAAGACCAAACATTTTGACTCATTTATCTGCTTTCCTGGAATTTCACTTACTTGGAAAGGGTACTTTTTCCTTTCCAGTTGGGAATGGAAAACCCAAGTTTCCTTGAAACAGAAGACCTAGTCTCCACCCATACTATTTGACATAAAATATGCTTATAAATGCTAGGAAAGGATTTTCAAATAATCAAAACCATATCAGAATTGCTCAAAGTTTCATCTATGTTACACAGAGGAAAGGTCACTGTGACCAGGCTAAATCCCACAATGGAGCACGTGGATTCAACTAGTAGGTCTTCCTCAGTGCCTTGCCCCATTAGAAGACCCCCAGATCAACCAACACATCAGAAAGCAACACCCAGCTTTCACAGAGTTAGGCACCAAAAGACTGATCACATCCAACAGTGGCAAAAGGAGGTAGCAACTTTTGCAAATAGTTAGTATCGGTGAGCTTAATGAAGGTTTGAACCAGAACCCTAAAGAATCTCTCAAAGCAGAGTGGCTGGATTGTCCCTGGATCAGGAGACACTGATCCTGTTCTTCTTTTATGTGATGAAACTCTGACTTGTCTCGGAAGGACACACTTCTGAAATTCACTTTTACCAGAATCCTGAAAGTATAATTACTAAAGATATCACTTCTAAAACCAGATAGGATAGAAGGTTGGATCCATTGCACAGATAAGTCACTAAGCTCACTGACACCGATAGACTTCAGACCACACAGTGTCAAAACCCTACAGTCTCAATCTTCCCTTTACTCAGTCAGTAAGGGATTGTCCTCCTAGATGACGTATCCAAAAAAATTTTTTCCACCCCCAAATAATTACAAGGAAGATGCAAATTCTCCACTGGGAGAAGATTAATGAGTGTGTAAGTACGCAGGGAACTCAGAGGGATGTTACCACACCCAAAACAAATGAATCACAGGAGAACACTTTGAAGAACATCACATTTTATGAAATAAGATTCCCGCATTATTCTGGAGTGGTTTAGGGCAAGAAAGAAGTACCTGTGACATCACCAGGCCTGTTGGGTACTTCCAATCTCGACTTGCGCTGCCAAGTATTCCCAGAGCAGTGATTTAATTTTGGCTGTGTCACTACTGCGATGTCAGCCATACTGCTGCAAATGCAGCTCTCGTGTCATTCCAGCTAGGCTGTTGCTGTCTTTCAAAATCCTCGTCATGTGTGACACTGCAAATGGACAAGACAGCAAGGTAATAGTCACAATAATAAATTCTAATGGTGCGTATGGGTAAGATCGATAATGCATTACTACAGGTAGCAGTTGTCATGGGGCCAAGCCTAGGACTAAAAAAACTAAATGGCAGCCTGAATAAAATGAGCCTTTTGCAGACTCATGTTCGAGTAAATGCTTGCCTGCTCCCAACCTCAGCAGAGTGGCTCAATGAGGAAAGGCCGTCAGTGGGTACTTTGCTTGGGACAATGGGGCTTCTGTCCTGGTGTGGATCCTCCTAATCCAAAGAAAAGGTTATTTCTCTTCACTCCAATACAGCAATTAAAAAACAGATGAAACAAGACCTCTTGTCACGTGATGTACATAGAAATACTAAAGTTTGCCAGCTGCTCATTTAAGCAGAAGCGCAGTGGTTCTCCCTTGGTAGTTCCAGTAGCTGGAGCAGCTCCTATCCTGGCGCAGGCTGCCAGAGCTCTCTGATGCAGCCATCTCCCTAGCTCTGGACTTTTCCTCCTCCAGAGCTTCACAAGCGCGTTGTGACAGTCCCTCAGGCTTCCAGCTGCATTTTGGATGAAAAAGGAGGAACAAACAGGTAGCATTCACTCTGAAGAACCAATATATACGGAGTCAAGCACAAAATTCCAAATGGAGAAGTAGAACCAAGACTGGAGAGAAAAAGGTTTGCCAATGAAACCAAAGAGAAGCAATGTGGATGGATGCACAGCTGTCCCATGAAAGACTCCCCTTTCATCTACTTAATAGCTCTTTCCCTGCAGGGACATAAGAAAACCACTGGCCGGTAAGCAGCAATAAGCTGACACCCATTTTTAGCTCACACAAATCATCTGACATCATTCAGCTCCCTTGTGGGTGAAATGGAGCCGGGGTGCGAATCCCAGAGGGACAGGACCCCAAGACCCCGTCCCAGCAGCTCACATTGCAGCCTGTCATTGATACGGGGGTCTGGACCAGCCAGACTAGCACTAAGCTAGGATCTGATGTCCCACTTCCATGCCATGATGCAGACACAGCCTCCTGAGGTCTCCTGGGGACAGGTCTTCACCTTCCCGAGACTCCAGAATATGGACCATTTAATGACAGATTGCATGTTGCCATGCCCAGCTGAGCTGATCTAAGTGTCTGCATGCACAGCCCACAAATAGCGCTGTACACAGTTCAAGTTTTCTTTGCCTTCATTAATCTTTTCCAGCAGCAGACAGACACCCAAGCAGCAGCAAACTGCCACATGAAACACAGGTCTCTTCCACTTTCTCACTGTACTGGGGAAATTGTTGTCCAGAAAGAAGGAACCAGAAGCAGCAGCCTCCAGCTCGTTCCTGCTCTCCAGTTTGTGGAAACAGGAGGCCGCAAAAGGCAGAAACCACCACATGGTAAGTCAAGAGCAATAAAATGTCTTGCTATTCTGATGAGGAAAACGAAAAGGTGGAAGATCTCACTAGAAACAAAAATGTTAAAAGCATGTCCACCAAAGCACGCTGATGGTCAACCCTCCACTTACTTACACACTAATCTTACACAAGTAAAGTCAATGAGTATTTCTCCATTGACTAAAACGTCAGTATAAACTCTTTCCAGAGTAAAGTGGCCCACTTAGGTAGCGACAGTAGAGACAAATCACACACTGTGAATTTGTCTATTGACAAAATGCAAAGACAGGAAAGCTGTGCTCTAGTTGTCTTTTGGCAACTATGAGGTACAGGTGTCAGTAGGACATGTATCAGCCCCTTTTTGGGTTACATACATGACACATAACTGAGAAAAGGTCTGAAAAGCACACAAGTAAGAAGCTAAACCAATTAAAGAAATTGTGATAGACCCATAATAAAATAGAGGTAACCAACAAGATGACAGTGAAAACGTAACCATCCAATGTACAAGAGGCAAACCAGAACGAGTGCCATTGCAGTCAGACTGCTACATAGCATGTTTTACTGACAGGGTGGCTTGTTACTCACTGTGCTTCCTAAATAAACGAACTAGAAGGGCAAACCCATTCTTGAACTGAGACAGGGGTCAAAGATGACAAAGCGAGGCACTATGGCCTGGTTGAAGGTGACAGTGACTGTCAAATGATCAATATTAACATAGGAAGAACCAGACCTGATGTAATCAAAAGCTTATTACTGACACTGTCTGTTGGATCCTTCTGCTGCAGTCAGTAATTTCTCTGATTACACTGGAGGGACAGTGGTTTTCCCTCTGGATAATTTCAAGAATATTTTCCCTGTGCCAGAATTTTAGTAGATTAAAATTTGTGTACCTGGGGAGACTTCCAGAAGGTCTTTGGAGCTACATGATGACAAATTCCCTCAGTACTTCAGTCTGCTTTTGAAATGATCCTGGGTGGTGGGACTTTCCTCTTGCTCTTTGCAAGTGCTCAAGGAAGCTCCTTCAGGCGTAAACCAGGGCAACTCACTCATTTCGGTTCCTGAGGAGATTAGTTAGATCACCGTTTTTAATCAGTCTAAGATTTTAGGGCAAAGAAAATTGTTTTAAATGAGTCAGAACAAAATCCATCATCTCTTCAACATTGTGCATATTTCTCTCTACTTTGTAACTTCATTGTTGGAAATTCAAGCAATGTCATAGAATCATAGAATCATAGAATCATAGAATCATAGAATCATAGAATCATAGAATTGGAAGGGACCTTTAAGATCATTAAGTCCAACCATTAGCCTACGCTGACAAAAACCACTTCTAAACCATGTCCCTAAGTACCGCATCTACCCTTTTTTTAAACACCTCCAGGGACAGTGAATGTCAATCAGAGCAAACCGAGAGTCCCAAGGAACAATGAAATACAACAAAATATTCAGTGTTACATCCAGCACAACTTAGGAATGGTTTAAAAACTGAAGCGGAACTTCTGCAAAACCCTGGGGAAGTTTGACATTTTGTAGTGTCGGCAAAGCAGGAATAACCATCCTTCCCTCCACAGAAAATTCACAAAGAGCTATAAACACCTACAATAAATCTAATACTTGTGACCCCTTCTTAAACTGAATGTGTTGGAGGGGTTTTGTTGCAAATCCCAAGGTATTCTCAGTATTATTATATTTTATTATACTACTTAAATAAGCTTTAAAATTTATACACTGGACTAGGTATACTAATTTCCATAGTAGCTGTAATCCAGTAAAGAGTTTTACAAAAGAAAAAGAAACTTGTAAATTGTTTTATATTGCTTTATATTTCAATATAAGAGCCAATACTGATCCTTTTAGCCTTGGTATTATGTGTTAGATTAAAAAGTCTGTGAAAACAATTCCCTGATTTTCTAGGAGTTGTAAGAAAAAAGCGAGGCTCTTTTATGTGAACGGATAGCTGAAATAATAGCCACCTCCAGCCTAAACATGGCACACAGTATCAACCCAAAAGAGAAGCACGTACAAAAGGCAAAAGGGTTGTACTTGCTATTCTTCTGTGAACATGCATATTTTAAGCAGACAAACAGGGAGATCAAAGGGAAGAGAAATGCAAAGGATACAACTTGAAAAAAAAACATCACCAGCATGACAAGGTAAAAGAGAAAGCAGGAGTGCCAGGGAAAGGGCACACGGCTTGCAGAGAAAAGTCACTGCCTCTTGTCGCCCAAGTCTTTCAAAGTTCAGAAAAAAGGGATTTTTAAGCTTAAAAGTAAGCAGCCCTGCCTGAGAAGGGGACCATATTCCTTCCTCAGTTTCTGTTCTTCATGAGAGGCCACTGCTGCCGCCCAGCACGTGCCTGGAGATGCCCACATCCAAGCAGGTCCCCGCGAAGCCAGTGTGTCCCCCAGAGGCAGAAGAATCCACAGGAAAAGCTCAGATCACGAGGTCAAAGCGTTTGCAGGCTCAGCACGCGGTTCCTGCCAGTGTGCTTGGTGTTAAACAGTCCGGCTGAAATCGATGGGTCTCCTCACATTTGTACCCTTGTTCACAGCTCCCCTCGGTGCTGCATGCGCGTGTCCTAATCTTAAAAGCAATAAAAAAAAAAATCATCAGTGTGGGTTTATGATTACAGAAGTGTAATGTGAAGGAGAAAGTGGTGTAAGAAAGGAGAATTAGAGGAGTAGAAATGTTGGTACAAGCAGGCATTGAAAAAAATCAAGAATACAGCATGCTACTGTAAAACTTCAAGTCCAATGGCAGTATAATTAAAGAAAAATTAATGTTTAAGTAAACTATTATTCATTAAACATTGGGAATGTGATAGGACTTAGAAACCGGCTGTGTTGGCCTTCACTGAGTTATCAGTCTGAGGGTTCCACCACTACAGAATACCCCAATTCAAAGAAATATCGCAGTTTAAAAACTCTTTTGCACAGAACGACTACACAGAATCACAGTCCCAGAGAGGCTTTGGGAACCCAGGAGAAGCAACACTGAAGCAGAAGCAATCCTGCCTAAGAAGCCTCTCAGCTCATCTTTCTGTGACCTATTTGTGAAAATTCCCCGGTGAAGGAAGCTCCACAAGCTTCCCCCCGGGCAGCCTGTTTCACTGTTCTTACAGGGGTGTTACATCCAAACCAATTGCCGCTGCAGGTTTTCCAGCATCCCACATCAGCTGCAGTGTGTCGTGACTCTGTTAAACATGGATTTTGGCCGGTGTGTGAGGCTTTGTTTTTAACGTTACAAAAGTCAGCATGAAAAAAATTATCAGGTGAAACTGAGTAAATACACTGATTACATTAGTTTTACTCTCCACTCATTTTTATTTAAGAAGTCTTTATTTATTGGCATATTAATACCAGTATGTGTTAATTTAGGAAAGTAAGAGTTAATTTGTAATTCATTCTGTTACTCCCATCTCTTGGGTGTCTCTCTCATTGGAGTCACCATGGTGTCTCTCCCTTAACCTGTACCTTACTTTGAGGGGTCATCCAGACCAGTGTTAGACCCCGTGCAAACTGCTGTGAGTCAAATGCAGATGATACTGGTCTTTTCGGTCTGCCCTGTGCCAATCAAAGTGACAGACTCCAGAGCCACATACAAGTCACTTTTTTATATTAAGATATAATTGTGATATACACGGGAGTTCAGTGGGCTGGTCAAAAATTGTCCTAGAGCTGCTGTCCTGGATCAGAGCGGTGATCCACCCATCTCACTATCCTGGGGTTTTTTTAGCACAGCAAGTCCCATGTACTTCAGAAGAAACCTTTTAAAATACCACACAATAGTCAGATAGAGATTGAACTAAGCTCTGCATTAAATCTCAGTGTTAAACCTAATTTTTAAAGACTGGATTATCCCAAAAGAGCAAGATTTAGTAATAAACTGCTAAAATCTCAGAGAGAAAAATATGTAAAAATAGCTTTAATGTAGAAACTAATTTAGTAGTGATGGATAAAGACAGTATTAGCGGGAGAAAGGTAGGCTCCAGCTGTCATCATTTCTGATCTCAGATACAGATCCAAAGAAGCATTTGCATTACTAACTGCTCTGTAGATATGGAAATCTCAGCGAAATGAGCAGGATCTCAGAACCCAAATGGAAGCCAGGTACAGCCTTGCACCTTCTACATCAGTTCATGGAAGCCTTCTGTTCCACTTGGGCTTGGATGAATCCTGATTCAGAAAAGACTCATGCTGGTATCTAATTTCAAAACCCATCTGCCCTGACCCCACTGCAGTCAGGCAGAGTCCAGTTCTGTGTAATCACAGGATCCCAGAATCACAGGGCAGCTGAGACTGGAAGGTTCCTCTGGGGGTCATCTGCCCAAACCTCCTGCTCAGGTGGGGCTACCTAGAGTGTCTCTCTACCTAGAGTGTCTCTCTACCTAGAGAGAGAAATCCCTGTGTCTTCACTGAGACCACTTCATAGAATCATAGAATTGCCTATGTTGGAAGGGACTTTCAGATCGTCTAATCCAACCATCAACCTAATATTTGACAAAAACCGTCACTAAACCGTATCTCTAAGCACTATGTCTACCCGTCTTTTAAATACCTCCCCAGGGATGAAGCTAACTACTGATGCATACCTTTGTGTGTAAGAGCCTCCAGCAGCTCCTAAGGGAGGATTTCTGTTCTTACTGTAAGACATTTAATTCCAAATCTTCACATTAGAGTGGACAAATTGTCTCAACTGTAGTAATTTAGAGTTTTTCAGCGAGTCAATACCCAAGAATGACTGCAGGCATCTCTCCTCTGGAAAGGATATGTCAGCAACACTAGATTGTACTAAGTTCTACTAGCAAACAGACACTTTCTGAAGCAAGATCAGTGAGAGGATCTTACTCATACCTGTCCCTGAATACTAACCATCTGTGACAAAGATTGGAAATTAGAGGTACCTAACCTTTGGGGTGGAATTCAGGTCCAGATTCATAGGCAGAAACTTAGCTGTCCACATGCACATTAGAAGTGCAAACTCACATTGCAGTCAGCTCCAGGACTTGATTTTGTTGAACAAATATAAGTGTCCAGTGTTTTTTGGTATGCTCCAGGGGATCCAGGAGTTCTGCCCAGGGCTGAATGACATGGCACTGGACCTATGAGATGTCCAGTTCCTCCCTGAGCAGCATCAGAGGTCAAGCATGGTCTTCTAAGCTGGTATCCCAGAACACCTTGGACGATGTTTATGCAGGCTGTCCTGATTCTTTCACCTAACACAGGCATATAGTGCCACCTGAGATGCCATTCTCCAGCTACAGTTCCAGAAGGGCACAGGACTCCTTTAGGTCCTACACCATATCTGCCAGCCCCATGCAGGTGTGTCAAACGCACTACAGCATCTCAAACGGCACTTGATGCGTACATGTGGACAAAAGACATCCCTTTATAGTCACTGGAAAGAAAATAGCAGTTCACACCAACTACTTTAGACAGGTTCTTTGTGATGACAAGAATCACATCACAGACATCTTTATTGCTACTTATCGAGTATAAAGAGGCTCTAGATGATGAGTTCAAATACAGACATTGGTGCCGTAGACATCTTCACCTGATCAGATGAGAAACACTCCAAGGAGCACATTTCCTCATATTACAGGATTTTTCCTGGGGAGTTTTGTTCTTCCTGTATAAAACCAAAAATGGTAAATTTTGCATGGCTGTTTTAAACTTTAATATTCTTGACTGTAAAAAAGTTATGACTACCTTTCATTCGGCAGAATGCTTTCTCATCAGCAAAGGATACAACTCATTTCAGGAGTGAAAGTCTTCATATTTTTCACAAAATATAGCATGAGAATTTACTAAATTAAGTTACAATCATGGGTGAGATGAGAGAGTTGGAATTATTAGATCCCTTAAACTGCAGAAATAGGTTAAGGGATGAACATAAATAGAATTACGTGCCTCCTCGCAGTCTCTGACAATGAATATTCTATCCAATCAAAGTGAATACATGCTTGATAGGATCAAGCAAATATGTTATGAGTGGGGTGGCTAATTATTGAATGGGAGGTTGGCAGTGGAACAAGTAATGACATCTCATCACTAGCTCATCAAAATGGGCATTTCAATGTTGAATCGAAATCTGTAAATAAATAATTTAAGACACTTTAAGAAATTCTATATTCCAGGAAGTGAATTCAACATAAGTACCTAGCGCTTATTGCAAGACCCATTTGTGACGTTTTTGTGAGTGTGAGATGTTTTAAGAGGAACAATCCTTCGGCCATGAAGAGCAAAAGCAGCTCACGCTGTGCTTTCCTTGATTTACTCATGTAAGTTCGGCATGGGCCTCTATATATTACAAATGCATGTGTTTATGTACTCCCAAGGGACAAGAGATAATTATTGAGGAGAATGGCAAGTTAAGCATTGTTTAAATGTAATTAATAACATTAATTTTACTGAGCAGAAACAACAACAAAAAATATACAGAAAGATTCTTTTTAAATTTCTAAACCAGGAAGATGCAGACTTATCACACCAAATTAAGCCAAACACAATTCCCTAAGAATTCAGAATCAAATAGCACTTTTGCTTTGAGTTTTATACCAGACTGTAGTCCACAAATTTTACTAGTGTATGGGAATAACAAAAGGTTTCTAAATACATAGAAAGTTAGTGCTTTTAGCCATGTTCCTATAGAAAAGGGGGAATTATTTTGGTCCTTCCCAGAGGACTAGATTACCTGGTCCAACCTCCCTGTCATGGGGATCTGCCTCAGAGTCCCAGTAGCACATGCACAACCACTTGTCACAGTTTACCTAAGAGTGGCAATTTCCATGTAGTGACCAATTCCACCATCAACTGGGCAGTGATGGGACCCTGCTGAAAAGGACCCAGGGGCTATAGTGGACACCACCTGACTATGAGCCAGCAATGTATTCTCACAGAGAAAAAGGGCAAGCTGCATTTTTAGTTATATTTGGAGCAGCAAGGCTCCAAATCAAGGGAAGCCATTACCCTCCTCTACTGGGTATTGGATTGCTGGGTCTGGTTTTTGGCCCCCCAGTTGAAGAGGCAAGGAGCTTAGGGAACAAGAAAGAGACACCAAGGGAGATGAGCTTGTTCAGTTTGATCAAAAGCAGTCTAAGGGATGATCTAACAGAGGTCGGGTAGTTACAAGGGCGACAGGATTGGAAGGATCAGGTTGGACTGCGTTTCACAGCAGGCGGGATGGCAGAATGCTGCCCAGAGACGTCATGGTACCTCTGACCTTGGCGTTTTTCAAGACTCAGACAGGCAAAGCCACAGCTGACCTGGACTAAAGTTGTACTGCTTTGAGGAGGAGCTTGGACTAGAGACCTCCAGAACTTTATGCAATCAACTTGCCTGTGACTCCTTGCTTCAATGACAGCACAGCCAGACCATTCTTCCAGCCTGATCCTCTGCCCAGCTCTATGTTTGACTGGGGCGCAGGGGTATGGTAGCAGGGGCAGTAGTACCTCTGAAAGAAAAACCTCCCTGGATAGGTCCAGGTTTCCCTCTGTACTCGGAGAAAGGTGGTAACAACTCTCTTTACATCAACAACTTCCCTAACATACATAGAAATAACAGCAATACCACCCTTCTTAAGTCATTTGTCTCATTGGTTGCAAGTAATATGAGCTTGTAATATTTGTGTTTGCTTTTTTCAAGAAGAAAAGGCAGGGGAGGGACTGGCAATCAGAGAAACAGCTGTTCTGGCATCAGTGGAAAGGCACCACATAGCTTCGGTCTTTTCAGCAAATTGGCCTTCCTAGGAAAGCGTACCTAGTGACAGCTTGAAATTATGTCTTTCAAAAGGAAAAGTAACTTTAAGTACATGACATGAGGGCAAGAACAATTAAATACTGTTCTTGCCTCTCTTACACCTGCAAAGTGCTCACAGAAATACACTTCGCTCTTTCCCCTTCCTCATGTGAAATGTCTCCAGATGCATATTAAAGCACAGCATTCTCATGTGCCTGCTGCAAGACTCGGCGCAGAGACCAAAGGCAGTTTCCAGTACTCAGAAAACCTTACACTTTGGGTACGTGGCCCTTCTGATTCAGAGCTCCCTTCATTGATGCTCAAAAGTCAATAGAAAGGGAGTCACATAGTATATGCAAAGCACCATTCAAAACTGTTCACAGTTGTTTTGTAGGTGCACAGATTTCAGACTTCGGGTGATGATAAACACCATCCAATCCAACTTGTAGCATTGCAGAAAACCAGGAATCTCCTTGCCATTCCTGCAGTATGTCGTGTAATCCACGGCGGAGCTCTGTGGTAGCCCCTGCTTTCCTTTTAGTGTAGAAAGAGAAAGGATCAGCAATGCACCATTGCTGGGGAGTAGTAAGTGCTCTATTCTTAATCTCCCCCACGTGTATGAGAAAGTAAACGAAAGCCAAATAAAGAAAATGGGACACAGAGGACCATATTTTCAAAGTACGGCTCTTAAGCTGTCACCCATTACAAGCCCCGTGCACATTAGACCCATTTATGTCACATTTGCACTTGCAGATTGAAGGCCTCTGGTGCAATAACTATTTGTTTTACACCGGTAGAGCACTGACACCTGAGGCCAACGCGGAGAGGCAGCTCTGCGCAAGCTGGGTTTGCTTTCACAAGAATTAAACCAGACCCCACTGTCTATCAGATCGGTTCCCCTTGTTGGGTACGAGATGTTTGTCCACTCATCGGAAAAACAGTCCCTGCAGTTCTGGAGGGTCAGGTCTCTGCTGGCTTTTGCCCTTCTGCAGCCATGGCATGTTCAGTGCAAAACAGGGTGCTGCACGGCAGAGGTGGGGGAGAAGCGGGACCACCTTTTCTGGTGGAAAACAAAGCTCCAGCAGCTGCTTCACAAGCTGTTCAGAATGAAACTACCACCATTTGCGACACAGGGTTTTGCAGTAAAATGACTTCAATTTCTTTAGTACTGTAATTCATGGCAGTTTGGCTCCTGCTGCATGGATGGATGAGCTGTCCCTGCAAAAAGTGGTGGGAGTCATTCCAACTGTTTGAAAATAAGCTGGATACGAAAAGAGCCAGCTCTGCCCTATCCCAAAAAGCCATGGTGAAACATCTTCCTGCACAAACTTTCATCTCAGACACAGAAAGTGACTGGGGAAAAATTTGTATTGACAAAGGAAAATAAGTAACAGCCATGATCAGAGTTACCACGTTGGTGCATGTCCCAGATGGCAGAAGACACAGCCTATCTGCGTTACCGGAAAAAGTGGTTGGAGTACAGATATTTTTAGTTGAAAACTTAGACTATGGAAAGAATAGTTTTGGCCACATTTTGCCCATTAAGCTTAGTGAAGTGCTCTGGGATAAGGAAATGAGAGAATCCCCGGCCAGATTCCACTCTGGTTTCTATCTACCATAACCAACTTCGCAGCTAATTCTTGTGCACCCCTTGCTCCATCAGAGCATTTACTGAATAATTTTAAGTCCATATTTATTCCCCCTCCCATTTAGGCATTAAACAAACACTCCAGTTTTGCTGGAGCAGGGCCCCTAATGAGTGAGAATAATCATGGATATAGCAGTAGCCAACAAAATCAGTACTTAATCCCCTGCAGCAGGGCCCTTCGCATGAAGGTCACTTGTTCAGGGTGAGGCCAGGAGCGGAGTTTGCTCAGCCCTCACCAAGGTCTCGGGGACAACTGTGGGATTCACTTCACATAATGGCAGATCCTTCCAATACAGGTGTTGACATCTGCTCATCACCTTCAACTCCTTTTATAGGAAGTGGAGAGAAATAATGTGTTCTTGAACTGCACTTTGTCTGATGTCTTCTAGAGGTCTGTGTGGGGAATTCATCATAGGACCCATTGAGTAGTATTCAGTTGTCTGTATAGGGGCCAGGTCAGAGCAGACAAATTGTCTTTAGGGGATGAATGCTTCCACCTATCTGCAAAAGACAGGGATTTTCCATCCCCCCCAGGCCCTTACAGAGGAGCTGAGACCCAACCCAGCTGTGAGGGTCAATGAAGACCCCTGTCCTGGACCATTAAAAATGCAGCTGACAAACCTCTTTCTGGGGAGCGACCTGAGCAAAAAGCCCTGTCTCTCAATAAAAGCCAATCTGAAGCTCAAGAGAAGCCAGCGAGCCCTGTCCCAAATGGGAGCTATTCCTGTCCCTGGATGTGCAAGGCAACTCCTCCACAAGAGGGCCCCCAGACAACAGCAGAGCCTGGGAGACACTTCTGTCCCCTTGTACTAGCCACCCAGCGCTGAGATGGAGACCACCCTCCCCATCTTCTGTTCCCATCCCTTGGTGCTGTGGCAGTGCCAGAAAATTCCTTCCCTAGTCCCATCTGACAGAGAGACGATAAGGGATGTCACCATGTATCATAGCTCTGCATTTTGGTGTCCACATCCTGAGGACACCACCTGAGGACGTGCTGGGGTCCCACGTAGGAAAAAGGGAAAGTACATCCCTAGAGCACTGAGTAAGTAACAGTGAAATTAGTGACTTACTCCCGAGGACACCCACACGTCATACTAGCCCCCAACAGAGGGCGACGAACCACCCACCAGCCCCATTCATTAGTGGGGATGCAGCGCCTGGTGCAATGCCAATGCCCTGAGAGAGGATGCAAAACACAGCGAAGAAAAGAAGTGTTTATGATTTTCCTACAGCACAGGGATTGCTTCTGTGATTTCCAGGGCTCCAGGCTGGAGATAAGTGAGCCAGATGTGCATAACCACACCTTGGGTGGCAGCTTGGCCGAAGGAGATGCCCCAATGGGAATTGTTTGACAGCCCTAAACAGATACATCTTTAACATTGGCAATGCTGTGGGTTTAGTCCATCAACCTTTTGCTGAGCTCCTGATTTCAGATTAGTTTATTCTGTTGTAACTCTTGTGTTATCTTTCTATACTGAAGTTGTTTTATTCTAAGATAGTTTAACTTGCTTGCGTCTTCTGTCCCCAGAGTAAGACTTGGATCTCCTTGGGACTGGTAACACGCTCATTGTAAAAGTCAAAGTGCAAACAGCTAAGGCAGAGAGGACTGTTCCTCTCTCCTTTTATGGCTGGAGAGCTGAGATCCAAAGAGACGAGCTAGCCAGTGTCACACGTGAAGACTGTAGCAGCAGACATAATCCATTCCTCCCATGATTTATCCTCGCAGAATCCTAACTAGAGCAAGGATTGCCACCCACTTGGTTTCTACTCAGCTTGCAAAGTTTTGTGGTTGCGCTCTTTTGTGGTGAAAGAGATGAATCTCCTGGTGGAAGCTGTGATGCCAGCTTGGACTGCAAGTTGCCAGTTGAGCTGTGATGCAACTTGGCTTGCACTAAAGCAACTAAAGTTATGGTACTTTAATCAGATGTGGTTGTGGCTATGCTGCGTCCACTAGAAACTGGTTTCCAGTATGTCCCAGCCTGGTTATAAGGTTCTTCATCAAGTGATGCTGAACACCCTTGGTGCAGATTATTTAATAGCTGATGGGTTTAGATGTAATATAGCTCAGAGGCCGTGGAGATGCCGTCTGAGAAGTTCACAAAGCTTATGCAGGGAAGCGGATACTGCATTTTCTTCAGGTCAGTACAGAATTCACACCCAAGCAGCTGCAAACAGCTTTTGGAAAGCAAGTGCTTTCCAGAAAGTGAAAGGCTTCTGGAGAGCAAGTGCTCTGATGATGACTTCCAGGTATCTCCCCAGTGAGCAGGGAGGCCCATATCAAGCATCAAGAGCACATGCAAACAGCTGCCATGGGAGGAAACAGCTCAAGTTATGAGGTTTGTTTTCAATTCTTTCCCCAAACTCAGCTCCATATGTTGCTACATTTTTCCAGCCTCTGCAAAGTGATTCATGTGGCATGTTGCCTAACATTGCACAAAGTGTGCCCATACGAGGCCTCGCAAGTGCGCGGGAAGAGCCCAGCACTAAGGCAGGTCCCACCTCTGCAAGGGCAGTCAGAATTAACATCACTGCCCGGAATGCTCCTGCCTTTCTTCAGCTAAAGACAGAAATCCCACGGAGCTTGTGCATTTCCCAGCCCGCAGTGCCTCAGGGTAAACCCTGTTTGAAATTCCCCTCCCTTCTACAGCTCCAGTCATGCTGTTGCATCCAGTTGAGGGAAGACAGGGTAACTCTGGCAGCAAACTCTGTCCTCTTGGCCATAAAAGTACTGCAAATAACCCTCTGGTGTCTTTGGCCCAGGATCATGCCTGATGCTCCCACATAGATCTCTTTGTCCAAGATCTACAGAGCAACATGCTGTAAACAGCATCTCCTATCCGGAAACGTAATTGCAAACCCTCAATTGATTTTGTGCCACAAAGATATACCATGAAACTCAAGCGGGCTATTAATGAGAAAGACATTAGCAATAAAAACCCATATAAGTCTGCCCATAAACATGAGCGAGCATTATGAAAGTGGGAAATGGACATGCAAACCCTGCACGCTGTTTACTTGCGGTGATTTTGCTAACACTTGGAGCTCTGGCGTAATAACCCTTCGCATAAATACTGCAAGACTCCACTACATAATTATTCCGTCTTGAATGTCATCATCTGTACTTTCTCACAGAGCACAAGGGCTTTGGATAATTGGAGGGAATATGTGGACTCGGTCGCTCAGTACCAGGTTCAATTGCTTTTGCAGCAGCATGAGTGTATGTTAAAGGTATGTGAGCTCCAGGGGAGGCAGGGAGACTGAACGAATTTGATCCCCACTAACACCACGTCCTGGAGGGTGGAGGGAATGCAGTGCAAAGCTGGCTGAACTTACGTCTAAGCTAAACCATGCCTGAGCTAGTAGAAAATATGCTTTCTTTGATGAGGTGACTGGCACTCTGGTCAAGGAGAGCCCAGTAGATGCTGGACACCTTAACTCTTGCAAGGCTTTTGACACAGTCTCCCTTGTGTCCTTATCATCAGGTTGGTGTGATATAGGTTGGATAAGAGGACAATACTGTGAATGGCTGTGCCACCAGGCTGAAGGAGGTGTGACCAGTGGTGCAAAGTCCAGCTGGTAACCAAGAATTGGTCATGTCCCTTAGACCAGCCCTGGGACCAGTACCGCTTCTTGTCTCCCCTAATGGCAGGACCTAGTGCAGCCTCTGGAAGGCTGCAGACACCAAACCATGGAGTGGGATATGCTGGAGGGAAGGCTGCTCTTCAGAGGGACCTGGAGAGGCTGGAAATTGGACTGACCACCTGTGGGACTCACAGGTGAGGTGCTCTTCCCCAAATTGCAGGTTCTCACATGATCCCCAAAGATCCTGCCCAAGTGCTTCAACACCCCTCATCCAAAGTTTTAACTCTCTCTTGTGCCAAAGCCCTTCCTTCCCAAGCACAACATCATTGATAAGGAACCATCCTTCATCTCGGGCACTGGGACCCTAAATAACTTTGAAGGTCTCAAGCTGAGATCCTTGGCTTGAGGGCCCTTGATTTCAACTGGCACAAGAGCTGAACTCAGGGCAGCCCTCCATGGGGCAGCTGGAAGGATCAGGCCCTTATTGAACAGTGACAGAAAAAAGAAGTAAAAAAAATGCTGGGAAGAGGAAAATCAAGAGGCTGTTCTGCACCTGCAAGTAACCCTGAGCCTGGCTATTTTCTTCCTCACTTGGGGAAGTAATTTTGAGTATAAATTTGTAAGAAATGAAAGCTTCTCACCTACTTCTTCTAGTGGCCATGTCTAACATTCAGGCATTCCTGGCATTCACTCATCTTTTGCCTCAGCTGAAGCACTCAACCCCTAATTAGTCCCCAAATGGGGACGAAGCTTCATAGGGGCCTTCCAGACCAGAAGTTTCCCCTACCTCTTGCATTTGCAAGGGGCGTTTTGGCAGGAGACGAAATGTCGTGTGCAGGCAGGTGGAGGGCATGGAGCCATCCAGCTTCATCATGGAAACCAAGGTGACCACTGAGCCTGCCCTACAGCCCCGCTGGTCGGTGCCTGCCTTGGGGAAGACAGGAGAAAGAAGGGCCAGAGTCTTCATGCACCAGAGGAGCGCTTTGTGTACGTCAAGAGAAAGGGCTGAGAACTTCCTCACTCCAGCTAGGAGCTACCAGAGGAAAGAGGCTTCCCACAAGAGCACAACTCAACACCTCGGCATTTCCCACCGCCTGGGCAGACATCTGTGAGTTCCAGCCTCAGGCTCCCACACCCGCCGTGAATTCCCAAATGGGAGGTGTGAGTTCACAGGACAGCAGGTCACCTAAAAACAAGGCTCACAGGTACACTGCGATGCAGCACTTGAGTCGTGGTGTCAAACCCGAGGATTTCCATCTTGATGCATCCATCTGCAAAGGGGGACCACAGTGTGCACTCCCCTCCATAAAGCTCCGGAGTAAACATGGGGCTTGAGTTCAGGCAAAGCTGCCCACATCGTCCCTGCATATGAGGAAGCAGGTCCTGCTAAAGGAATGGGGGAGTTTTAGGTGCTGAATCAAGATTAGGAGGAAAGAAAATAAAGTTTCTCCTTTGCCTTTGCTATCTCCAAAATACAGCTTTTTTTTTTTTTTTTTTTTTTTTTGGGGTTAGATTTTTTAAAA
>VXBH01009747.1:70953-88094 GCA_013400035.1 Rynchops niger
CTGGTGAGACCCAACCTGGAGTACTGCATCCAGTTCTGGAGTCCTCGGCACAAGAAGGACATGAACCTGTTGGAGCAGGTCCAGAAGAAGGCCACAAAAATGATCAGAGGGCTAGAGCACCTCTCCTGTGAGGACAGGCTGAGAGAGTTGGTGTTGTTCAGCCTGGAGAAGAGAAGGCTCCGGGGAGATCTTATAGCAGCCTTCCAGTACTTAAAGGGGTTATACAGGAAAGATGGGGACAAACTTTTTAACAGGGCCTGTTGCCATTGGACAAGGGGTAATGGCTTTAAACTAAAAGAGGGAAGATTTTCATAGATATAAAGAAGAAATGCTTTACAATGAGAGTGGTGAAACACTGGCAGAGGTTGCCCAGAGAGGTAGTAGATGCCCCATCCCTGGAAACATTCAAGGTCAGGTTGGACAAGGCTTTGAGCCACCTGATCTAGTGGGAGATGTCCCTGCTTATTGCAGGGGGGTTGGACTAGATGGCCTTTAAAGGTCCCTTCCAACCCAAACTATTCTATGATTCTATTCTATGATTAGCTGGAACCCTTACACTGGTCTTACCGAGGGATTCAGGCACAGTTTAGGAACACTTAAATGGGTACTGAGAAGAGATTGTATGGACAACCAAAGCTCTCAAATGTCCCCACATTTCCACTGTGCTCTCCTGTCTCTGTTGAATACTTTCCAAAAGAAGCACTGGGAGGATAATAGTTGCAAGAGACACCCAATGTATTGCACCTTGACACTGCACTGATGGTGTTTTAATGAAGCATCAAAACCTGCTGAAATCAGCTGCTTCACTGTGCAGGTAAAACAAGTTGCAAACTAAGCAGAGACCTCCATCAAGTGCCCTCTACAGACATACCATGTAGCTCCATTCACCATTTATCAAGCTCTGGGTTAGAAAATATCTGGTAAATGTTCACAACCCCTCACTCCTCCAGACAGGTAGGACCTGTATATAACTCCTGGCTTCAGGGCAGGGTGGAACAGCAGTTTCAGAAGCAGCAGTAGCAGTCCAGGATGGCACCTCCCTCAACTGCAGTCCCCACTTTACAGACGAGAAATTCAGGTAGCAAGAGACTATGAGTGATTTTCCCAAAAAATATGGGGTAAGGTTATTTTCTGAGCCCAGTTCTCCAAGGTCCTATCCCAATGCCTTATCTTCACCATAAAACTGCAATAGAAGCTAAAAACCACGAACCTCAACCAGCTCTATCCCTAAACCACCACCACTGCGACATGCCTGTAAAAACAGTATTTGTTCTTTAATAAGCATTTTTTCCTTACCCAATGAAAAACACCTATTTCTGAGAAGCATCTTCAAAGCCAGGTATTTGTAAATGTTCCCTGGAGGGATGTGCTCAAGCTACAGTGTGATCTAAAAGTTTATAGAGGCACAGACAATAAAGATGTAAGGTCCACTTCAAAATCAAGCAGCAAGAGGCAAGTGGGTTGGCCACAGCTCCCTGGGACTGTGCACAGCTCGCAGGGGCCAAAATTTCACAGCAGAACAGCTTCGTGAACACATACTCTGGGAAACATACACCGAAAAGTCCAAGTCAAAGTTCGTCTATTTTGGAATCGTTAATGTGCAAAATAATACTTTATTATAGGAAAAAAAAATCCTAGGAGACTTCCTCACACACATTCATCACTCAGAGCAGCTACAAGGAGCTTATTCAAACTTTCCATCCAATTGTGGCAGCACCTTGGAGTCTCAGCAAGAAGGAGAGCCAGACTCCGGCAGGCACGTTGCACGCATACAATAAAGGAGACAGTCTGTTCTCTGGGAGTTTACGATAAAGCAGATAACAGAAATAAATAGATCAGCTTTGGAAGAGCAAGCAGCATGGAAAGCGTCAGGCGAAATTACAACACTTAGAGTAAGCCGCGAATGCATGGAAATTGCTTTTTAATTGACATCTTTCTGAAACCCAAACTAGACGGCTTGCCTTCAAGTGGACAGAGCAGTATCACAGAAACCTTTGGTACGTTCAGCACAAGCTTGACAGCTACCAATTAGCCCAACCATTAACTGAGCAGTTCAGGGAAGAAAAAAGGGACAGAGCATCATGATCCTCTATGTTATTGTGCTGATTAAACTGCCTCTGTTAATTACGGCTGGATCACCTGTAACAGTCCTCTTGCCTGCTGTTTGAAGTTTCTTTGCTGTTTTTCAATTCTAAGAGAAAAATCTTAGAATTTTTAAAAATAAATCTTCCTTCTTCAGTAGTGCACAGGAGGCTTTCCAGCTCACAAGTAGCAGGAAAACAAAGCAGGTTTGTAGAACAGATGCCTGCTTTTATGCCATTTGCCCTACTGAGATGAGGGTTGCATTCACCTTTGGAGGTCAATGAGAGCTCTCTGCTGGGTCTCACTGCATGCAGCTTTATAAAGCAATGGCGCCCTCAGTCTTAGTTCTGAGAAATCTGTATTGCCGAGTCCTGGATTCATTTTGTCGCGCTGATTTCTAGATCCACATGCAAAGCCTGGCATGCCAGTTCTCCAGCTCATGCACAGCAGTCATGAAGACCTGGCAGCAGACTGCACTTACACTTTCAGCAGGAGAAGGTATCGTAAGAAAAAGAGAGAGAAGATGAGGGAGGAATTCACTTTCCTTTATTTTATTCTGTAGAACTACAGAAAACAGAGGAAGACAAGAAACCTGAAAGGAAAAAGATCAATTCCAGAAGGAGGGGATAATTCTGAGAGAAAGAGTAAAGGTACTCAGAACAGCAGAAGGGAGTGAGAAGCAGGCATGTAGCCAGAGGACCAGGGTACATCTCCTTGGCCCAATACCCATCCCACAACAGGTCCGCAAGGTGGCATACGATGCACTGCAGAGCATGTTGTAGGTGTTCCACAGAGGTACCAGCTGGGTCTCCTGAGAACCAGACCCAGGAGCATCCCAGCAGTGGGGTGTCCAGAGCCAACACACTTATTCTCAACACTCACTCTTTCCTACCTTGTAAATATATCCAGACATGCCAGAAAAGAGGTCAGAGCCTCTCAGCACTTCAAGTCCCAAAAGATGGATGTAACATGCTCCAGGAGTGCTCATCAAGGTGATGTATGCCATACTAGCAGCTTGGTTCGTTGGGAGAAGCCCATAAAACACAGAAGAGGAAAGTGATGTTGGGACATTGTGGATTCGCATCCATGACCTTATTTCTAGAAGTGTTACACGTTTACCACCACCACCAGATTTCAAAGGGAACTGACAGCTCTAAGTGCTTTCTAAAGAACACAGTATAGGATTTTAATATGATTTTCCTGATTCAGAACATGTGAGGATCTCTCATCATTACATGGATGTGGAAGAGACTGCTGCTCTTTTAGTGTTTTGGCAGAAAATGGAAATCGAGATTAAAAGATATAAATCAAGACTTTATTAGAAAATAAATTCTTCAGTATGAAAACCCCAAAACTGTATCATTTTAGAGAAGCTGGTCACTAGGAAAGGGCTTTGTTTTCTTTCTTTCTTTTTTTAAGCACATTAAAAATGGATGAAAATGAGCACACAGTCCTCCAGCAGCTCCCAGCCTGCCCACCCTCTGGGGTTCAGTTGGAAAATTGTGCTTGGAAAACATCTACAAAAATGTTGGCAACTGTATATCAGCTTTTCCCCAAAAGACCTAGCGGGTTTTTGTTATCCAAACAGATCAGATGGCTTGGAAAATCCACATCTGTACCAATATGCCGAATGGGAAATGAGATCAAAATATGAAACTAAGAACTTCCGATAGCTCCTTCGTAAGCGACATTAAAACCAGACAGAGGGGGAGGTTTGGCTTCTCCGTTCCCCCAGGTTCGCTCAGCTCCTGAAGCCCCAGCAGAAGGAGGCTGTTTGTGATGGATCAAGCTCCCCACGGGGCCAACAAGCCTCTTCCCAGCTGGTAACATGGGGAAGGAATGAAGAGCTTTGGTTTCGAGGGGCCAGCCCTTGTGATGGTCTCAGCTACCTGCACTATGCTCGAACAGACAAACCATCCTTGCAGGCCAGAGAGAGAGAAAAATATGAACAAAAGCACTTTCCACCAGTGTTTTTTAAACCAGAGACAATACTTGTAGTATTAGGCCTGTTTCCACCATTTCAATTTCTTTTTTAAATACAACATCAGGGCTTATTAGAAGGAACGTTAAGATTAAACTCAGCACACAGGTTTCTCTGCTCATAGTCTTTCCCCCTCTGGACAATACAAAAAAGATTGCACACTTTCTTTTCCGCTCTGGCAGTGATTGCTGTGATTATTTTTTCCCTCCCACTCTGCTGATGCCGCCAGTTGAGCACAGAAAGACACCCAAACAGAGAGAATCAACAGGAGGAAAGGCATTTGGAGTGAAGGTCGCCTTACATCACTTAAAGTTGCTAGGATTAGCTCATTTGAACTCCTATGGAGTTGGGAGATGTGGCGTTTGGAGGTAAACCCAGCTTTTTCTTCAGTGGTATGATTTATTCACTACAATAAAGTTTCCACAGGGATGAATTTGAGTCTAGCATTAGCCTTCCTAGTTACTCTTGCTGTTTTGCAGCACAGAGTGCTTCCTGCAAACCTGTACGTTTCCTCAGCACTCAAGAAGGCAGGTCCTAACTCAAGATGAATCCCCCAAAATATAACCAGAGAGACTATTTCTGGGACACAAAAATGAATTAGACTCATGCAGCCCAGGGCAAGAAAAAATAATGTGAAGTGGGAGGAGTTTTTCTGTGCAAAGAACTGACTATTCGGGTGGAAAAGCCTCATTAAAGGAGCATAAAACTTATAACTAATCAGATCCACATAATTATTCAGATCTGTAAAAGCCAAGACACTCCTGAGATAAGCTTTCTGTATAGCTCCTCGCTGATGTGTAGCTGTGATAAAGCACTTGGACTGAATCATAACTTTATTCCCAAAGACAGATAATGAGGACACACCGTTGCACAAATATTTATCTTCACCCAGTTATCAGCAGCAAAGCCAATAAATGCTCGATGCATTTCTTGTCTCCACCTCCTGTAGTCTGGGTTTTTTTAGGGAATGTTAATAGCAACTGGCTTGCTTGCGGCCCAGCTGTAGAAACAGTGCAAATGTCACGCTTGTACCTCACCCCAATGCCAGGGGGTGCTTTGGCAAAGACCATCTTGTAGGTGTAAAACTTGCCTACTAAAGTGCAAGCAGACACATCCGAACCGCATTGTGGAGACAACAGACAACTTTTAATCAGGCTCGAACCTATATTGGAGCTACACAAGGCTCCCCAGCCTTATCCATCCCCTTAGCGATCTAAAGATAAGCTGTGTTAGCCCACAAATTGTACTTCCGTGCTTTATACAGAAAATGTGGATTTCCCATGACCTCAGTGTTGTCTTTATGTGACTTCTGGGTGTGTATGTTCAGAGTATAGCCAGTGCGTAGGGCTAGTACGTCATTCTATCTGAGAATTAGTGCCTGTCCCACCAGAGTCAATGAGATATTTGCCATTTTGCTTCACTGAGACCAGGATTCCGGGTAAAGTGCTTATGAAGGCAGGCAGTAGGTTGGAAGGGAGGTAAAAACGTGTCATCCGGGCAGCCCAGCCCCTACCTGTTTACTGGCAATAAAGGAGAGCCATAGCTCTTGTGTTACAATCACAGCTGAAAATACAAAGGTCTGTGGGTAGAAACTGTGGCTGTCCTCCATCTCACAAAAGCACAAGGTTTCCACCTTTCTCCCATGCCCTATGCGGGTGCTGCAGGTTTCGTATGGTGAGAAAACTACACACTACACTTTGCTGACCACCAGATGGACCATGCTTGTAGAGGTTCTCAGATGAAAATACCACTCGAGTTTCTGGTAGGGCTCAGGTCAGCTGTAGCTGGAGTTGTGACACCCTTTACACCCATCTGTGTGTGTTTCCAGCACACAGTGAACTCAGATCCACCTTCCCCAAATCTCTGAGGTGAGGAAGTCAGGAGGCTTCCAGGGGCCCTCCTCAAACCTTTCACACACATCCATGCTCAGAAAACATTTCTTCTAACCCTGGCACACACCACCAGCAAAACCAACAGCAAATTCCCTCTTAACCATCTTGTTGTTCCTTATCTTCAGCATCTGCTCCATCATCTTCTACAGTAAACTTCTTTCCATCAATTAACTCACAAAAATACACTTTGACATTAGTTTTGATTAATCTATTGTCCAAAGTTTAGATGAAATTCAGGAGCACCTTCTCAGCCTGCAAGATCCACTTTCAGCATTTCCCCTGTCCGTATTGTGTCAGACGAAGGACACCAAAAGTCTCACCACTTCCTGCACTTCCCAGATGGTTCATTGGGGTTTTTTTCGGTAGTTTGAGTTTTTCGTCATGGTTTGTTACCTCATGTGCAGTCTCACACTAACGTGGTTACACAGTTTTCAAATGATGGTGAACCCACGCATGGCGAGCTTGGTGTCCAGGCAAAGAGAGCTTGTATCCACCCACAACCTGCTGAGACAGGATCCTTGCATCCTGAAGAAGCCCCTTGCTGAACTCAGCTCTGATTTCAGCTGGGGCATCTGGGCCTCCTCATAAGGCAAACATTTCTGCATGTAGGATCTGCTGGGACCACAGATGAAGGTGGACTGGCTGCATTAGGCATCTGTTTTCCATTGCAATCAAGCTGGTTTGAAATCACTTGTCTTTATTGCTGAAGCATTAGTGTTTTACCACCAGCTTCAATGGGAATTGCTATGCCAGAGAAGCAGATGAGGCAGTCCACCACCCTGCACTCTTTTTTTTTTTTTTTTAATCTTACAATACACACAAATATTAACATATCGTCCTGATAAAGCCTTGTTTACTGGCGCGGTGCCAACCCCTCTGCAGTGCCTCCTGCTCGGCAGCCTAATCTCCTGAAGTTTGAGGGATGCTGTCCAAATCTCTTAGCAACATTAAATCTCATTCAATTAACTTTGTTGGGGGACAAAGTTATTCTGTTACAGCCATTTGTCAGTCTGCCCTATATAATATGCCATCCAGCAGCTAGGCCATTCAGCCTTTAGGGATGGTGAGGACACACAGCATGGTCCGGCACAGGGAGCTCTGGCTAGACTGGGCATCCTGAGACGCAAAATAACCCATTAGCCAAAAACCCCACCGAGACCTCAGAAAGGTCCACAGCAGCAACAGGTCCGAGACACTGCTCGGGTTTTAATGCCTTCTATTGGTGCCACTTGTGGTCTCCACCCAGCAGAGGCACCTGGTCCAAGGAATCATCTCTCCCTTGTTGGGTTCCTGTGGCGTCCCTGGCTTCAGAGCCACTGGATCAGCATCCCCGAGCAGATGTACCAACACAGCATGCCCCTGAGCCCAGCCCGGTCAAATGCCCTTACAACACTAAGCATATGAATATACGTCTCTATCTGGCACTGCTCTATGAATAAAAGTTCATTATTGCCTCCATGGGGATTTCTTTTGCACCTGCAAAAAATCAGGGAGGTGTATGAGGATGTATTCCAGCTCCCCAGTGAAGAGAAGGAAACTACTACTGAACTCAGGTAGAAGACGCTGGGGTGCTGTGCCATCTGGGAAGTGGTGGGTTAACGCTGTAGGCCTCTCCTGTGTGTGATTTTACAGGGTGTTTATGCTTAGTTGCAACACGTGAATCTTTAATTATACATATAAGACATTAAAGGGAAATTAGTTCAGTCCAAATTCATTTTCGTTCCAGAACTAGTCAAAAACAACCAAAGAAGCAGTAATTTGTTTTTACCACACAGCAGGTGGCATTATAGCCTTCATTAAATTATACAGATATGATTAATATTAATCTGCATTTGTATCGCTATCCATCAAATTCCACATCCATCACACCATCCTTAGCATAGCATTTATTTTTAAATGTATTTCATTAAAGTGTTAAGACATAACTAAAAGCGGTGAGCAGGACCTGGACACAGAGCGACCCTTCTCCCACCTCCCTCCCAGACAGCAGATCCCAGCACTTCCCTGAAAGACTTGGACTGATATTATGGCATTAAGGAATTCACTGATATTTCTACATTTATTTTTCATTCTATTCCTAACTTCCAAAAACTGTTGCAAGTCAATTCAAGGGTTTAGGGGAAGGGGGATCCCTTATCTTCATATTTTTTAATATTGAAAAGAGTAGTTCTGAAACCAGGTGGCTCTACAGAGTTCATAGGCAGCAAGATGCATGTCCGTGCCTTTATAAAGTTATATGGCTTTATCAGTCCCCCTCTTGGTGCGTCCCCTCCCTACCTTTTCCAAGTTGTACCCCATATTGTCACCCAGCTATTGCAACTCCTAGCTCCCATCCTGCCCGCTCACTCCTGGATGAAACACAGCTGTTGGCAGCATGATGTTAAATTTAATTTGTGTCCTGTAATGTAAATGCACCCAGAGGTTGAAGCAACAGGCACATGTTTCTTATAAATCAAATTTTACGTACAGTATCATTTTTTCCCCCAGACACTCTCAGAGTGCAGGAAAATCAGTATTTTGCAGGCAGCACTTGAGTTGAGTTTAACCATCTCCGTGGAAAAATGTCACCCTAAATTTGTCACTGAACCAGGGTGACATTTAAGGTGGCTACTGTGACAAAATATTTTGCACTGATAGAGCTGCCTTTCCAGGATTTTCAGGATTGGAAAAAACCATTTCCCTTCAGTTGTAGTAAATACCCATAGCCTAACCTGTAATTTAGCATGTTCTCCAGCAGCTAGCTTTGCAAATCCAGCTTTCCAAAACTCACAGGAGTTATTACTCGCACGGCCTTGCAGCAAAACAAAGGTTTCGCTACCCCAGCACGCAGGGAAAATCTATGCGCTGAGGACCTAAGGGCAGATCTCTTACCAAGAGGATGATATGAACTCTTGGCTGAGCTCTGGTAGGATAAAGACTCCAATTTGTTTCCGTGAGCACTGTGATACCGCTTTTATATTTCTGATAGCAGTACGGGCACACTTTTCTTTGAAAGCAGGAAAATTCCTACTGCCACTGCTGAGATCCAGGACAGTCCTATAAATATTTACCACAACGTGGAACGAGCCGAACTGAGCGCTTCTGCCGGTGTCAGCGGTGGGGACGAGCGATGGGGCATGTAGCTAAGCCAACAAGTTTAGACTCGGGGGTCTGGCTGTGCCACGGGTTCCTTGCGTGGAGGCGGCAAAAGTCACAAGTTCCCCAGCGCTGGCATTGATTTTTATGAGTGCTTGGCTGCAGCCAAAGCCACTGGAGAACTCCACCTCCAGTTTCCCCAAGCCTCAGTTTCCCACCGATAAATTGGGGGGCTGATAACATGAGCGCGCTGTTTAAGCTTATGAAGATAATCTTCTGAACACCTTGAGACACTGGTATGGACGGAGCTACAGAAGTATTGTTATTTTTGAACATGCACAGCCAAAGACCAGTAAACTGATTGCATTCACCTTCAGAAAAGAGATTTTAATCTTCTCACATTAAACCTGCCCAGGGAAAACATGCTTCTATCCTCCTGCTGTTAAAATATGTTGCCATAAGTGTTTAGTGTAACATTTGACCTGTTTCTCTTGAATCTTCCTAGATTACAGTCAATCCATTTGCACTTCAATAGTTTGGGGGCTGTGCTGCATTTTCTGGGGTTGGAAAGTAGCTCAGCTGTAAAAACTTGCTGGAGGCTGTAAAATGGCATAAAGAGGCTGAGTCAGGGAGTATTTTAAAAGCCAGTTTTGGAGGGAGAAGATCATTATACTTGATTCAAAGCCAGGTTGCATGGGGCTTTGAGCAATCTAGTGGTCTAGTGGGAGGTGTCCCTGCCTATGGCAAGGGGTGTGGAACTAGATGATCTTTAGGGTGCCTTCCAACTCTAACCGTTCTATGCTCCCTTCCTCCCCCTCTACTCTCCCTCCCCCCCGCCCCCCGGTTTTGGTTGTGAGCCTAGAAAATTATGGAGGTCTTCAAGGTTGTCTCTCCAAAATGACCTAAAGACAAATCTGCAGCAACCATTTGCCAGCTTTCTCACTCAACGGGTAAAGCAGAGAGTCATCAGTGCAAAATGAAATGTCCTGATTGGTAATAAATACACCGGGGCTATGTTGATTACGTATGTTCAAAAAAGGGACAGGGGAGGAATAGATGCGTGAGGACTGTAAACCTTTTACACCAGCTCCACCATAAGGGACAGCGGAACCTATAGCAGCTCAGGGCTGTGTGCTCTTCTGTCACCATACAGACCATGGCACAGCAGATCCACTGTGGTCCCCTAGATCATCATACAGAAGTTGCCACAAAGTCTTAATGCTTGAAAGTCTGATGCTATGAAAGTCTAATACTTCTCCTCTGTAAAATGTACCACTTGAGGAACCACATCATTTTCCCCAAATTCTCTCCTCCCTTTCCCCAAACACCTCTCAGCTTTGTTAACACATACCATTTAATAGGCACATATCATTTAAGTCCTCATAAACAGCACCACGTCTATTCAGCAACAAATAAAACAGCCAAACGAGGCTGCCTGTTAACTTTCCAGCTCCCCAGAAAAAAAGCAAATTGTACCACCAATTTCTCCAGAACTGCCAAATATCCCCATCAATTCTGTTTGCACCAGCAGTCTAAAGATGCTATATTCTAATCTAAGGGACAGATAAAGGCACGTTCTGAAATACATACTAAAGTACAGATAAATATACAAGCTGTCTCGGTGAATTAGTTACATGTGCAAATAGCTTCCTAGAAGAGCAGGCTCAGTTTGACGGTTAAAATCTGGTCCAAAATCCACAGGAATTACAAAAAAAAAAAAAAAAAAAGATAAGAAAAAAAACCATTACTTTGAACCAGGGGCTCTGAACCAGGTCTTTGGTTAATTGGAAATGGATAACACCGGGTATGACACCTGCTGGGCGCTCTTTGGTCACTAATCCGCTCCAGTTGTCCACAAAGGCTTGCGACAGTTGTCACCCTTCACGCCAGGCTCAGCGGGGAGGTGAGAGATGAATGCCTCAAAAAGCCAAACCACTCACCCCCAGCCCTGTTATCTTCTAGATGGGGTCCAGGCAAAGCCACGGGGGAGCATAGGTGAAGTATGCATTGCCACCGGCCATGCAGCACCTGCCTCCAAACAGGAAAAAGAGAGTTTGGTCTCCAGCACTTTCAGTCTTTGGATGCACAGAGGGAGGAAAAAGAAAACAAAAGTCTTAAAAATTCCAAGGATTTCTACTGAAGTAATACCATAAATTGGTGGAAAAGACTTCTCAAAGAAAGCAACTTCCTCTAAGGAGAGAAATACGTGATTTCTCAAGTGGATGCCCCCCCCAGCCCTAGCACTGAAGTCCTGTAAAAAGCTCTGGGGAGGGCTTTAGCCTATCTGCTACAGGACAAATCCCGTCGGCTTGTAGCAGAAATCCCACTTTTGTTAATAGAGAAGCTGCTTTTTTATTTCTCCTGCCAAAGCAGCCTGGCCTGCCTGGTCCCGCAGTGAGGTCATAACTCAGGGTTGATCACATCACAGCACGTTGCCATGGCGATGCTTGAACTGTCACAAAGGATGTGCGCTATGATTTCACAGCAGATGGGCTGTGAGGGAGGAAGCCCTCATTTAAATTTTAAAAATTGCTTTAGTAATTAGCAAGAGCAATAGAAAAAGACATTAAAAAGAAAAGAAAAGAAAAGAAAAATCCCCAAACCGCCGCTCTCAGTGAAGGCTGCGGGATTCGCGTGGGACCTGCAGGCCGTCTGCAGGGGAGGATGGCTGAGCTGCTGCTCTGAGTTCACACAGCCCTTTTTTGCCACTGGTGGGTCCAAAAAAGCCTGGAGCTTGCCCGGCTGCAGGAGGCCCAGAGCAGCGGTGGGCGAGCGAAGGCCCCCCCGCGCATCAGTGCATTTCAAAGCACGTTGGCGCCCGGCCAGCCGCCCTTCACAAGGGCCTGGTGGGAATGGCAGAGGGCAGGCGGAGGTGGCCACAGCCTTTATTAAAACATGAAAAGCCCAATGGAAGGGCGGGTGGAGTGCCCTGGCTTCAGAAGTTTTTAGCAAGGAGCTGGCTTAAGTACTTCTATGGCCCTTTTTAATACAGCACGTGAGGAGCCCAGAGGCACACTGGTGTGTTTGCCCTCGCATCCCAAAGTGTTACCCCTCCGAGATGAGAGTACAACCCCGTGGCCCCCCTAATTCTCACAGCGCAACAGCACTGACCCACACAGCATCCTACGCTGGCCTTGCCCTGCATCCTCAGCATCCTCATGGCAGAGCAATAACCCAGTCCCACCTATTGCCCCTGCGCTTGGGAACTGAGATTGACAACAAGCAACAGAGGCAGAGCAGATGGTGTCAAGCTTTCCAGATAGCCACAGTGCAGCCCTGCTACCCCTCGGGCTTCTCCATCCCTGGCAGAGGTGACCTTGAGGAAGCAGAGCCTCAGGTCCCCGTAGCCACCACAGCTCGTTGCAGAGAGGCTGGCATCCCCCAGCTTGCCGCAGCAGCTCTCTTCCACACCGCAGCAGCTCAGCAACCTCAAGGCAGAATTAAATCTCTCTCCCCTCCGGCTGCAGCAGGCAACGCACGCGGTGTTTCAGGGACCTTGGGCTGAGTCCTCATATTTAATGGGGAGAGCAGACTTCAATGCAGCATGTTCCTCGTTCGTTCAGTGACTAACTGTTGATCTCTCTAAGAATAAGCCAGATGGTTCCCGTGATAAGTGATCAGCTCTCCTGGAGTTTTTGAAACAGGAAAAGACAGATGCCTGCGTGCCTCTTGCCAGGACCCATCTTAAGCTCAGGCGATGAGTGCAAATGCTTAGGGAGGTTGCGTTTAGGGATTCTCTCCACCCAGGCTTAGCAACTAATCTTCCCCATCAGCCCTGCGTCCTGAAGGGGAGGCATCTTGCCTTCTGACAGCTTCCCCCGGCTTAAGGGCACTACAAATCATAAGGTCAGCCCTTATAATTGGATCAGACCTTGATATTGCTTTGCTCTTCTGTGCATTTATATTAACATCTCATTTTGCAGACAGCGCATCTGATCAGTGCTCGCTACCTCAGCTTGCGTTTGCACACCGCGGCGATTGAGAGCACTGATGGCATCGACAAAGCATTTTAGCAAAGGGGAAAGCTTGATCTGGGGAGCTGTTTTGCTGGGGTGATAGAAACTAAACCACCCACGTTGGGGAGAGAATGACAAACACACAAGGCTGAAGAGCTTTGTTTCTCAGCCACTGGTCTGCACAACATGCACTGACCCCAGCCAAGCACCGCTTCCTGCCCTCAGCACAGGGATCGAGATCTCTGCAAGAGTAGGGGGGGAGGAAGTAACAGCATTTATCTGCTGAATTCTTTCTGAATTGTTTTTACCTTAATTTCTACTGCTGAAGTCACAGAAAGCCTCACTCCACTATTGGGCCATCACCAAACAGACCAAGTGGGAGCTGGGGAATTGCCATACCTGTGCGGGGTAAGAAGAATAGGGTGGAAATGGAGCAAGGTGTAAAATGAGCAATTGAAGCTGAGGCTGGCTCTTCCCAAAACCAGCTCTAAGGCAGCAGCTTGGCCCACCAACCCAGGGCTGCTTCACCTCGCCCCGGAGGAGCGAACACGTCCTGGAGCTCCCAGCCCACCCATTTGCTGCTGCACCCTGTAGGCAAAGCTCCGCTTGATCTCACAGTGTCAGGCCAACATAAAAGTGAGCAACATGTAGCCACGCACTCAACAGAAAATGACTCTCTTTTATTTGCAAGCCTCTGTTTTGGCTCGTAAATGATGCACATTCCCTTTGAGGAAATTTACACACTCTCTTCAGAGCGAAATTCGGAGCTGCACCTCCAAGAGAGGGAATTAGATCTGTAATGCTGACTCAGCCTGCAATTTCACAGGATTAAACAGTCAGAAAAAAACCATCAAACTAAAAAAGACTGAAATGTATGTGACAATACATATGTCAGAGGCTCATCTCCTCACCGTAAAAAATATATATATACATATCAGTACACAGTTCATTATCTCTGACCAAGGTATTATTTCACAGGCGAGCTTGCAACTTCATCTGAGGGCTTTATGGAGCAGATGTCACTTTAAATCTAGAGAAAGTGCACAGAGGAAATGGAGATGGCACTAGATTTAAAGCGAGCAAGTGCTCTGCCCTCACTTTCCTGGGAAATTGTGCACACATGTACTTTGTAACCAGCGCGGCTTCCATTGTGTTATTAATTGAAAAGAGAGGCCTTATTCAAAAGAAATTTAAGATTGCAAATCTCCTTTTTGCATCCTCTGTAAAAGTCATTTCCATTTTGTTGTGTTACACTGCATCATTTCAATGTTAGGTTTCTATCAACGAGTTACATACCGAGAGCTAGCATGAGTATTCATACTGCATTCATCACTGATACTTCTTTTTTTTTTTTTCTTTTTTGCCTGATTTCCCAAGGAATCAAGGCTTTTGTAATTATAAACTCTAATCATAAACACTGTTCTCCCATCCCTCAGTAAACTGATCCCTTCAGTTAACTTCAATTAAATTTGACAGAATCAGAGCTAACTGACTAACCACAAGTTTCCTAAAACACAGCATCTAGGCGGAGAAGCCACACAGCCTGCTGGTCCCACTGCCCAAGCTGCAGAGGAGGGATTTGATGACCAAGTTGAAAAACATCCACAAAACAGATCTCTGTGCACTATATTTTGCACTTTGATGTGGGAAAATGCGAAGTCACACGCAAGCTGGTATCCATAGACGTACCTACACGGTCTGAGCAGTTTCTCTGGCGTAACATTGAACACACAGTGCTCAGAAAGTTGTCCTTAGTTTGTTCATTTAGGACGGCAATAGCAGCTGCTGCAATTGTAAACCCACACCCTCCTCCCCTTAAATACGGTGAATTATGCCCCATTTTTAATGACCTCTCAACTCCTAATTTGTGTGACATCATCCAGGGTTTTGGGGAAGGCAGGTGAGCCTCACTGGGGGCCTTACTCGGTGTGGGCACCGCTCTGACCTGAGGTTAGAACTCTCTTTGTCACAACCCGGGTTTAAAGTCTGAAACCCCGGACCCGGCTCCCGTTGACGGCCCTTTTTTGCACTTGAAAGGCAGAATTAGCCGCCGCCGCATCACCCAATCAATCAAAGAGCCTTTTGCATTTGGCAAGGCAAAAAACGTTAAAGAGGCCTTAAAGTAAGTGTTAATTAGGACAAGAGCAAGCAGACGATTTTTTCACCTGCTTTTTCATTGATCTGCCCTTTCAAGAACATTTTATATCCAGAGGCATAGAAGTCTTATTAAAACACTTTGGCTTCTCTTTTTTTTTTCCCCGAATCATAGAAAAGGAATTTATGACAGTAGGAAAAAAAAAATGTATATCCTGGGGGGAAATATTTTTGCACCCTAAAATAGAAATAGCTCTTTTTTTATTTTTTTTTTCCTACCAGGCGTTCAAAACTCAGAAACATTTCCCGGGCTGATCAGCTACTGAAGAGTTAAACAAACTATATGTTCAGTAGTATTTATAAGAAAGAGGAATTTCCATTAAAAACAAAAGAAAACAAAACTCTAGGGAGGAAAATCAAAGTTCAACGAGCATCAGCAAGCTCTAATGGTCACCTTCCGTGTCCCCAGCGATCACGGAGAGAATGCCCACGCCTGTCCCTTCCTAACAGCTGAAATCTAGAAAGAAGAGGAAAAGTTAGCACAAATCTCGGAGCTGGTGGCAGAGAGGAAAGAATCCATTCTGTTATCAAATACTTGCAGAGACTGTACTCAATCAGGCAGTCAAAAACACGCCTACTCAGATAAGGGTATCCCTGCAAAGAAATCTCTTGACACTGCTTTGACATATTTACTTTCTTCCGCGATTATTCAGTTGCAATAACTTCGAGCTCCTCTTCCGACACTCTCACACAAGCCGGTCCCCAGCCCTGCACGGGGAAGGGGAAAGAAAACGCTGCCCACCGAAGTTGCTGAGGGGGGTTAAGGGCTGCAGCCCGGCGCCGGCTCTCCGTGCCGCAACGCCGGTGACACGGGGCAAGGGGACGGCCGAAGCGAGGGGAGATTCAAAGCCTCTGGAGCTTTAAGTATACAATTAAAATATCGATTTAATGCCATCTAATCAAAGATACCGCATCCTAGATAGCACACCCCCGAAGTCACCGAGAGATTATGCCGCTCGTAAGTCCTATTAGCCTTGTTGGAAGATCTGCTATCTGGTAGCAAGATACAATCGGTAAATTATTTCTTTTAATTATCTCACTGAAGTAAACAGAAAATAGCCCGGGTCCTATCTGTCTACATCTCTTTGGAAGAAAGGCAAAGAGGCACAAGAGTTCAACGACAGTTTTAAGTGGGGGAAAGGAATCCTGCGGTGCAGCGGAGGAGCCGAGATTGCAGCATCCCTGGGAAATACCCACCACCTTCTGCAAAGCAACAACCAACCGCCGCCTGAAGCCCACCCGAGCTGGGGTGGCTTGGAAAAAACCTCCATCCCAAGCCAAGGATGAAGAAATGCCTCCCACCTCCCCAGGTAACCTGCCCCGCCTCGGGGGGGGGGGGACACACACAGCCTCAGGGAACTTCATCCAGCCCCTCATCATCCCATCGCCGCCGCTACAGCGGGGGTCCAGCCCCCACTCCGTCCTTGCAGCGGGGGTCTAACCCCACCGACCTGATAGCGGGGGTCTGACCCCGCCGTCCTTATAGCGGGGGGGCCATCCCCGCGCTGCTGAGGAGAGGGTCCCGTCCCCACGTCCTACAACGACCCGCTGCCATCCCCACGCGGGGACGTCCAGCCCACGGGGTCCTGGACAGAGGGGTCCTCACCCCCAGCCCCTGAACCGAGGGTCCATCCTTCCGCCGGGGGGTAGAGCGGGGAGCGAGCCCCGGCTCCGCCCGGGGAATCGGGGGGTTCCGCGCCGTTCCTGCCGCGGAGCGGGACGGGGGGCGCGGTGGGGACGGGCGGAGGGGTCGGCGGTGACACCACACGGCGGAACCCACGCGTGGACAGCTCGGGGCGGGGATGCGTGGAAGATCCGCGGGGCTGAGCCGGAGGAGGAGCGGCGGGGGCCGGGCGGCATGGGGGGGGCACGGCCCCACTCCCAACTTTCCGCCGCGCCGAGGGACCCCGGCGGCCGCGCCGGCGGTGGTATCGTATGCAAATACGCACGCTGACGTCAGAGATCATGTGGGTTTTGGCGTAGATCCCCACCGATCGAGGG